>JAEAOA010000150.1:27500-327500 GCA_016746295.1 Potamilus streckersoni | reverse complement strand
CACACACACACACACACACACACACACACACACACACATACACACACAATATGGATTTTAAAAGGTTAGTATCAAGCAATTTGATATACCAAAACTATTGGTATACCAAATTAAATTGTGATCCGCACATAGAGCAAAAATACGCATATATAAACATTCTTGCAACTGTGTGCTGTCGATTCTAGGCCTATAGATCAATGATGAATTTCCACTCAATAATAATTAGTGACGTGTGAAAACACAATCGATGATCATTAATAACATATTAATATTTAATATACGAAAATCTCTCTCTCTCTCTCTCTCTCTCTCTCTCTCTCTCTCTCTCTCTCTCTCTCTCTCTCTCTCTCTCTCTCTCTCTCTCTCTCTCTCTCTCTCTCTCTCTCTCTACCATCGCAGCAAGTAGGAGTGAAAATTAATGAAAAGACGAGCGTAGAGGATTTTTCACTTGTGTCATACAACGATGCCTCTGGACCTATGAACGATGGAGAAAGTTAAGTCAAACTGACCAGAGAGAGAGAGAGAGAGAGAGAGAGAGAGAGAGAGAGAGAGAGAGAGAGAGAGAGAGAGAGAGAGAGAGAGAGAGAGAGAGAGAGAGACAGAGAGAGACAGAGAGAGACAGAGAGAGAGACAGAGAGAGAGACAGAGAGGGGGAGAGTAATGTTAATTAAAGAAGAATAATGAGTTAGATCAATTGTAAATATATTAAAATATAATTTTAAAAATATTGGTTGCAAGATGGCGAAGTTGTTCCCATTTGGCATCAGTATACAATTAATAAAATCCGGTTCAGTACCCACGAATATAGTCCCAGTCTATTTTAGATCACTTTATCCTGTCTAAGTTTGGTGGTGATACAAGAGTTTGATTTTGGCATTCTTGGTAAGGATTTAAAGGCAATTGTTTATTCTTTAGAATGTAAGCTTATGGTGTGGTTTTCTGTTTGTATTTCGGTGACAGTGCACATTGAGTAATAAGGTCATGGTGATGATCCGGAAGTGAAATCTGTGTTCCGTTGCCTGGTGTTTTGTTTACAATTCAGCCTCTCAAAAAAATGCAGGTCAACCCTTGGCAAGAACTTCATCGTAAAGTCATCTTTGACGGTATTTTAGATAAACATATGATTTTTATTGATTGTCACACAGTGGAAAGTTCAGTACTGAGAAACAAATGTAGAGACTATATAGTAAAATTAATTGTGTTCTATGGCCATTTGAGTTTGTACGTGTTGCTAAGTAAAGCACCAGTCAGGTCACAAGCTCATAGCAATGGGAATGTCTTCGGCTTTTTCTGCGATACAAACATATAACCTCATGTGTATGTCAAGAGAGACAGTAACCAAAACGTGATACATTTTTGGACAGAAATTTCTCCTCAAGAAAGGAAACTAAAAATCTATTCGGACTTCCTCAACTATCACTCGTGATTGTGTTTGATTCAGACTGGCATTGTTTTTCATCATAAGCGTCTATTTTCATTAATATCTAAGTCAGTCAATAATTTTAAGGCAATTCTGTTGCTAAATAAAACTAAATTTTATGCACGTCTCGGGTAGTGGAATCTCACACGTCGTTGCATTGCAAGTACATGCAGAATTTGCTCCCTTTAGTTTTAGTCAGCCAAGTGGCTGGCGACTGCGTCATCGTCTCATTTTGCACGGTCACATGAACATGACAATGTTACAATAAATTTTTCATTAATTCATGCAGAAATTACATTGCCTGACATGACCGGATAGAAAGCATTCCAGATTGTTGACTTATGTAATCGTTTTGAAGCTAAACTAGCATATATTTTGTTTTCTTTACAGATAACAGTCACTTCCGTGTCGTCCATTACAATTTTGTTTTTAACGATCTATCATTTGTCTTGGCTACAACGGAAAGAAATTTTCACTTTAACCATTTCTCAGTTGCTTTTGGACCCAGTTCAGTCTAATCGAACGGTTTGACGGAATCAAGCTGGTGAACACAAGGGGCCGCCACGTTTAACCGTAGTTGTGTGGACTCAGATAGCACTTAATTTTCCTACATCATTCCAACATTTGATTGTCAATACTGAACTTTCTATAGTTCCCATATGTTGTAGTCTTTCTATAGATGAACACTCGGTGAAGTTCTTGTAATTGGGCTTCTCGGCCTGTTCGAGAGAGGCTATGCTGTAGACAAAACAACAGGTAAATTCTACGTTCTGTGCCAGCAGTAATGCCTCATTGTCTAGTGTTGCCAAAATACTCATTGTCATCCACACCATAATACTAAAATTCTAAACAATAAACAATTTCCTTTAAATTAATATCTGAATTTATGCCAAGTAACACAACCAACGCGACAGAGGTATAACTGCTCCATCAACAGACTGGAAACTACATTGAAACAATCATCATGAGCTGAATCCATGAACAAAAAAAAGCTTGATGGCGAGTAGGAAGTCCTCATCTTTTTTTCTGTTTTTCTCATCTGATCGTGTTTTTCATTCGCTGTTTTTGGTTGGAACGCTCATATTTTGGTCAGAGCGCCAAAACACAACCCTTTTTGGAAATATTTGTGTGGTATATCAGCATTGTCTAATTCATATTTGCGTAAAATCTTCCGAAAACTTTTTAATGCATTATTACTTGCAATACGAATGAAAACAATCCAATTACGATGTCAGAAACCAACAACAGTGAAATGACCAACGGTTCTAGTTGAACAATAATTGTATTTAACATGTAAATGTACTAACATGCATTTGGACGTTTAATCATTCTCATTAACAAATAATAATAATAATAATAATAATAATAATAATAATAATAATAATAATAATAATAATAATAATAATAATAATAATAATAATAACAATGATAATAATAGTAATGATGATGATGATTATGCTAATAATAATAATAATAATAATAATAATAATAATAATAATAATAATAATAATAATAATAATAAATAATAATAATAATAATAATAATAATAATAATAATAATAATAATAATAATAATAATAAATTAATAATAATAATAATAATAATAATAATAATAATAATCATAATAATAATAAAATTAATAATAATAATAATAATAATAATAATAATAATAGTAATAATAATAATAATAATAATAATAATAATAATAATAATAATAATAATAATAATAATAATAAAGATCGTTAAACACGTTTTTCCTCTTCTGAAGATCAAAGGTTGGCACGATATTATTTGATTCCAACACATGACAGTATTGTCAACAGTGATTTGTGGCGAAATCAAAATTTAAATTTGTTGTCTGCTCTTTTTGTATCATAAATCTTCCTTTAAATGCAAAGACTGCACTGACATAAAAAAGAACAAAAACCCTCTTCCACCAAACCCAAGGAACATGCATCTTTAAGTACTAATCGACCTGAACAGAAGGTAGACAATCTCGTGAGCGTTATTGTCTTTCAAATAAATTTTGATAGCTAAAGTCGGAGTTATATGTCGTACCTTACCATATAAGGATTTTAATTGAGAACGCGTTTGAAATGATGCCAAATAAGACAGGTCAAGTTGCCCCAACACATTCATAAACCGTTTAATTCATATCTTATCCTGAATCGCCATTTGTTTTTTGACAGTAACTTTGATTTTTTGATTCGTTTAAAGCAAGATCATTTCAGTTATGAAATTAGTACTAGTAAGTGTCGGTGTAAAATTTATCCACCGAGTAATTAATTGTCCGAACAAGCCGGAAGTCATAAATCTGCCTATATTGCACGTCTAATTTTTTTTTTTAAAGCGCAAATAATTTTCTAACACGAACACTGAACACTTATAATGGATGGACAGAGAAACATGCAAAGAAAACACATTTTTAGAAATCATAGGGTGTCTTCTCACAACTTCAAACCAGCAAGTGCCGGGAAGAAAAGAAAGAAGTCAACAAAAGCAAGGGAGAAAACTGTGCTAGCTTACTTTGTCTATTAAGACACAACTTTGTTGACAAAAACAAACCCCACAATCTGCACTGGGTATATGTCCACTATAAGAAGGCTATAATATAAGGACTATCATTGGTATCTGTTCTAAACATTTGTCCACCGTATGGAGGTGTATGCTAAGACAGGTTACATTGTATATGTCTGCTCCTTGGTCTCAGTCACGAAAGAAAGATGCCAACGCATTTTGAGAAGACCACATAAAAAGCTGTCAATTGCTCATTTGTACAAACACGTGACTTATAATTGTCACGTGATACGAGGATATTTAATTATTGCTGACTTAAACAGTGCCACAACTATGCAGAGTTTTCTGGGTTTGTGTCCTCAGAACTGCTATTATTTGTTATTCATTATTTTGTTGTTTTTTTCCCTATGAATTTGCTTACAGTTTATGTTAATTTGCTTACTTGCATTTTCCATTTCTACGGTGAAGTCTTAGGAGTGAATTGTGCGTAAATAAATTTCGTTGCTATCATCATAAATGTGTTATATACCTTCACATCCTTAATTCACAGAACCGATGTACAAAAAGGCGACAATAATTCCAGTCTGTCTTCAATTTCTTATAAATACTCTAATTAAGGTAAAATTATTTTCCCTTAAACCAATAATACGTTCTTTTCAATTACTTAGGAGAAGAATCGGGTGATATTCCAGGTATTGATTCAGCGGAAGCTGATCAATTACCAAAGCTTTAGTAGTATATCGAATGAGGCGATTTGACTGCAAAATTTGCTACGTGGCTTTTGAGGTATGTAGGGCTAGACTCTTGCCGGTCAAAGTGTGATTGATTTTCTTGCAGGCGATCATGCGAAATCCATTCAAACAAGATACAAAACAGCCGCAAGCAAGCTGACGTGACTAAGTCACTGCATAATTAAACAGTTATTTTGGTAGGCAGTGTTATATAATAAAATATCTGCTATGATAAATATTATTTAAGCAAGTTTTAGACCAAAACAAAATTCATTGCCTGGATGTTTGCTTAGCTAGATCAATACGTTGTATAATAGTTTTAACAAAACTGACATAATAAAATATCCATGCATACGTATCAAATACATTTCAATAATCAATGTTGAGGAATACACGGGTATCAAATCGGACGAGGTTACCTGTCTAAACATCGTCGCCTGGCATGTCTGGAGTGACACTGACCCCTTAAAAATTGTCACAATATAACACGCATTTAAATTGTCGTACTTCTAGAATTTCCATGCAATTTTCGTGATTTCAATAACGGTCTTGAACAAAACAAAGACATCGATTTTCAATGAAACTACCCTGCAATTCATTAGACCAGTCAGTGGTTCACAATCTTTTTCGGGCCACCACCCCTTGGTTATCCTCAGCACCCACCCTTCTACCGCACACATTTAAAGGAATTATTCAGCATTAGCACCACCATCCCCTCGGTAATCCTACCACCAAAAAGGGGGCAGTAACACCCACTTTGGGAACCACTGGATTAGACGGTGCTATCTTTGCTCTGGCGACCCATCCATCCTTTATGTTCTTAGTTCAGAATGATAACCACGAACCATCACGGCTGCCTAGGAAGTTATAAACATTTGCTACAATTAGGAGGGGTATGTAACCTGTGGATATGCAGGGGAATCCGAACACAATGTTGGTTACGATTTTTGTTCAAAAGTAAAAGGATTGTACAGTTAAGGAAACATAGTGAAGGACGATATTCTGGTAGCGGAAGGTCAACGTGAAGTATATATGAAATTTTATTTGAAGTAAACTGTCTCTTTCACAGAGAAGTGTTAATAGCTCTTCAATTTTTAAAGCATTATTATTCACTCTTATTTCAGTCCAATTATTGCGTCTCAAACACACAGATGTCACATATTAAACAGAATTTTTAAGTTGTTTGTATATTGTTTTTTTTTAAATATTTTTAAAAAAATAATATTAGTCATTAGAATTTGTCACTGTGTGGGTAATAATCAAATCAAGACAA
The DNA here is from genome assembly GCA_016746295.1 of Potamilus streckersoni. Lineage (NCBI taxonomy): Eukaryota > Metazoa > Mollusca > Bivalvia > Unionida > Unionidae > Potamilus > Potamilus streckersoni. Next base: position 321,560 of record JAEAOA010000150.1, on the reverse strand, counting down.
GAAAAACAACAGACAAGAGAGAGGCAACTGGGGAATATAGCCAAGTGAACACGGGAAAACGATTGGAATATTAACCTCCACATGGCGGACAAGAACAAGCCCTTCCGGAAGAACAGAAGTATGAAGGACCAGAACCTCCACCTGGCAAGCACTAGCCCTCCAAAACCGGAAGAACAGCACCAGCAAGGACCAGTACCTCCACAGGGCAAGCACTAGCCCTCCAAATAAAAAAATAAAAAACCAAACCCCAGTCCCTCCCATGAGCAAGCTCTCGCCCACACAAAAGCAAGCACTGGCTCAAATCCATACCTTCCCCTAGGCAAGCACTGGCTAAACACTTCCTGACAAAACCACACCTTTCCACCCATCCTCTACTAACCCCCTTCACTAACAAATATATTCCAAAACAGGCGCTAGGAAAAACAGGGTGGAATCCTGTGTACAACAAGCCTATATTCAACAAAATTAAGACTTTCCACTATAAGTCCTCTCTTCACTTTCCTCTTTTTTTTCACCATAACCTGTACTAACACAAGGGGCCTAAAACAGGCGCTCGGGAAAATATACTATGGGGAAAGGAATCGTTTGATATTGCTTATAAACACTTCTTGGTCTCGACTATTCCGATCTTTACCAAACTCCTTCTTTCTAAGGATTCTCTACAGAATATTATGTAATTTTGTGCATGTATACAGCACCCTAACTCAATACATTGTATCATTGTGGACTTCAACTGTCTAGATAAAGACTTAATAGGGTCTAGGATACATAATAGAGATGGGGTAGTTTCAGTTACTATCCCATGTGAACGCAACGTACACAAGGGTATTACGATGCGCTGAGGTAATTAATTAAATTATTCTGGATATCTACTCAAATTTCTATTAGACTCCAATACAAATCTATGCTATAACTCTACCGGTGTGAAATTTCATTCAATGTGACAGCTCCTCTAGCCCCTTCCTACGTAATTAGTACCGAGTTACTCATTTGAAGCCTGTCTGAATAACGTAAGTTACTTTGTCGCGGTCAACTTCATTTTATTGATATAACATGATATAATTAGTAAAATGGACGATTATACGGTGTAATTACATAGTCAGGTGCGATTACATCTTGAATCCTGATATCTGTAATCAAATTACACAGAGAATACCGATTTTGGGGACCGTATGATTACTTTATGGTTTGGGTGTAATTCGATACCTTGCTTTAATTATTCAAAAAACAACGTTAAGTAAAACGTAAGATTTGCCTATTTCCAAAGGAAATAAATGGTCAACAATGCAACTAGTGCAAACCCCTTACAAGTACACGTGTTCTTCAGACAAATTAAATGCATTATTACTTGCAACACGAATGAAAATAATCCAATTACCATGTCAGAATCCTACAACAGTGAAATGACCAACGGTTCATAGTTGAACAAGAATTGTATTGAACGTGTTAATTGCAATAATAATAATAATAATAATAATAATAATAATAATAATAATAATAATAATAATAATAATAATAATAATAATAATTATAATTATTATTATTATTATTATTATTATTATTATTATTATTATTATTATTATTATTATTATCATTATTATAGCAATATAATTTAACATATTTACTCTTTTCTGAAGAAGACAAAATAAATACCCTTTCATCTCCTCGATAGATCGTTCTCTGTATTATTGAACCTTCATGAGCAAGCAAATCAAAGTCCCAAAAACAATTTAGAATCACATCATTTTCAGATTTTTCTTAAATTGGGTTCCTTTGACATTGCCAAACTTGCATGAGTTATGGGTACATCCCATGTATGGTATCTGTCTTGGACCTTTGCAACATTTGAGCTTATGTCACGTACTCAAAATATTTCCAGAATACGGTCTCAAATACACATTACAGTTACCACTGAACTAGAACATATGCAAAACTAGAATGTTTTCATTTTTTCCCTTACTCTATTTTGCACATTACCTTTCATCTTACAATGTATTCCAGAAGAAATTTATTCGAATATGTTGACTCATTCCAAATTCTTTAACATATATCGAATTGCAGGTTGCGTTTTGACAGGTAAAGGTATATTTTTTTCTGTTGCAGGTGCGATGAAGTGTAGAGTAAAACCGTAATATACACCTACAAAGTTTAAAACCGCAACTGTCAAATACAATAAACGTTTTGGTTGCACGGGGGCCTGCTTTCGTCCTGTCATTCAGAAACAGGGTCAAGATAAACTGTCCGACTGGGTATTGCTTTTTTACGACTGTCATATCTTTCAGTCCCATACAGTTTGATTATGGCGTCATGAGAGCAAAAGCGAAACTATTTTATTTTTAAATTTTCAACTTTTTAACGATTAACCTCTTCAATATTCTTTCGAAATGAAGAAAATCTTTTCCAGGAGCTGGCTGATGCAGAACCTTGATCTTGCTGGTGGAGATGGGGAGTCCGGAGTTGGTGCACGCTGTGGAAAAGAGGTCCATGCTCTGTTGCATGCCTGCCTCCGTGCTGGCGTTGAGGGCACAGTCATCTGCAAACAGGAAGTCCCGAAAGTATTCAACCGGAATCAGTACACAATTAATAAAATCCGGTTCAGTACCCACAAATGTAGTCCCAGTCTATTTTTAGATCACATTTTCCGGTCTAAATTTGGTGGTGATACTAGAGTCAGATTTTGGCATACTTGGTAAGGATTTAAAGGCAATTGTTTATTCTTTAAAATGTGAGCTTATGGTGTGGTTGTCTGTGTGTATTTCGGCGACAGTTCACATTGAGTAATAAGGTCATGGTGATGATCCGGAAGTGAATTCTGTGTTCCGTTGCCTGGTGTTTTGTTTACAATTCAGCCTCTAAAAAAAATGCAGGTCAACCCTTGACAAGAACTAAACCTTAAAGTCATCTTTGAAGGTATTTTAGATTAACATATGATTTGTATTGATTGTCACACAGTGGAAAGTTCAGTACTGAGAAACAAATGTAGAGAATATATAGTGAAATTAATTGTGTACTATAGCCTGTCAGTAAAAACTTGAAACTGATATAAAATTTTTATTATTAATGACATACACATGAAATTTTAATAGGTTATGTATATTGACTTTAAAAATATAAAAATGAAATTAAAAATAAAAATAATAATTTTAATTAAAAAAATTTAGATGAAATTTAAAAAAAATTAAAAAATACAAAATTTCCACCAAGAATACACATATATAATATTTTTTGGAATGATATGAAAATATATCAGCATATATATACTCCTACACCATATACAAGCTCAAATGATGGATATTTGTCAAATTTGATCAGAGAAAATATCTTTATTAGTCAAAATGAGACCCACATTTAAAATACATGAAGACAAAATTCTACTTTGCTTTGTACCTTTAGGTCATTGAAACTATTTATTTGGGGTCCAAACAGTTAATTTATGTGTTTATGATGGGGTGACTTCCTGAGTAACACATATCTGCTTGTATAGCTATCATAATTGTTTATACACATAGTTATAGGGTATTTAGTGAGAGGACAGAGATGAAGACTTTATACTAGAACCTGTTTAAGTTCTCCACAAAATCATATTAAGCTGTCAGAAAATGAAATACAGGTCAGAGGGGGTAAAATATACTTTACCCAGGTATATTTACCATTGCATGTAAGAAAACAGCAAAATGATGTAAGTTGAACACAGAATGCATTCCATTTTAGTGTTCAGTTTCTTTAAGATGTTGATTGATGTAGTGCGCATTGTGGCCCAGATGATATTGTGAGAATTCTCATGATCCATTTTGCTTTATGCATTATTAATGACTAATAATATTTGTTATCTGACACTTTAAAGATTACATAAGTAATATTCAAACAGATTATTTGAATTTAACTTTCTACAACTGATCCTAATATGGTTACATAGCTGACATGAACAAATATGCATATATTTTGTAATGTTTGGAATCAAAAGTTGACATTGTTAGGCTGACATAGTACCTATAGTGAATCCCTAAGGCTCAGTTTTGACTGTGAGCACTTAAAATATCCCAAGATGTTATTTTCATCATGAATATGCCTCTGTATGGTAACACTTTCAATTTAGTACTTTGACAGAGATCGGTATTGCAGCATCAGCTGATATCTGATTCCATTGAATCATTGAATCATTGAACTTATTAACTTGGTAGCCAAGACTCTTAAAAATAGACTATAAATGTTCAAACAGATTATTTGAATCATGTTTGCACATGTGATGTTACCAAGTACATTGCATATGTCCCACACATGCAAATATCCATCCTTGTTTACAAGTTTTCAGGATGAAAATTTCACATTTAGTTGATGATATAGGATCTATTGGTACCTATAATTGATCTGTGTGGTCACATTTTGCTATATTCACTTGCAATATCTAAAATTATTTTTCCTTCATGAATAGGATTGCATATAGTAATAAATTTTAATTTAGTACATTGTCATTTGACTTTCCACTATACTGGTATGTATCAATGTTTGCACCAATGATCAAACCTCACCGTTCCAACATTGCCTTAAACTTTATGATACATACTCTACCTGATTAGTTATTTAACTTGTAAATGGCTAAATATGCTTGTAGAAACTTCATCTATTTTTAGGATGCATTTGTCACTTCAATACATGCCCATTGCTTCACATCTTGAGTGTTACTCTATCAAGTTTACCTTTTTTAACCCTATTTGCAACATTAATGTTATTTTGAAATCACCATTTCTAACACATTTTAACTTCATTTGCCTACATCTTTCTGTTTTTTTTAGAATTAAGTGAAACATGTTATATCTTTTCAGGTCTAGCCTGGTATCTGGAACAAAGTATTAGAGTTGTATCATTTTGGAAGCTCTCCAGTAGTTCAATGGTGATAGCAAGGTCTCATAAGAACATGTGCAGTCTGCTGCTATAAGTGACCAAGATGAGTTCATATTAGTACACTGATATGCAGCATCTCAAAGACATGGCTAAATCTTCATGACAGAGATTCACATCATTTTTCTGTAAGGTGGAACTTCCCTGAAACTGTATTTTTATATTGCATTGTTGACTTTTGTAGTTATCGGCATTAAAATGGAATGCATATTTGCTATAAAACATGGTCGTGGTCCCATCAAAACTTTAAATTTGAGTGGGTTATTAGTTATACAAACAACTGCCCAAGTACCTAAAACAATAAATGTGGAACATAGCACCTGTCATTGTTTCTTTAGTATGTACACCTATATGCATCTGGATAGGCATGTTGCAATTTGCTGTCAAAATCATTGTGAGCTATCATGCTTCAGTACCCCTGGGATTAATATTATCAGCTGTACAGACCTAAACTACCATTTGTTTTAAAGACCATTCATTAATCAACATTGCTGCCTTAAATTTGTCAAACTGAATGTCATAACTTGTATGAAAATTTAATTTTTGTAAAATATTTATATATTTATTTAAATTTTTATTAAAATTTAATATATAAATATTTTTTAATTTTAAGAATATTTTCAGACAGGCCTTATCAAGTATTACAATTAGGTTTTTACCTCATTGAAAAATTCCTATAATTAAGGAAGATATAGCAAATTTAGTTTTGGTTTCTTAAGAACAATTGGATCCCTATAGAACACCAGCACTAAACACTTTCTGATAGCTGTCAGTGTTTTGCTTGAAAGAAAATTTCAAAAGACTTTATGTATGAAGTTGAAATAGTAGTGGCATGCAAAAAAAAAGTTTGACAAAAACATTGACCCTTTCAGGAATCAGTACACAATTAATAAAATCCGGTTCAGTACCCACAAATGTAGTCCCAGTCTATTTTTAGATCATTTTTTCCGGTCTAAATTAGGTGGTGATACTAGAGTCAGATTTTGGCATTCTTGGTAAGGATTTAAAGGCAATTGTTTATTCTTTAAAATGTGAACTTATGGTGTGGTTGTCTGTGTGTATTTCGGCGACAGTGCACATTGAGTAATAAGGTCATGGTGATGATCCGGAAGTGAATTCTGTGTTCCGTTGCCTGGTTTTTGTTTACAATTCAGCCTCTCAAAAAAATGCAGGTCAACCCTTGACAAGAACTAAACCGTAAAGTCATCTTTGAAGGTATTTTAGATTAACATATGATTTGTATTGATTGTCACACAGTGGAAAGTTCAGTACTGAGAAACAAATGTAGAGAATATATAGTGAAATTAATTGTGTACTATGGCCAACCTGGATTTTGGTTTTGGCTTGAAGCCTCCTCAGGTTGAACAACTTCCCATCCAGACGGTATCGAAGACCGACTCCCACATCACTGTCCTGAATTGCGTGCCAGGCAGGGCTGACAGCCTGGCTAGCTAGCCGCAGGAATAATATGCACTGAAACTTAAGACATGTAAATCTCCTTTGGTACCTACAGATTTATGACTGACTCACAACCTCCTCCTTTTCTCAATAGCCACGACTACATTGTACCATATATATATATATATATATATATATATATATATATATATATATATATATATATATATATATATATATATATATAGCCTAGAAATAAATACAGTCTGAATTAGGGTTTATTAAACCCCCACTTTTTAAACTCTTAATTGATTTTAATGATTTACAAGCAAGTAGGGCTAAAAGGAACAGAAATCGAACGGGGAAAGGGTGAACAAAGATTGACTGAAAAAGCTTGGTTCTCTGATAATTTAATTGAACATTGCAATGAGAGAGGATACATTACAACGTTTACTCCTAACGAATAGAACATTTATATATTTATCACTCATAACAACGAGACCAAAACAGTTTGGAGAGCAAATTCATGTTAAACCTTCACTGGCAGCCAATGGAGTCGCTCTAGGTCATCTGGTAGGGCATATGACTCGTAATCCATTCATGGCGATTTTAATTCTCGCTCGCTCCGGCTGACTCCGCGTGTCCTTCCGGAGTTACTTAGCTGTCATTTCCGGTATAGCCAATGAGGTATTAAACGTACCGCTGAAAATAAACACGTTGAATTAAAGTCTTCCTGCATCAACTATTAACACTATGAACGTGCGTGGGCAGTTGATGAGTGTGCAGTGAGGGTAGTATTGACCACTTAGAGATTGACAAGTGATAGCTCAAAAAATTAACTTGACCATTGTGGTGTGTGTGTGTGTGTGTGTGTGTGTGTGTGTGTGTGTGTGTGTGTGTGTGTGTGTGTCTATCAACACCTAGTCCTATCACGAAACAAGCATGGCCACAAAGGATTTACTGTCTTTTAAGCGCTCGGTAGATATTTTCCCGCTTAATTATATTCCGGGATGGCCAGGCGTGTTTCAAAATATATGACAATGTCCTATATACAACCGCTGAAATAAAAATAGTTAACGTCAGAACAAGCTCTAGAAACAAATACATGCATGAACTTATCCTAAATATGACCAGTAAACGTAAGGTCAACATTATCGGGGGGGGGCGGTACTTATGCAAAGATTGAAGGGAATAGATTACAGGCACTTACATAGTTTTAAATGCCCACATGACATTTTTCAGAAAAATTAATAAGGCCAGTAAACTGCAAACTGCACAAACCCAGATCTGCCGATGCATAGTGCGCCTGCAGATATGGACTCGTGCAGTTGGTTAGGAGTAACCCGTATAACAACGTTGAATAATCTGCCGGTGAATGATCGACGTCTGTGTTGTTTACTGTTAGCCTCGATTTATAAATGAGACAAGACGATATGTATCAAAAGTTGGGTTACAAAGCATATAGAGGTATGTGAAAAAGAAAGTAATATTTTGTATAACTGAAATAATGTAAATCAGGACCCTTGGACTCCAGACGTAAAATTCGCAACCTTGCAGGACCAAATCAGGACAAAGTCCATTATCGGACATTACTACACTAATTAAGTTCCTTGTATATTTACGTTTTTTTTTTTTAAATATATTTCTCATGAAATAAAGCGCGTTAGTTAAAAGATAGGATTCACCTCTACTATTATGTTGATCTTAAACATTAACTTTAACAAACACTTTTAATGCATTTCCCCCAATCAAATAATTAATTTATTTCTCTTTCAAATGATGAATTTCTACTAATAAATAATGTATTTATGGCATTAAATAATTTATCTCTGCTAATCAATAAATTTTCTTTGTGATGTTAAATAATTTATTTTTGCTATTAAATAATATATTTCTGCTATTAAAAATCATTTCGGCTATTAAATAATCATTTCGGCTAGTAAATAATTTATTTCTGTTAAATAATGCATTTCAGGTATTAAATAATTTACTATGTTAAATAATACATTTCTGCAATTCAATAACTTATTTATATTGTCGTTAAATAGTTTATTTCTGCTGTTTAATAATTTATTTATGCATAGGAACGAAATGATCGCGATATGTAGTACAAGTGACCTTCTGAAACAACCGAATCACACTTGAATTCATTGCCATACTCCGCAAAATTTCAAGAGTTGAACTCAATTAACAGTTTCTTTTCTGTTTATGCTTCTTTGATGTATTTTATTCAATGTAAATAATATTCTTTACAACAGTGTATCTCCAGACAAAATGAGAGATAAAGGATTATTCATTTTGTAAGGATTTGAGATAAGTTACATTAACAGCTGATTGGCTAAATATATTAAAATTCAATGACTAAGAGTCTACAAAATATAGAAAAATTGCCTTGGCAAGTAAGAAATTATAACAAAAGTTATTACTTTCAAAGTGTAACACATTTTTGAATCCGTATGTATTTTATGCACCACAATATATATATACTAATACTTACCTATACACCACAAAAATTTTCATTGATTTCGGGTTTGGCTCGTGAATCCGTATTCGCTGCAGGTGGAAGATATAGTAATAAAATGTTTTCTAAGACAGAACCGAAAATAAATCAATGTTAAACAAGATTATGTCTTTACCTTTACTGAGCACATGGTGTACTCTGCTCGTTTATAGGTAAAATAAATTAACCAAATTCAAAATATGTTCGGATACTGCATCAATCTCACCCCCCAAAATTATTTATTTAAAGTTTACAAATAACTGCTTAGCCGTGACGTGATTCAGCGAGTAAATTTGCCTACATTTGTCTGTCTAGTGACGATAACGACTCCATGTATATAACATGTTGACCAACTTTCATTTCACCAAATACCGCTCCGGTGGCATAGTGATTAAAGCGTTCGCATCGGATGCGGGAGGTCGCGGTACGAACTCTGGCTGAGTCATGCCAAAACCTTATAAAAAATGGTACAGACAGCTAAGCGCTCCGCATTGAGAGGCTAGTGTAAGAAATGGTCCGCCTGGTGTAAGGATAATACGACTGGGAGGGACATGGTGCTATATGTCTGCCCCGGTGCTAGACATCACCATAAAACGTCACACAGCAGATATCGTAGCGATATGACTGAAAAACTATTAAAGTTATGTTAGAAATTGTTCACAAACACACACACACACAGACACACATTTCACCAACAAAATTGTAGCAATAATTGAGTTTATTTATCTACTGCGCATGCGCATGTACATTCAAGCTGTCTTTTCATAGAGATGTAATGACTGCAGATGATGAAATGTGTCCCGGTCCTCAGTTAACAGTTACGAAAGGAACCTTCTTAGTTGAACAAGGTCCAACTAACATTATGTTTATTTTTTTGTAATAAACCACTTCTGTCATAACTGATAACCAACCAACCACTTATATTAAAATTGCAATGTTATAAAGCTCAGTGTTATATAAACATAATAAGCATGCAATATCTCAGGACACATGCATAGCATAACTTCTAGCCATGTACTTGATTAATAGTTATGATGTCTGAATAGGTAAAGAAAGGGTCACGAGCCGGTAAAATAATATACTTTTAGTACGTTTTTCTCGGTGCAACATTCTCTCTCTCTCTCTCTCTCTCTCTCTCTCTCTCTCTCTCTCTCTCTCTCTCTCTCTCTCTCTCTCTCTCTCTCTCTCTCTCTCTCTCTCTCTCACACACACACACACACACACACACACAATATACGTAGCACGATAAATTATGTATCGTGGTATTTCTGAACATATCGCGATAGTACCAAAGTATACTGCAGCTATATTAGGGACTAACAATTTAATGGAGGCTTTTAAGCAAGGGCATGATATCATTATATATATATATATATATATATATATATATATATATATATATATATATATATATATATATATATATATATATATATATATATATATATATATATATATATATATATATATCTCCTTCAATTAATAGCTGGAAAAATTATATTGATGTCATTCGTGGCTAAATCAAATTAAATTATTTCCGTCATATTTGAAAATAAAAGAAATATATTGAGATATTACCAAGATCCCATTTGGTCAATACGTTGGCATACCTGACACGTTCCAAATTTCCGATTAGGAGGAAGCATAAACATATATACAATATAAAATTAATTTGTGAAAATGTTGACTGTTTTTCAGTCTTAACTACACCACACACACACACACACACACACACACACACACACACACACACTTGATTAATATCTTGCTGATTCTATTCGTAGCAAGAACAAATGCATTATGGGAAAATCAACTATTCTGGGTTTTATAAGCGCTCGCACGCGCGCGCGCGTGTGTGTGTCTGTGTGTGTGTGTGGTCTCCCCGGATTCTTCCTCCATAAATATACTGGCCGTCACGGATAGCCCGTAGTGTGCTGGAAAATGAACGATTAACCCCAGAAAGTCGCCAGAAAAACAAACATATCACGACAGGGTTATGTAGTTTACTGGGCCAAGCTAGAGGCAATCAGGCGGTAAGTAAACTACGTATACTGGTTATATGGTCACATTAACTGGCCTCCGACAAAATGTATGTAGTCCACTAAGTGTGCTTCTGATTTGTCTCGCTAATACGTAGTTACTGTACCTTTCACCTGTATGAATACGGTATGTAGCTCGACGTCAGCACACCGGCATTCACAGATTTTCTGTACCTTCACACTTTTTCTATATTTAAATAAAGTGAGGGTGGGGAATAGTAACATGCTGGCCTAATTCACTAGACACGTGATCATATACAGTACAAAATAAAAGAAATGTATATGTTTTGTGGATTACAAGCAAACATATATTTTGAGAGCAGGTGGATACAGGTGGTATTTTTCCAACTCTCCCGTGGTAAACAAATACTATTAGGATTTCTTAGTTTATGCCCTTTTTCTTAACGTTATATCCTTCAAAATATCTTCGGAACCTGTCTATACAGGTGACAATAAGAAGGGTATCCCACACCTTTCGTATTACACGTGTCACGCTAGCCCTATAAAATTCGACAACACGTGTCAACTGTACGTATATTAATTGTCTCGGGTTATCTAGGTTTGACCTATACGGGAATGTAGCAAACAATATCAAGTAAAAGTGTATCCAACTACCTGTACTAAAGACCTATATGTTTGAATATACATGCAATGAAAGACAAATTTACCATAGATCAATGGATAAATTTACAAGGCAAGGTCTATGCCAAAATGTGGACCATGTATTGGTACCTTTCACAATGTTAGGAAATAACTAATGTCCGGACACAATGGCAATTTCATTCCCAAGATAAAGTAAGATATATTGAGCCACAGTGCAAGAAATATTAATAATATTGGAAACATATTCTGTCTCCAAATTAAGTTATAAAATGCTTAGGATATTACAGATTTGAATCAATATACTCTACTTAAAAGAAAAGAAACAACAATTATTTTACTATTTGGAAAATTAAAACGAGAGAAGATTATAAAATTTGGAACCATTCAATTCATTTTATTAATAAACGAAACACATACATACATACATACATACATACATACATACATACATACATACATACATACATACATACATACATACATACATACATACATACGTACGTACGTACGTACGTACGTACGTACGTACGTACGTGCGTGCGTGCGTGCGTGCGTGCGTGCGTGCGTGCATACATACATACATACATACATACATACATACATACATACATACATACATACATACATACATACATACATACATACATACATACATACATACATACATACATACATACATACATACATACATACATACATACATACATAGAGAGAGAGAGAGAGAGAGAGAGAGAGAGAGAGAGAGAGAGAGAGAGAGAGAGAGAGAGAGAGAGAGAGAGAGAGAGAGAGAGAGAGAGAGTTATGCCCTAATATACTATTTATCAAGGTTAAATTGGCATTCGCTAATTCCTTGAGGTTATTTCTGCTAATACCTACCATGGCATTTGACTCTGTTTACCCAGCCCCACCGCGGTGACAGGCAAAGTGCTCGGATTAGGAGAATGAAAACGGGTATCCCCCAGCTAGCTATACCCGGTACCATAGATAAGTTACGTAATAAATCCTCCTACACTCGGACACATCGCCGTTTACTATCTCGGGACTGCTTATTTTACTGAATATATCGCTCATCTGAAGATCTGATTAACAACTCATTAACCCCTAGTGCCGCGTTCACGGGGCAGGAGGTGGTAGCCTACTTCTGATCTCTGTAGGGTTAAGGTCAAGTGCGACACAATAAAGTGGGTCGTATTGTAGAAAGGTAGACAGATGTAGCTTTACGATGATACCAAATAATATGGATGTTCTAGTTGCGCTACAAAATACTGAGGGAAAAACTTCACTTTTTGTACCCGAGTTTTTTCCAGCCGAAATTCACCCGGGGTCGTGATCTGGTTTTGTGTCCCAATTTTAGACTTTTTGGCCTCAGATCTAAGACAGACCAGTCGGAATTGCACACAGATATGTGAACCATTGCAGAAAGAATTTAGAATGAAGAGTGGTATCGACACGAAAATGACGGGTCCGTTAAGCAGAGAAAAAGAAGTCCAATTTTTACCCTTCTGCTAATGCTCAGGCGAAAGAGCAAATGAAAATCGACGTTTCCAACACAAAAAGGCACTAAGTTAACCAAAAATGTCTTCCAAGTCGATGTATTATAATTTATTCAGAAATAGCTCACAAAATCGATTTCCTACTCGCATTTCAGGCGAAAACGACAAAAACCTCCAGGGGTTAATGGGTTAACACTTTCACGTAAAACCATCCTGTTCCCACCTGACTCACAGTACACGCTACAAACTTGTACCCTGAGTTCCGAAGTGACCGATGGTATGCGGGGTCAAGCTTGTAGATTTTACAGCAAAATTATTAAATTCTGTTACTTTTGAGTATATGAAAAAAAATCAAAACAATACCCTGAAAAAACCTATGGACCAATTTAGCTTTTGGTAAAGTAAGTAAAAGTTGTGTATAAAGAATTTAGTTCATTTTTTAAATAATAAAATATCAACTAAATAACAATGTATTCCAAACTTCTCTCATGAACTCGGGAAAATATTGTTTTCAATATAAATTTGGACTACATGCTTTTAAACGAAAAATATTCTCCACTCAATTTTAAATTTGAATTTGCCCACAAGAGTTTGTTGGGTAAGACCAGTTGAAACTGCAATGGCCCCATCATACTGTTAGCGCTGCGTAAGGTGCAATAATTGTTCTCTAGTTTTGAAAGCATCTCAGTTTTTACAAGTATTACTAGTCTTTCGTGTCTAGTGCATAGGGAAAGCGGTATGTAGCAACACAATTAATAGATGCAATGATTTTTCTATAATCAGTTCTTCCGAAACCGTTAGTGACTCATCCTAATTTGGTTTTATCGCACATTTTGTACCTCGGTGGTTTGCGTGTAGAAGTCTCGAGGAGATGGGATTTTCACAAAAGAATACTTAATCTAAATAAGGCGTGACAAGCAAATATTTGATTTTCTTAGGGATCAAGCGAAGTGACCTATACAGTGCTACCGTGGAAGTACAAATACGGTCTCCTTCTATATGTACAAAAGTATGCGTGTCAAATCCTCAATACCTACGTACGTACGTACGTACGTACATACATACATACATACATACATACATACATACATACATACATACATACATACATACATACATACATACATACATACATACATACATACATACATACATACATACATACATACATACATACATACATACATACATACATACATACATACATACATACATACATACATACATGTAGTGCACTGTATGAATAAGTCCCCACTGCAAGTCTTTAATATTCAGCTAAAAGATGCAATAAATATGACTAAAAACATTTATGAAAGAAAATAAATCATCATCAATGTTATATACAAATTGTATTAAGTTATCACACAGATAAGGGCTCTCAGCTGGTGAAATTTAAGAATTTTCTATTAATATAATTTCATAAATAAAACTTTAGTACTACCAGATCCAAATCGTTAAACATTTGAAGACAAATTTAGTGAATAGTTAAATAGCGTCAGGCCTGAGTATATGATGTATCGAAAGCCCATTGATAATTGACCGACACCCATCCCCTTTTTATTCCTCTCGCTCGTTTCCCCATATTATCTGGCGTAAACTTTAACGAAGCACGCCTATCAAGTATATACAAACAAAAAAAAATGTTTCTGTAAAGGGAAATTTAAAAGATTATTGCCTACATTATGCACACAAAACGGATCTAAGTGGCTTTCCTTGGACACACCAAAACAGCCGATTAGAACTGGTCTGGGCAGATATTGAACCAGCAACCTTTGGATTAAATATTTAATAATCTTTCAACCTAGCTACTGCAATTCCGGAAGACAGGGTAAAAAATAAATACCAAAACTAAGGAAGAATAAGCTAGTTATTTTTTGATGTTAAAATTGCAATCATCAATATCATCACAAAAACACATTTTCAAAAAAGTGAGTAAATACATGTTGTAGCAAATAATTAGATTGGAATATCTATTGCATTTAGCAAAATAAAACTACTTAAAAATGGACGCAATAAAACTTAGCTTTTTCAGCTACTATTCTTCTGGCGTAAAGATCTAAGTAGGACAAGTCATTGTTGTTATTGTTTTGGGCCCCAAGACAAATCGTTGTGGTCGTGGTTGTTTTGTGCCCCATGACAAGTCATTGTTGCTATTGCTGTTTTGGGCCCCAAGACAAATCGTTGTAAAATCAGACCTACCTTTTCTACCCATTAAGATAAAAGATAAAAGGTACTTACCTTAGCACTTTTTCAGTTTTTAAATTAACTCGTATGAAGAAAGCAAAAGCCAAATCTTGCTAGAATTGTTAATCCCGGATTAAGAAAATTCTCGTTATATTGGTGCAGGGGGATTTTGGGTAAAAGGCTCCAGGCACAATTAGATCAATTTATCTAGGATATCCGCACGAATAAGCCAAAATGAAAGGAAGAATCGTGACTAGATTATTAGCGGTTAGGTCGGGGTAGTTTGTACACCGGTATGGAAGGTTAGAACGTAATAATCCCAATAATGGTTCCGGTTCCGTCCCATCTTTGTTCCAGATTTTGTTAGCAACTGAGATCCACGGTTAATATCCTCTAATAAATCGAGGTCTGAACCAGTCATGACACAAAGAGTCACCTGCTGTCAGCAAGTTAGGTTTGGTACTAAGATAAATACGGTGCAACAAAAGTCGTAGTGCTTTATGAACAAACATCACAGGTTATGTTTTAATATAAAATATATACCTTCGTATCATTATGGTAATTTTGTTTACAGAATAAAAATAGCTTTTTGCGTTTAGAGATGAAGTTTTCCGTTTAATCTTTGGGAAAAAGTAACTGCCGATGAAATATTAACACAAAATAAATTATGTAAGTTTCGAGAAATATCGTGTAATGAATTGGACTAAATGCAAAGGATTTATGTTGCCATGTTTGGGGCCAACACGGTATAGTAAAAGAAAAAGTGATTCAGCAAAATAGAGATGAAACTTAAATGACTTATCTTGATTATATACCTAAACAATCATATATTTGCGGATTGAAGTTAGAAAACATCATGTAATTGGCTTACGCCGCTCGGAATCCCGTTTATTTTATTTATTTATTTTTTTTTTCATCACTGAAATGTATTGAAAAAAGCATAAAGAAGCGAAATCTGGGCCCATAATTCCGAGCGAGCAGAGTTCAAATTAAATCAAACTGTTTCAATTTTATGAACCTTCTTTTTAAAGTTATTCCCTACCTATAGGACTCTGACCAGGAGAGTGACGACGTAAAAAAGGGAGATTTATTTGCCCTTTGGAGAGAGAGAGATTATAAATACTTGACAGTAAGGGATTAACATCGGTCAAGCTCTCATCAAAGCCATCACTACACTAAATTAGTAATTAGTTATTTATATATTTCGTTTTTCTCTACATTTCTTTAAATGTAGTCCAGTGAAATAATTGAGGCCATATGTATCAATATTATCCTAAATATGCTATGCAATAACGTGGACACAAGATTTAAAAAAATTTTAAAAAAATATAGCCGGAGCTAATGTTGAATTTCATGGGAATAATTACATTGGAATGAAATGACAGGACCTTTTAGCATTAGTAACTTTACCGTTGCTGACCGAAATTCCAAACAGTTGCTTTGTCATCTTTCTCAAAAGCCATCTATTTTTTCAGTTTAGGCTTTAAAGTACCAATGACGCCCTTTAGCATAAATGTTACCATTTTTTCCAATCTGACTAAAGGAAATAGTTTGTTAAAGGAAGCTATCCGAGATAAACATTGTTTGAAATAATCAAGATGTTAGGTTGAAACAACGTTCCAAAGTTCAGTTTACAATTAAGAGGTGCCACCCATTAATTCATTCGACGAAGTCTCTCGTAATTCCGTTCTCTTTCGGGAGTGCTCGAAAAGCAGTGATGTGATTCAAATTCCGTTTGTAATGAATCTAATAACAAAAACATTAGCACGTGGCGCGCAATTGAATTCGAGATGGAATGAAGGGGTCTGAGAAGAAAAGTGTGCGTTTGATAAAAAAAAAAAAATTAGAAAAAAGACGTGAATATTGGTGCTCCGTTGTGCTGTAATACTTTGAAGATCGTAATTTGGCTGAAGACAATCCGACATAGAGTAGTTTTAGCTTCTTGTGGGACGCCATCGAATCTTGTATTCTAACTTTCTCCTGAAATCGGTTGAACCACTATGTCGCCGAGCTGCATGGCATTAAATCGTAAACGTGAAAAATGGCGGGTTTCTCAGTTCGAGGGACAAATTGCCTGGTTTATAATGTGATGAAACGTCGATATTATTTGGTTTTATTGAAACCCAACAATATTTAGGACCAATGTCTTTTAATATTCAGTATTATGCACGTGATTTAGCATATACGACTTTCTGCACGTAATGGCAGCTTCGGAGCTTTAATACCGCTTTCTATTAAGGCACGTAACATTTCTCACTGGCAAACAAATCCCCAGGAAATTCAGATCAGAAAACAAAAATTTTAATAACTTCCTTTGGGACTAAGAAAGGACGCGAAACAGCTGATTGACTGAATCAGTGTGCTGGTTATTAAAAGAGCAAAACACAGTATATATGTATAGTCTATAGTGTTATATTGACACGACTGCACAGTGTTTGTTTCTAGACACTATTATATATATATATATATATATATATATATATATATATATATATATATATATATATATATATATATATATATATATATATATATATATATATATATATGTATGTATGTGTGTGTATGTGTGTGTGTGTGTGCTTTAATGTTTAGTGTTTGTTTTGTGGCTTTATGTTGTTTCTTCGCCTGACGATAAGTTTGTTTAGTTAGTAACACTGTAGAAACTTATGTATTTGCGCCGTTATAAATTTGTCTTTCAAGTAAAATCGATTTGCGCGGTAATTAATTTTTGTGTCAATACAATAAATCATTGGAATCCACACATGCAGTTTCTGCCTCAGCAGAACTAATTTTAGTGTATAATAACGTTGAAAATAGTTAAATAGCGTAAGGGTATCTGTTCAATAACTCAAAAATGTCATTTTTGTTAGCACAATTATGAAGAAAAACAAATATTCGAAGACGAAGAAAGACTTTGTTCGTTGCCTACCTCTTAAAAATAGTTGGAATATTTTTCAAGAATTTTTTCTATTACTTTTGTGATTATAAAAATACTTCAGTAGTAACGTCTCGGTTTGAAGATTCGCTGCTTTCTGTACACGGATCAGTGCTAGAGCAGAGTCTACGAGTGATCAATTTAATCCACCAGTACGTTCCCTTATGTATACCTACACAATTGCCTAGGGAACAGTAATATATACCTAGATTCACACCATCAGAAAATTGCTTTCGTTGCAGCGTTGAATTGCTCCAAGAAAGTTAAATTGATTTTTACCAATTAGGAGAGAAAGCTATAAAGATAACACATTCATACATTTGCCTTTGTCTGGCGACGAATTGCATTCCCTAAAGGTGTAAGTACAAACATTGAAGTGTATTTTGAATAAAATCATGAGATCATGAGAAATTAAATTCTAGTAAGCGTTTATGTGAACATACGCCAAATTTTCAACCTTAAATATCTTTGTTTTTAAACAATGTAGAAGAATGCAAAAAAAAATACTTATTATTGGCACGTTCTGGTTGAAAAATCGATAGATGAAACAGAATAGTTGAAAATCCAAAATCGATATGGTTACTTTTCCTAAATAAGAAACATCAGTCGCTTTATCTTCAATGTTTTATGTAGATTTACTGACATTCTTTCCAAACGAAGGAATTTAACAGTAGCAATGAAAACAATTGCAGTGGAAAAGTGGAATTTTTAATTTTACGAGTTTCTCAAGAAACGGAATAGAATATGTAGATAGCTTACAGTATCATAAAGATAAACATAGACCTGTCAATCAGTACTAATTAGCACTAACTTGTACACGTGACTAATTAGAAGGCTATCAATAATTGGCTTCTGATGTAATCACCAGAATTTTAAACAATCAAAAACCGTCGTCTCACTAATTCGAGATGTGATTGACTCGGGTTTTTTTTTTTTAATAATTGTTTAGGTCTTGGACTTTGATAGTTAAGAGACTCATTATTGCCTACCATATTTATTGATAATTGCATGTTGAAATTTATTTTCAGGAATATTTTTTTGCTTTTGTTAGGTTTCTGTTCAAGATTGAGAGATTATGATTACGAATCTGAGAAATTTAAGACAAGATGAATAAAAATAATATGAGTAAATCGGTTTTTGCTTAACGGAAACACCGGTCAAGCTTGGTGTAACCCGTATGTTAAAACTATGGATCAGCTTAGGCCAGACCTGAATTTCACCAGAATAATTTAAATCGTCACTTCCGTAGAAGTATAGAATCCTGCGATGTTATTAGTTGAAATTTAAGTACGACGTAAAATTGACTACTTATTTTATGCTAATGAAACTGATACCTGGCATGTTACGTAATGTGGTTTAACATGTGGGAAATACTCCCCAAAGCGAGAACTAGTACGTTACAAACTGCCAGTTATATGCTCACAAAACAGAGGCCTGGTAGGTTACTTAATGTGGCGAAACACGTAGGATATGCTCACAAAACTGAGACCAGGTATGTTACATAAGTTGGGAAAGCATGTTGGAAATGCTCCCAAAACTGAGGCCTGGTATGTTATATAATGTGGAGAAACACGAGGAAATGTTCTCCAAAATCAGTTCTGGTATGTTATATACCATTAGGTAAATGCTCCCAATACGGAGGCCTGGTATGTTACATAATATCGGTAAACTTGTATGAAATACTCCCTGGTATGTTACTTAAGGTCGGGAAACTTATAGGAAATAGTCCCAAAACTGAGGCCTGGTATGTTACAATATATGGGGAACATGTATTAAATGGCTGACTAATATATATATATATATATATATATATATATATATATATATATATATATATATATATATATATATATATATATATATATATATATATATATATATATATATATATATAAAACCCTACTGTTATGAGTTTATTACAAATGATGAAGCTGTCTTTCGTTTGATTTAAATAACGTTTAATGATATCGTATATTTGTATGCATTAGAGAACATGTCTTATGTAAAAGAGTGATTGATGTCTTTAGATCTGATTATAATTGCATTATATTGTACGGTTTACTAAGGCTGCATATGTTACCAGTACCACTTTATAACCTTACAGACCATAGTTTGTGATCCGTATAGCTTCAATTTTCCGCCAGCCACTTTCAAATTTTAAACGACTTTGTTATTTGCAAATTAAACTCGCCTTTTTGATGTTGTCGATTCACCACGCTGTAGTCAAATGGCAGATCCATTCAAAATTTTCCACTCCTCTGTATATAGTTTACGATACAGAGGCAGATGGCCCGGGGGTGAAATTGCACCGGAAGATCTGGGTCTATATAGTTGTAGGCGGATCTGACTTATAAGCAAGCGTAGACAGTAATTATACATTGGTGTAGAGACTCTAGAGTTCACGTAGGCTCCAAAGTATTTTGGGATGTGCAACCCATTCATACATCTATGTAAGCCCCATGGTATTTTGGGATATACAAACCATTCATACGCCTTTGCAGGCTCCATAGTATTTTGGATATGCAACCCATTCATACGCCTTTGCAGGCTCCATAGTATTTTGGATATGCAACCCATTCATACGCCTTTGCAGGCTCCATAGTATTTTGGATATGCAACCCATTCATACGCCTTTGCAGGCTCCATAGTATTTTGGATATGCAACCCATTCATACGCCTTTGCAGGCTCCATAGTATTTTGGGAAATGCAGACCCATTCATACGCCTTTGCAGGCTCCATAGTATTTTGGGAAATGCAGACCCATTCATACGCCTATGTAGACTCCGTAGTATGTTGGGATATGCAGCCCATTAATGACCCTATGCAGGCTCCATAGGGGATATGAAACCTTTTTTTCTACCTATGCATGTACATTTTTTGTTGTCAAATTAGATCCACATCTAGGTAAGGTACAATAAACGTTTTGCAAAAGACAATCAACTTTATCACTTTGTCTCCAGATGCCCACTTCAAAGTAATGAATCGAAAATTCCCTAACTAAATACCTATTCTTGATTGTGAATCAGAGAAAGCGAACCAGTTGTGTACCTAGGTCCTAGAATATATTGAGAAAAGCTAGTCAAACGGACGATATATCCCAAGCTACCATTTTTTTTTTTTAGGGTGGGAGTAAAATTATGATTTAAACGAAGTGAATGGCCGGGTGATACCAAATAATCACAAGGTGTGTTTTCGTTCTTTAGTGATACTCTATATAAGGAGTAGTTGATTAAAATGCAGTTATCTAACTTTGAAGGAAAAGTCATATGATTGTGAGACTGTTTTCATATTAATTGTCTTGGTCTGTAGTCTTGTTAAATGATTCATAGTTACACTCTGTCAAGAGAATTACCTAACTACAAATGGGGGTTTATATCTCAGGCGAGAGTGGTTTCATTGACTGGCATGTGGTCTCATTAACAGTCATAAAGCGATAATGTTAATTGAGTAGGTAATTAATTTATTGGGTAATTATTTGGTCAAGGCAAACGTTTGCCTGAACACGAAGGAGAGTTCAATCCTGAAGGTTCAGCGTTATTTCGTTGTGCTTCGACAAACTTTTGCATACAACAAGCCGTGGGGTCTCTTTCTTATCAATTACAGGGTATGTATAAACTGCTACCTGGGTATAATAAACACACACGAAAGGGCGAGTTAAAAACGACGTCAAACAAACTGAAGCTAACCCAATGATGAAAGGATTAACAGAAGACTACAAAAATTGTATAAAGTCAAGATCTTGGATACCTTTTGGTTACAATTTTTATATCATCTTACTTTATTTTATTAGCTGTTCTTTTTTTGTATTGTTTTTTTTTGAAAACATTTAGTTCACATTTACCAGTAAAAAATGGGACACTTTATTTTTTAGAACTTATACATACACTTATACATACACTTATGCATACATACATACATACATACATACATACATACATACATACATACATACATACATACATACATACATACATACATACATACATACATACATACATACATACATACATACATACATACATACATACATACATACATACATACATACATACATACATACATACACCTTTACATACATACATACACACACACATACATACATACATACATACATACATACATACATACATACATACATACATACATACATACATACATACATACATACATACATACATACATACATACATACATACATACATACATACATACATACATACATACATACATCACACACACACACACACACACACACATACATACATACATACATACATACATACATACATACATACATACATACATACATACATACATACATACATACATACATACATACATACATACATACATACATACATACATACATACATACACACACATACATACATACATACATACATACATACATACATACATACATACATACATACATACATACATACATACATACATACATACATACATACATACATACATACATACATACATACATACATACATACATACATACATACATACATACATACATACATACATACATACATAAATACATACATACATACATACATACATACATACATACATACATACATACATACATACATACATACATACATACATACATACATACATACATACATACATACATACATACATACATACATACATACATACATACATACATACATACATACATACATACATACATACATACATACATACATACATACATACATACATACATACATACATACATCATGCATACATACATACATACATACATACATACATACATACATACATACATACATACATACATACATACATACATACATACATACATACATACATACATACATACATACATACATACATACATATATACATACATGCACACACATACATGCACACAGATACATACACACATACATACATACATACATACATACATACATACATACATACATACATACATACATACATACATACATACATACATACATACATACATACATACATACATACATACATACATACATACATACATACATACATACATACATACATACATACATACATACATACATACATACATACATACATACATACATACATACATACATACATACATACATACATACATACATACATACATACATACATACATACATACATACATACATACATACATACATACATACATACATACATACATACATACATACATACATACATACATACATACATACATACATACATACATACATACATACATACATACATACATACATACATACATACATACATACATACATACATACATACATACATACATACATACATACATACATACATACATACATACATACATACATACATACATACATACATACATACATACATACATACATACATACATACATACATACATACATACATACATACATACATACATACATACATACATACATACATACATACATACATACATACATACATACATACATACATACATACATACATACATACATACATACATACATACATACATACATACATACATACATACATACATACATACATACATACATACATACATACATACATACATACATACATACATACATACATACATACATACATACATACATACATACATACATACATACATACATACATACATACATACATACATACATACATACATACATACATACATACATACATACATACATACATACATACATACATACATACATACATACATACATACATACATACATACATACATACATATATGCACACATACATACATACATACATACATACATACATACATACATACATACATACATACATACATACATACATACATACATACATACATACATACATACATACATACATACATACATACATACATACATACATACATACATACATACATACATACATACATACATACATACATACATACATACATACATACATACATACATACATACATACATATATGCACACATACATACATACATACATACATACATACATACATACATACATACATACATACATACATACATACATACATACATACATACATACATACATACATACATACATACATACATACATACATACATACATACATACATACATACATACATACATACATACATACATACATATATGCACACAATACATACATATATGCACACATACATACATACATACATACATACATACATACATACATACATACATACATACATACATACATACATACATACATACATACATACATACATACATACATACATACATACATACATACATACATACATACATACATACATACATATATGCACACAATACATACATATATGCACACATACATACATACATACATACATACATACATACATACATACATACATACATACATACATACATGCATGCATGCATGCATGCATGCATGCATGCATGCATGCATGCATACATACATACATACATACATACATACATACATACATACATACATACATACATACATACATACATACATACATACATACATACATACATACATACATACATACATACATACATACATCTTGGGGGAGCAGTATTAAATAATGCTCAATTTCTTTTCTCCCTACGACATCGTTGGCCCAGGGTTATGTTCCTCGATGAGGCCAAGGTGTGTATTATTATTATTATTATTATTATTATTATTATTATTATTATTATTATTATTATTATTATTATTATTAGGTCTTACCAGATTAGATGCATATTTTCAATATGATATATCAGCACGTTCCAATCAGATTAAAATCAGATATCCCCTGTTATAAACGAAGGACAACGGAGATGTGATTTGTATCAGATTGTGCAGTCTCGTCACTTTGTACGACTTCTTCCGTTGGATTACAATTTTGCATTGTTATACTTTACATTATTTTTTTGATACAATGTCTATTCCATTTTGAATATCTAACAACATTTTTAACTTTTCTTTTTACTTCCTGTAACATTTATTCCCATGGGTAGTGCACCTATAACGGGCCATTAAATCACGAGAATGTATCGACATCCAGGTCCGTAGAGAGCGATCACGGGCCCTTGGGTAAGAAACACCCGGGCCTATCTCAGTTCTTGTTCTAACAAAATTTTTCTTTAATAAAATTAAAAAGTGTTGTTCGGCCAGGGCATCTTTACGACCCGGGTCCCCAGGGACATGCCAAGGTTGCCCCCTATTCCCCCTGTTGACCCTGTCGCTATTTCGACTTGGATACGTATCACGTGCTTTTTGTTGGTCTCAGGTTATCTATAAAAGTTACATAATACAGTATTATCACATCAAGTTACGGAAAAAAATCCGAAAATTCGCAACTGGGACATCTGCGCTGCGGTTTTTGCGAGACATTATCAGTTTGACTCAGGTCAGATGATTTTTTTTTTTATAATAAAAACTGAAATTAACCTAAAACACTAATATGGCTTGTATAGGATAAATTCTGCGAGAAAGATGTCATAATATAATAAAACGTACGCATACATGGGCCAGCTTTTAGTGCCGGGGTACCCTTTAAGCATACTAAGCACGTGCTCAGGGCACCCAAAAATATCAATTTAATTGATGATAATAAAATTTAATGAATTATGTACGACCATTCCGATCTGCATGTACTAGTATTTTTATTTGGAATGAAGGCAACACTGGTACTTTCCCACCAAATCAGAGTTCAATTTAATTTAATTTAATTTTTTGTTGTGGTGAGTTTTATATTTTGTAGGAGTGAGGCAGCTTAATATTTTCAGTGCTTAGGGCCCTGGAAGTCATTAATCCAGCACTGCAACCAGACAAAATATTATTTCGGTTAATCATACTTGCATATCGTCAGCCCAAAAAAAGTTACATAGTTTTTGCAAGTTGCAGAAAACTCAAAAGTTTATTTTCAGCCAAAGTTGAACTAAACTTTAAGTTAGGTAACAATCATGATACTGATGGTGTGTCCAGTATACATTAATTAACTTAATTAAAGAGTACTTCTGAAGCAGTCCATCCGTGTAGAAGCGTACTCAGGTCTTAATTTAGTGTAGCATGAAAACAATTTACACATTAAGGGAATCTGTATATGAAACATTTAAAATAGGAAATATAGTAGTAGCAACAGCAGCAGCAGTAGTGGTAGTAGTAGCAACGGCAGCAGCAGTAGTTGTAGCATCATCAGCAGTAGCAAAATCATTAATAGTAGCAGTAGCTGTAGTAGCAGTAGTAACAACAGCAGTAGTAGTGGTGGTAGTAACATCAGCAATAGTAGTAGTAATAACAACAGCAGCAGTAGTAGTAGTAGCAGCAGTAGTAGGAGTAGTAGTAGTTGTGTAAAGATTGGGTATATTTCGCCATCCTCTTTCTTGCTCCTTTTGTTGAATACCTTTTCCAGAGCCTTTTATTAAAGTTGTACACATAGCGTTAGAAAACTACACAATATTTGTAGTATGTATTCCTTAAGCCCGTAAGTGCTAATGTGAATAGCTAATGAACTGAGTGCTAACCACTGAACCGTTTTAGAAATGTGTTCAGATCTTAGTTTCCAGCTATCTCGAATTCGATACAATAATACTCCGCGACTTAAGTTCATACGTATACACAAACTAAGAAACGTTAAAACTGGTTTTTCAAGTTTCATTTTATTCAGTAATTTTACTATTAGCTATTTGAATGGTGCAACCTATGTATTCCTATTAGTTGAAATTAATTACAGGATATTGTCTATGCTGTATTTCTCATTTCAAATCAAATGGCACATGAAAATGCATGATGCAAAGGCAAAAATTAGATACAACCTTGAGGCAAGGACTTAACACCAGTGGCGTAAGTTTCACGACGTTTTATGCCCAACTGCTGTAATAAATTTCATCTTCGCGGTAGAGAATACTTATCTAGAATTTATGGGCCTCTTCTGACTTCACACAAAATCGTGGAATTCCACTGTGAGAAAGTTGTTTCATACATCAAGCAGGTCAAGCTACATTTCAGTAAGTCTATCATATTCAGTTAAATCTGACCTGATATATATCTTGTGGCTACAGATCTCCCAGGTGAAGAACTTTTTTGGCAGAAGATGGCGCCTGGCCATCAAACGAGTGTCTTTGATGGAAAGCAGTTTATCTCATGTCGCCTATCACCAGTTTGGTGCCAAGGTGTAGGTAACTGACTTTAAAACAATTAATTGCTGCAAGGTTTAATACCTTAAAACAAATGGTCATGGACAAGAAGTTAAATGTTGTCGTGTGCACAAGAAGAGTGATTTGGAGTTGGAATTTTAACGTAGCTTTAAACAGTTTTCAGTAATATCGCTACTATGTCTCCATTGCGGCAGTTTATATTGATGTATAGCACTGTGGCATCGTGCCGCAGACCTGTAGCATGATGTCCCACCCAGTCATATTATCATGACACCAGGCCGACCAGTCTTAACGCTAACCTCTTAATGTTGAGCGCCAAGCGAGGCAGCTGTTAGTACCATTTTTGTAAATCTTTGGTATGACTCGGCCGGGGATCGAACCTGCAACCTCCGAGGCGGATGCTCTAACTACTAAGCCACCGGAGTGGTCACAAGAAAAGGACGACGATGATGATAACATTGACGATAACGACGATGAAGACGTTTTCGATTTGGTTTTGTATGGTTTTTAAATCCATGCTTTAGTACATGATCGACTATACATGGCGACCAGTACATTTGGTGGAGGAAGGACCCGGGTAGAACCACCCACCCACTGAAAGCTACTGGTAACCTTTCTCACATTCCAACATTAGTCGAGCCGAGTTAAATTGGAACTCATGCGGATAGAGAGATGTCCTTGATCTACTTGGCAAACGCCTTTACCTACTTGATAGGTCTCCCTGAGACAAAGGCGTCGAATTGTATCTTGCCACTGAGGTCCCACTATCTTTCCACTGATGGCTCACCATCTTTCCACTGACGTTACAACATCTTTCCACTGATGACCCACTATCTGTTTTCATTCATCTTTTCAAAATGAAGTACATTCTGGATTAAGATATTTCTGTAGGCTCTTTTCTTTGTAGCAGGTGCTTTCGTTTACTTCCTCCCCACCCCCCACACGTTAAATATTAGTCTTGACCAACTAGCTAGTTTTAAATAGATTGTATTTTTCCCGATCCAAGACTATATAAACTTTTACGAAGTAGAGATAGATAGAGTACGTGCGTTTATTTCAGGAATCATTCATGGGGTTTTTGTTATCGTCAAATAAAAACAATTAGAACTTAGCCTCCTGTTGCCCTTGTGCCAGCGAATACCAACGTGAATTTAAAAAGTAGATGGTACCGCGATAATGTATCGGTACATTCGGGAGGAGTTTCTGACACTTCATTGATCTAGTGTTTGATCCAGTTCGTGATTTTCCTCCGATATCAAACTTCGTGGAGACTTATCGATAGCAAGGGTATAAAACAATTTCGGTTGCGCTTTATGGGATTCAGATTGATAAACGATAAATGAGTGAATGCTTAGTTTATCGCGATGACCTGTTGTACTAGAGATTTACTTTGGAAACGATAATCAGTACCTATTTTATGTTTTTGTATGTGTTTGAGAAAGCTTGCCAATAGCTTCCCACGGGTCAGTGGTTCTTCTCGGGTTCTTCCTCCACCAAATATACTGGCTGTCAGGTAGCCTATCATGTGCTGAAAAATGGCGTTTAAACCTACAAAAACGAAACCAGAAAACTGCAACCTCATTAGTTAGTTATCACATACGTAAAATATAATACACGTAGTGGTCCTTTAGGGAAATTGCTATATTTCTTAAGTATATTGTATAATCGAACGCAAAGGAATCAATATGTGATTCCGAAAGAGTACTCGTCGTCTTTCGTCGATTAAATATTCTTGGTTGAAGAAGACAATTGGGGAAAGTACGTGCGAAAGGGTGAAGGTAGACGATTTTTGAAAAATGATAAAATAGAGATCGCACGATAAATGGAGATAATGCAGTGATAATACATGAAAAAGTGACCCTCGTGTCTTTGTTTCAAAATGTATTAAAGAAAATGTGCATTAAGAAGAAGAAAACTTGACCAATGACCTTGATATTGAAGATATCCCTAATGCTGAAAGTATGATTAAAAACAAATCCGAAATATTGACGTGTGACCTTGTCCTTGAAGAAAGGAAAAGCAGTTAGTACAGATTCTATCCTTTAATATAACGGTATGTATGCCAAGGTTCATCCCCTCATCTCTAACAGTCAAAAAGTTAAATACCACAAAGGAAAATCTGGCGGAAAACATAAAATATAAAATTTTGACCATAACATTGAAGATATAATTTTTAATGCAGAAGGCAGCACATTTACTATTTATGATTTTTTTTAAAATCAATATATCTAGTTTCATCCCTTAATGTAAACATATCTAACATTATTGAGGAAGCGTGATAGTGAACCATTAAATGTTGAGCCGTGCCCTTGGAAACTGGACACCCAACATAATACGCAGTAAATCGCGTATTGATGATCTATATGAAAACTAAGTTTTATTCATAAATCTCGAACTACTTCAAATTTATGGAGTAAAATGGAAAGTTTGAGAGAAACAAAAATAGTGAACCGTGACCTTGACCTTGAAAATTTCAATCCAACTCTTACTTGGAAATATCCTTTTAATGCGTCATTGATGTATTAAAACACCAAGATTACAGAGCGTAAAGGAAAGGGTAAGTGAAAGCTTAAAATATTGAGCTGTGACCTTGACCTTGAATGTAAGACCCCCCAATCTGGTTCCCTAATACGTGTTCTAGTGATAGTGTATAGGTATTCCAAGTTTTCTTTCCTTGATCTCAAATGAAAAGGAAAACTCCAAATACTGAGCTGTGATCTTGAATTTGAAACTAGGATGCGCGGTTAATTTCGCGACACGCATTGTAATGTGATGTATGAATGCACGAAGATTCATTCCTTAATCTCAAGCAGCGTTCAAGTTATAGAGCGAAAAAGACAGTCTAACGACCCGTTAGATGACAATACGGAAACGAGGATGGTTACATTCTATGTTTTTTTGGCCTTAACATTCGTACCTCTAGTACCAATTCCCTAAAATAAGTTGAGGTGCAGATGCAAGTTTCAACAAACTTCTAATTAATTAATTAATTAATTAATTAATTAATTAATTAATTAATTAATTAATTAATTAATTAATTAATTAATTAATTAATTAATTAGGTAAGTGGGTAAATAATTAATTAATTATCTATGTAATTAATTAATTACGTAATAATTTAATGGATTAATTAATTACCTATTTAATCAATTAAATACGTACTTAATTAATTAATTAATTAATTCATTCATTACGTGATTGATTAATTAATTAATTGATTCATTAATTAGTTAGTTGGTCAATTAATTAGGTAAGCAAGAAGTTAATTATTTTACTGTTGATTTTTTAAATACAATCCCCTCTTATACTTAGACCCGTATGGCCAATAAAAGCACTGTACATCAGCAATCATTGATTCTGTTCCATAAATGCGAGGTGATTGCTCGAACATTGTACTGCTCGGTGGTAATTTATTGTGTTATAATATTTACAAAGCAAAATCCAATATTATTAAAGCTTATACCTTATCACTATTTACCTTTGATATGAAAATCTGCTATAACCTGGAATAATCACCCTTTCAGCAACTTACTGGTTCTGTTTTTGATTTCATGATTTCATTTGCTTTCAAGATAGAATTTATTGCGCATTGTCTTCTTCTGAGAGACTGTTTTTAGGACCAATGAACACTTTGTGTATTTCAAAATGTGAAGAGCTCTCAAGACAAATGTCTCCAGACTGGTTACAAAGATTTTACAGTGGAAAACGATGCCCCAGAGCGCTTATCAGTATCATGTCTTTAACTGAAGAGGATATCAAACAGAATAGAGTGTACAACAATATATGCAACGTTTTTGAATGGAGAACCTGGGTAATCACTGAGGGATAAAAGAACTTCAATACTTGAAATAATAAGAATCAAGAATCGATATCCCCTCTTCAGGATGCTGTATTTTATGTTATGTTCAAGTCCAATGAATCATCCATAGAAATCAGAAATTCTCCATATACATTAGAGATAGTTTCTTTAATTTAAACTAAAGTGAAATTGCTGAAAACCATCCCCTTTGTCCACAGACTGTGTACGTATTTGCATTTTTGCAATAATAATATAAACATCAAGAAACCAGCCATTTCTGTAAAACAGTATATAAATACATAAATATATATATATATATATGTGTATATATATATATATTTATGTATATATATATATATATATATATATGTGTATATATATATATATATATATATATATATATATATATATATATTTGAATGGACAGTGACTGGTTTACATAAATTTTACTTCAGTCCATAATTAGATAATTAGATCTCATTGAACGCTTTGTAATATTTTAAATTTATGCTAACCCATAAGAGTTAATTCAGTTTCCTTCTTTAAATTATAATAAAACAACAAAACAACACACCCAATTGCTTACCACAATGCATGTTTGACCATAGGTAAAGACTTCTAAGACTGGGAAAATGCAAAACTCGTCAATCATACCTGGACAAATATAAAGACATGTGTTTATTACGATAGCATAACGGATTTCTTACAAAACTAGGATGTTTTTGACAGCTTTGTCGGCATGTCCTATTGTGAGGTCACCTTTACTCAAAATACAAACATTTTAACGAGCTGTGTGAAACGTTGTTGCTTTGTTTTCTCTCATAGACAGTGTCGTGATAAAGTTTACTATAGAAAGTGGAAACAAAGGCAACCATAGAACCTAATAATGTGGTCTTGACCTTGAAGATAAGACCCCAAAATAGTAACGTAACACAAATTCTAGTAAGACTCTATGCGTGTACCAAATTTAGTTGATTGATTTTCAACAGATCACGAGTTAAAGAGATGAAGAAATTTGTTTCACTTAAATCAAAAACATTGGTCATGACCTCATGACCTTGATCTTCAAGAGACAACCCAAATATGGCATATGACAATTACGTAAAGTTCCATGCACTGGTCTCAGATCACTAAAATCTTAAAGGATGGAAAGTAAAGTGTGAAGGAAAACTACTAACCAAAGACCTTAAACATAGACAGAACCCTAAGGTGAGAAGTACTACGGGCGTGGTATGCAACATCGACTGGCACATATGTATGCCAGGTTTCATCTTTTAATCTTTAACTGCTTCTAAATTAGAAAGAGGAACGACAGGTATGATAAATAACAAGATAAATTACTGATCCATGCTCATGACCTTGAAAATGTGACTCCTAATTTAGCGTACTTCCCAATGACAAAGTATGTATATACCAAGTTTCATACCTCTCCATAATGTTAAAGATGGTAATGAAAAGTATCACCGAAAATGTAATATATTGACATTAGAACTTCACCTTGAAGAAATAAGGTCAAGGTCAGTAGAGAGCACACCTTATGATGATGGTATACATGTCTATCAAGTTTTATCCCTTCGTCTCTAATAGACCTAAAAATAGCGACCGCAAGGAAAGAGACGGAAAATTTAGAATAAGTATGCTTAACCTTGACATTGAAGATATAATTCCTGATTTGGAGGGAAACACATCTAATTAGGATGTATAAATATACAAAGTTTCGTCCCTTGATGTTAAACAGCTCTAACGTTATATAACAGAATAAGGAAGTGTGATAGAAAACTGGACATATTCAGTTGTGACATTGCCCTTGCAAACAGGACACTCAATATAGTATGCAGTTCGTCGTGTAGTGAGTGTATAGGAGAACTTACAAAACTGAGCCGTTATCTTGTCATTAAAAATAAACCCCAAATGAGGTACACAATGCATTTTTAATGATAATGTAAAGGTATTCCAAGCTTCAGTTATTAAACTCAAATGGCTTCAAACAACACTTTGATGAATGATCGAAATACCAAGCTGCAACCATGAACTTGACGATAGAACCCTCGTGAGTTTTCTACGATGCGCATTCTACAATTATCTTTCATCTCTCAAGTGGAGTTAATGTTTTAGAGTGGAAATGACTGCCGAACGAATTATCTGATAACCATACGGATACACCGATGCCATGACCACAGGTTTTCTCCATAAAACTGTCCCTTTAGTACTAGTGCTGTGAGAGGCAAATCCATGTTACACGTGGAAGGGATGATTGCATAAATATTATTTTTTTTTACCCACAGTTCCATTTTTTTGTAGACACATCCCCTTATTCTTAGTCCATTATTGCTAATAAGAACACCATTGTAGTTCAGTCTTTGAATGCTTATTGTTGGAAAATAAACCAAATCCATCAGAGGAAGAAGTCAAAGAGAGGCAGTTTGGGTATGTATGTGATTTGTATTTTTAAGCTAGCTTTTACAATCTTTTTGAGGTACATCGCATCGATGCCTGCAATTTGGCAGTTTATAGCAATGTCTGGCACTGTAGCATCATGCCACACACAAAGTAGCATCATGTCCCACCCAGTCACATTATCCGGACAGCAGGCCGTCCAGTCCTAATACTAACCTCTTAATGCTGAACGCCTAGCTGGTAGTACCATTTTTATAAGTCTTTGGTATGACTCGGGCGGGGTTAGAACCTGCGACCTCCAACATCTGAGGCGGACGCTCAACTACTTAGGCCACCGGAGCGGTCCAAGAAAAGTCGAGTCATTATACTGGATATTAGGCTGTGTTGTAGCGTGCCTAGATGAGTATGCAAACATTGTACTGTTCGGTGGTAATTTATTGTCTTACAGTATTTACAAAGGAAAATCCGATGTTATTAAAGCGTAGGTCTTGTCATTATTGACTTTAGATAGCAAAATCTGCTCAAACTTGAAATAATCCCCTTTCAGCACTTTTCTGATCCTGTTTTTGATTTCAGGTGCTTGCAAGACGGAACTTATTACACGTCTGATTCGGAGAGACAGTTTATGAGACAAATAAAGACTAGTCTATCTCAAGATGTGAAGAGTTCTAAAGACAAATGTCTCCAGACTGGTCACGAAGTTTTAACGATTGCGAAGGGCATCAAACAGAATAGACTCTACAACAAGAGAGACGACGTTTCCAATGGAACACCTGGGTAACTGAAGGATAAAAAGAACTCCAAACGATAAATAATAAGTATAAAGAATGAATGTCTAATTATCAAGCAGCCACAATTATAAATTAAGTTACTGTGATCTGTATTTCACCGTATTCATTTAGGCTGAAACTCAGTTTGTCTAGGTCATGATTTGTATTTATGCACATGTCTCACAGCTCTTTCAGAAGCTAAAATTGAGATTTACCCATCTCTGGTTTAAAGAAACCAAATGTATACAAAATGTGGTAATCTTTAATATTCATGGTTTGCATTCCGGTCAAACCGTCCGTACTTACGATTTCTTGTTACTTAAGATTTTGGTACCTTTTAGGTATTCTTTAGTGTTGAAGTGCTAAATGTTTACTGTGAAACGGGGGATTTTTTTTGGAGCACTTTCAATAGCTATACATTCAAATCCACATTTAGGCAGTTATTTCAGTGGGAAGACATGCACGCGCGCGCGCGTGTGTTCAAGATCATCAACATTAAATTTAAGCCATATGCATTAATAATGTTCTCAGAGATGAAAGTTACTGCCCACTTTTGTGCTGTTTATATGTTCTTTGCAGGAAAATTTTATCACTGACGTGAACATTTTTCAAAGAGTTTTTTCTTCAAGAACTGTTTGCATAATTCAAACCTTTATATGCAAAATCCCACATTCCCCAGAAAGTATAATACTCTTTCATTCTTTGATTGCAGTACCTTAGGACAGACTGTCAAAGGGTAAATTAGTTTGTTCTTGTCTACACAAGCGCTTCTCTGTTATTGAAGTGTCCCCAGACAGACACCATCCAGGGGCGTTGAAAATGCACACTGCGATATTGGATACAGTCCGAAAGGCATAGTTTTGTTTACAAAACCTGCTCATCTATCGTCTGCTTTGTTATCATTCCTCTGGTATTTTACAGGTAAATGAATCTGCCGTTATTGCATAGAAAATGCGGTATGTATCAAATAGGAAGGCATTCATAATTTTTTTAAAGGTTTGTTTATTTAACATTAAACAGACAAGTTGACTATTAATTTACGTTGCATGTTTCTGTACATTATTAGTTTATCTGAAGAGTTATCTGTGTTAACCTTGCATTAAAGAAGCAATTAATTCCTTGTGTTGAACAAAATTGAGATATGATAGAAGAAACCGGATTTAACCTACTCATAACCCTTTGCCGAGAATGTCATAATTTATGTGGCCGGCGTTGTTAACAAGACTTACGCTGTTTGTTTAACCGGTGTTGCCATGGCTCTACAACTGTCTGCGAAGTAAAATGTCCTTAAAAAATGTTCCGAATCAGCGTAGAATTATTTAGGTCTCAATGGCAAGCAATAACCTGGTGGTGAGGAGAAATATGAGAAAATCCATTTTAATTTGCTTTAATTGTACTATCCTCCACGTATCTATCCATTCCGCTTTACAGTTTCTTGTAACAAAAGGTCGTACTACTTGACAATTTTGCCGATTACAGCCTTGATTTTGTGTAGACTGCACGTAGCCCATAGGTGTGGATGAGATAAGGAAGAAACAAAGCGCGCACGCCAGAGAGAGAGAGAGAGAGAGAGAGAGAGAGAGAGAGAGAGAGAGAGAGAGAGAGAGAGAGAGAGAGAGAGAGAGAGAGAGAGATTGTAGAATCATATTTGGTTTAGAGATGTGTGCATGGTCGAAATGATACAGAGATCCCTGGTTCGAATAGAATAGGAGAAGGACTTAACAATTCTCTCCAACCAGTATGATATTGTTATTTATTCGTGTTTAAAAGTTATGTTCAAGTTATCAAGCATTTCTGAATAATATTCTAATTCTAGCTTTAATTGATACGGGATTTTATTTGAACGTATACATTAGAACGGTGAATTATTAAAAATATAGACACATTTAAGTATTTAGATGTGTATTTATTAAAAAAAAATGGTTCATTGCCAGTATCTGAAAAATACCTAAAATTTTTTATGGTTTGCCAAAAGAATATTGGTATGTCATTCATTATGAATCATAATATAATTAAAATATGTAGCGCAAATTCATAGAGTTTTATTAGAGTTGAAGAAAAACCTGTTATTTTGGATATTCTTTATCGTGAACTGTGATTATGCCCATTGCTGTAAATTAGAAAAATGTGTTTAAATATTTTGGACTTGAATATTGGTAAATATAGATTGCGTTTGATCGTAGAACTTAATCTATGTATGTTTAAAAGCGATGCTGATAGCGTAACCTTTGTCATGGATACACCCATGCATTTCAAGTTAAATATTTGTTTTATGACCTATGATATTCTTATGCAAGAAACAATCAATCGGATATTATAATTCAGGTCAGTGAAATATGAGATAGGGTTTTAGGGTACTATAGGCAAACATGCAAACCTGTGACGTCTCAAACAAGTTTGCATGTCAGTTCTTGTATAAAGAATATTTATCATTTTGAAAAGTACTTAGGTGTGATACATGAACCTCGTTTTAAAATTGCGCTAAGCATGAATAGAGTAGTATCGCACAACTTGGATACAGAAATGGGTCGTTATGAGGGGGTAGCAAGTATAATATATCGCATAACTTGATTATAGAAATGGGTCATTATTAGGCATTATCAAGGAACAAGTGGCTATGTAACATGTGTAATATAAGAACTAAAGTAAACGAATATAGTCGTTTACTTGTTCTAAATGAACGAAGAACAACATATTTACCACGATATGATTGTTCTTGACCGAGTACAGAAAAATGTAAAAGCCGTTATGTCTGTAAATTCCAAAGATTCTTAACTGCAGTATCGAAATTTTTATACTTTCTGCACAAAAAAGTACACCGAAAATGACTAAATATATGCAAATAAACGCGGTTATATTGCATTAAAATAATAATATAATTAGGTATAATTTGGTCAGTAAATTTTATGTAAATGTAAAAGTATCTCTTACTACATGAAATCAATATTTTTTTTAATTCTCAACAGAATGCATATCCTCTGTTGTAATGTTATAAATGCATAGTCTAGTCTGTATGTATGCACTGCTTTTACAATACGATGCTAAGTAAATTGTTTATTGTGTGATACGTATACGCTGAGCGCACAAGTACCATTTTAATAAATATCCGCTCTGGAATGTGTCGGTCGGTGTTCGAACCTCGGTCTCCTACATCAGATCAGAGACGGACTCTTTAACCACTTAGACCATATATTTTTCTATGCATTTACTTGTCTTAATAGGTCACACGTTTTTACTTTCCAAAGGGACATGCTTATGTAAGGACTAAAGCAGTTCGATGCTGACAACCCGACAATCCATGACTCAACTCTCTTTGCAAATTGGAATATATTTTCCCTCTTTTATTGCTCTGATGAGTAATGGAAGTAAACATCGGCATTTTGATTCAAGCAGTTTTAGCAGCCGACACATTGCTAACATCGGCAGAAACAAGGTCGTCATGGCTGGTACAATCAGGAATAACAAATTTCAAACCATACATGGATGCTGGAAACGAACACACTAAGATGTAGATGGAAAACTATGACGAATAAAATAAAACAAATTCTTTTGTTTAACTTTTTGTTTTTTAAGTGCCTGTGATAAAGTTAGGATTTTGCCTGTATGAGGGGTATTTTGAAAAGTTTTAAATATTGGTACCCTGTACAAGAAAGCTGTTTATTAGTGTACAGTACGCCAATGCCTCGTCTAAATTCAGGGTCCTACGACGGATGTGGCAAAGTCTGGAAAATATATGCTTCTGTAGGAAATCTCAAAATTGCTGGCAATATTTTAGAAAGCATAAAAATGTCCAGTGACACCAGCAGAGTCCTTCAAAAGCACTGGACTATATGACCATTTGCAACGAAATATAATATGTATAAAACTGTTTTGAAAGCCCGACTAGGTCGAGCGATGTGAGGTCTTTGATTGTCTTCTTCAGTACAGACTTTGGGTGGATGGGTTTTGAGTCTAGTTCATTCTAGTTCAGAAAGGAAAGTTCATTTTTCATCACGTGACAATCTTAATGTCTGGTTACTCATTTCTTACTTGTTGAGTAGCTTTTCGGTGATTTGAACCCGAATCTGTTCTTGACCAGCCGTCAACAAATGCCGAACACAAATTTTCCAAAACCATTGTGAGCTTATAATAATTATTTAATCTATTGTAAAATATCTGACGTTATTATGCTCATATTAATACAAATATCTTCCACTGTTTATTTTCATCAATTTCCCACTTCGCAGCTGCCACTTTTCCAATCGCATGCTTATAACGGTCAGTTATCTTCCTTGTGTTCGAGACGAGATCTTGAAAACTATCAAAAAGCCTGACTTTTGTAGGATATGACAGAGAATAGCCATAAATATTCATGTCCACGTTGATACCAATCTGAGAGCAATCGAAATGCGTCCAGATTTCAGTGGAACAACAACAACAACAACAACAACAACAACAACAATAATAATAATAATAATAATAATAATAATAATAATAATAATAATAATAATAATAATAATAAAAATGATGATGATTATTATTATTATTATTATTATTATTATTATTATTATTATTATTATTATTAGTAGTAGTAGTAGTAGTAGTAGTAGTAGTAGTAGTAGTAGTAGTAGTAGTATATGACACCATTGTGTAATACACTACCTACCTACGTTATGTCAGACGCATATATCTGCAGATGTCTGGCTTTTTGCACGTTCCCCTGCAGATCATTAAATAGAAATTTACTTTCTTTTTGCACGTTCTCCTGCAGATCATTGAATAGAAATTTACGTTGATCGGAGTTAGATTTATTTACAGGTTTAAAGTAACAAAAAATTTGCAATAAAATATATGTTTTATTTTTAAAATACCTATCGTACAGTCGAAAAGTCCACCCCACCCCGCGTGTCATATAATTGTGGTACGAAAATATCCATATCGGAAGAAGTTTGTCATTGATAATCTTGAGTAAAAAGCTTTTGGTGTAGTGTTAGCAAGATACGAAATCACGTTATTTCAGCACCATAGAATTGATAGCATTTGAGTAGTTTACCATGAACGATGAACAAGGTCAAAACCATTAGCAAATTGGATGAGGTTAATATGCAGGGTATCAAACTACAATATTACTTCACAGTCCCTTCATTCGAAATTCCCTCATTCCTCCACAGACGTGAGAGTGATAAAAATACTTTGACCAATGACTACTATGTTTACTACTAATCTGATAAGTAATTATAAATTAAATGAAATATCAATCTGAAATTTGAAAACTGTTTTGATTCACACATATCTAAATATGCAAAATTGACTCTTCCATTTGTCCTTTGACGCAATCAGATTAAATTCAGATCTCCACTGGCCTACGGGAAGATCTAACAGCGACCACTTAGGGTTTTTTTTTCTGAAACCTTTGAATTAGCCAGCGGATATCCAGCTTTAAAATTTCTGAAAGTGCATAAAATCGTTCGGCACACATTGATGCTCTTTAGCTCTTCAGCCACACTTCTCAGTCTCCTAACGCGAACATATTCATCCTATTGGCTGATAAAAATATCGATTATATAAATAACATAGGTCACCAACATGACCCCTATGCGGTCGTTGTCAGATTGTCTCGAAGGACAGTGGAGATGTAATTTTAATCAGATTCTCCCTTGACCATGCTATCATTGTGTGGTTGAATAGGAGCTGATGCAAATTGGTAAGTGTTCTCAAAGTTTCAAAACTTCCCTGCATTTACAACTCTAGTGATAAACCATTTCTTTCGACACAGGCCAAAAATCGTCATCTATATGCAGCAAGCATATTCAGAACAGTCGAAAATGTGAATGAGCTTGACAAGCAATGCCAAAAATGCCACAAAACTAATCATACCTTTCAAAGGACATTAAATGCCCATATAACCCCAATTTTATTTTTCCAATATGGCGCCTGATTCCATGATGACGCCTCTTGCCTGTCATTAGAACACTATCAGATTCTCTCTGAAAATCATTAAATCTAATCCATGTTTCCCTAATTGAAATTTGATCCCCAAGTACTGTCAGAAAGTTGTCATTAGAAAAATGCTTTATGATAAATTGCTTATTAAAAACGTTATTTTTATTCTTTACAGATTCTTGATCAAGACTGGGTCCTTCAGATCTAAGGATAGTTGAATGTTTCATCGAGGCGCCACTAAACTTCACTGAGACGGGACTTTAGACAAATTAAATGGCATCAACAAAGTCTAAATCAGGGGACAATGTTTTCAGAATGAGGGTCATAAAAAAAGTGAATTTTAAAGGTCCTCTTGTTATACAATGTTTTCGAGGCTAGATGCGATCAGTCCCGGTTTAGCGGGTCTATAATCACTGAATAGGATAGGAAAAAGGCGAATATACGACTATAAAAGATATAAAGTAAATTCACTATAATATAGAAAATTCTGGCACAGGTTTTATACATTTTTTTTGTCTGTTAATTTTCTTAAATTCTATAATCTTGATTTCACAATCTTTTTAGCTATATAATCAACAATTATAGAAAAAATATTTTTGTGATGCGCATAAAAACACGTATACAAATTAATTAGTTTGGTGTCCGTAAATGAACAGTAAAACATTCACTAACGCAATAGTACCGAATTCTTTACTTGGGTCCCAAAACACCGTACCATTCGCTGCTTCTAGCTTTTGTAATTAGAATCCCTAAAATGAAATTTGGAACTCGCATGGTTCTACTGGACCGCATTAAATTTGCTAATTTGTGTATCCAATGACAAATTTGATGTCACGACTCACTCACTCTTCTCCCTCCCAAAATTTATGGCTCCAGGACTGCCCACCGGTCAGTCAGACTTTAATAGACTACAACTAACAACGGTCCGATAACCATGTTTATCAGCTGGCTAGCGTGAACGTTTCTTGATTTATAGTAAATTCTGCACATTCTGCCGTGCTGGCTTGAGCAGTTCAGGATCAATTACGATCGTTGCTATATATGACATTTTCATATTTTATCACTGACCCATTCGATGAGGTGGTTGACTCGGCTTTTATCCCGATAGGTATTTGATCTATGTGATTTAAAAAAAGAAAACAAAAAGACAGCTGTTGTTATTTAACGTTATTGTGAATAACATGCTGGGCAATATTCCTACAATTTATATATAGTAATTTTGAGAAATTGTATAATGGTAACATTCGGAAAATTTAGGTCAGAATGAACTAAACTCGAGTAAACTTATTGTTTGCAATTACAAGAAACAGCTGTCCAGACCGTTCTAATCCATTTATTAAAATTATGGACATGAATCCAAACAGTCGTAAGTTATCACATTTCCCGTAAGTTATCACATTTTCCGTAAGTTATCACATTTCCCATCCACCATCTTTGTCGCATGCCTCTTATCCTTGAAGTAACGCTAAATCTTGCGAAAACTTACAATGCTTTGCTTCCCTATCGAACTTGATCAAGCCCATTAAGGAACCAAATGCAATCACGTCTTAAAGTTTCATAATCTACATCACAATGAATAACAAAAAAACCCCAACAAAACAATGGATGGCGATCCTTGACATATGAACAGCAAAACATCGTGATCTTTGACATATCATGAAAGGTGATTCTTGTCATACCATGAACAGCAGTGGTTAGTGATCCTTGACAGATCATGAACAAAACTGGATGGCGATCCTTGACATGTCATGAACGGCAGTGATTGGTAATATTTGACATATCATGAACAGTAACAGTTGGTTTCTTGACAGATCATGAACAGCAATGAACAGTGATCCTTGACAGATCATGAGCAGCAATAGTTGGTGATCATTGACATATCATGAACAACAGTGGTTGGAAATTCTTAACATATGAAAAACACAGTAGTTGGTGATTCTTGACATATTATGAACAACAGAGACAGACAGACAGACAGACAGACAGACAGACAGACAGACAGACAGACAGAGACAGAGAGAGAGACCGAGAGTTTTAAAGTCAAACCGACCATAGAGACAGAGGGAGGGAGGGATTGAGTGAGTATATTGCTTGTGGTACTGTTACTAGAGCAGAATAATGACTTAGATCAACTATATATATATATATATATATATATATATATATATATATATATATATATATATATATATATATACACAGTCATTTTCATGCACTTATACGTGAATGGCAGCGTCCATGTGAATGGCGTAACTAACTAACCATGTGTATTTGTAGTGTCCTACATTTATCATTAAAACTATCACTTATGTTTATATCGTATGTAAATATTATATTTATTAAATTAATGTGAAGAAAAATGGAAACTAAAAAAGAAACTATAAGCTCGTAAATATGCAAAGGTGATTGTGAATAGCCAGCCACAAAAGGCATAGAACTACATTTTGTAGCGGATATACTCTGGTATGTAAGGAGTTCATTCACTCAGTCTAGACACAGCTGCAGGTAGTAAATCTAACCCTGTTGAAATGGCAAGTATATGTATTTGTATGTGAGATAAATAAAATATATGTACAGTGTATACGCGGATTCAATGAAATAATCGTCGTATAATTTTTTCAATAAAAATAAACTCAACAAGCTGCGTTTCCTTTCAATGAAAAATGTATACATCTCGTGGTATATTATTGATACAGCGTACCTACTATCCGGACAGCAGACCGACCAGTCCTAACACTATCCTCTTAATGCTGAGCGCCAAGCAAGGCAAATGTTAATTAACATTTTGTAAATCTTTGGTATGACTGCCGGGGATAGAACCCAAAACCTCCCACATCCGAGTCGGACGCTCTAACCACTAGGTAACCGTGAAGTCGTCAAAAACAAAAGGCAGTATACGTATAACATGTTACTTGAAGAAACTTTATCAACTGTTCATGAAAAATAGAAACAAAAAAAAAATAGTCTCAACATTTTTAACACGGAGAGCAATTTAAACATAATTTATACATAAAATGAAAGGAGCTGCTAACTTTTTTTTATTTCATAATTTTATAAAAATGTTCATCAGGAATGGGTCTAACTCAGCGTAATGTTTCTTTTTCTCGGGGTCATTTTTGGGTAAAATACTTCCCATGAAAAATGCAAAAATACAAGTAATGACCAAACCAAATACGTGTTAATTATATTGTAAAGAGAAAATAGCTTTACAATGTCATGCGATCTTGTAGGTTGAAAGTTTGATCGAAAAATTGGTTTCAATTATTTTTACTTCCTCACACCTTTGTATTTTTCTTCTTTCTTGTACAATATTTGTTCTCATAAAATATACTTGAACGTCTAAATTACCACTTTGTTTACCGTTGAGTTTA
The DNA here is from genome assembly GCA_016746295.1 of Potamilus streckersoni. Taxonomy (NCBI): domain Eukaryota; kingdom Metazoa; phylum Mollusca; class Bivalvia; order Unionida; family Unionidae; genus Potamilus; species Potamilus streckersoni. The sequence continues at coordinate 278,048 of JAEAOA010000150.1, read as the reverse complement.
TTCGTTTTGTTATGTTTTTTTTTTTTTCGTTCTCTATACTTGATTAACTTTGTATGAGGCGCCGTAGCGGACAAAAGCTGGTCCAATCGGAACATTGCTGTTGAACTTTTAATGTCAGATGTCCAGAATTCCAATTTCATGTGTTGTATCAAACATGATTGTTCTTAAAGGTCCATTTTCTAGGTCGAGATTTTTTATTGTATCTCTTGAATTAAACAATAGTGCTTGAAAGTTATATTTTCTATGCCGAGGTTTCAGGTTGTGTCGTTTGAATTACACGGCTTTGGTTGAAATTTCAATGTTATGCGTCGAGAATTCTTAATTTGCGTGTTGGTTCAAAGTGTTAATGTTGATAATTTAATTTTCCTCTGTCGAACTACACGACGCTGGTTGAACATTTGATGTCAAATGTCGAGCTTTTAGATTGTATCTTCTAAATTATACGGCGGTTGTTGAAATTTTTATGCCATATGTCGCGAGTTTCAACGTACCATGTCGAATCACATGCTGAAAATTCATTTCGTATGTGGAGTTTTTAGATTGAAGTCGAATCACATTAATAATGCTAAAAATTCATTTCGTACGTCGAGGTTTTAGATTGTAGTCGAATCACATTAATAATGCTAAAAATTAAGTTCGTATGCCGAGTATTTAGATTGTATCTGTGGAATTATAGAGCGGTAATTTAACATTTTGTAGTGCTTGCCAGAATTATTTTTATCTGGTGAAATAATGTATTGGTGTTAAAAATAACATTACGCTACATCCACTTTAACAATTCAAAATAATATCGAGTATTGAGATACATCATTCGTGTATTCAATTATGAGACGGCATTGCATTGCATGCATTTACAATTAGAAAGTTACCATTCACAGGTCAGGAAATACTATGAATTTTTCGTTAGAGGTCTCTCTCTTGAGAGTACCACGTTACTATTAAACAAGGAGGCTGCTTCTCGTTGCTGTGAAATTCAATAGTTAAATACTCACATATGAAATGGAACTTTAATCACAAACAGTTACATGCAACGTGGGAATTTAGGGATTGTTGATATATGATATTGAAATGTCAACCACCGCTGTGTAATTTAAAATATACATTGTAAAGCGTCGGCATAGGAAAAAGAACTTTAAGCCACTACTGTAAAACATGTGAAATAAAAAAAATTTCGATCTAGAAAATTGAACTTAAAGGACATGCAATTTTGGTGCAATACGTAAAATTAGATTTCTTGCCATCTAAATTTCAACTAAAACTTTCTTATTAGACCAGCTTTCATCCGCTACAGCGTCTCCTAGTTTTGACCAATACAGATTTTGGTCAAATCAGAAACTTTGATCTTTAATTAAACTGCGATACTTAGGAGAAGAAAAACAATCTCCGCTCTTGCGAACCACTAATTAACCGCTTTCCTAGTGATAGATGCGTGAATCCTTAAGGGTCGAACAAGCAGGGAACTAATTGACAGCATTATGGATCTGTCCTTGGGTTGGCGATAGCTTTCCGGGTGTCAAATTTCTATCAATTCGGGGATGTTAATTGACAATTTGGCGTGCAGAATCTAAAACAAAGCAATTTTGTTTCGATATTGTAATTATTCCATTTAGTAAGGCACGTGGTATATTTCTATACATATTACTGACAAAGCTTTGGCACTTAAAAGCGGCAAAGCAATCTATTATTCCTGGTACAGGAAAGTCAGCTATGTCTGTGCTATTAATCTGAGCAGAACAACAAGAGGGTACCAGGCACGGACATTTGATTTCACCTACTTTTGTTTTAGGATAAGCGGTTGAAAATGAACATGCCGAATGCAGTGTTTTAGGTTGAATGTTGCTAATTCGACGTGATTTTTCTCGCCGATTTTTATTATGGTTGAGTATGTTCCAGTTTAGAGGTATAAATATTAGCAATGTTTAATCACAAGCAATCAATGATGAAAAAAATAGAAGCAATTGTGGATCCCTTTGTCCTGATTTGTAGCAAAATAAGTTATTCTCTGTATCTTGTAAGTTATATATATATATATATATATATATATATATATATATATATATATATATATATATATATATATATATATATATATATATATATATATATATATATATATATATACACACACACACTACCCACCAATGCCGAAAATCAAATGGTCCATCTTATATGTGGGTAGATAATTCAAAACAGATGAAATTATTTGTTGCAATATTGTAGACATTTCCTATAATCCTGCAGTTTTATTTTAACATTAGTATATATTTTATTGGACATATCCTATAATCCCATAGTTTTCGGGATCACAATCGGCTAGACAACAGGTGCTGCACGCATCTTTGATGTCATTTTGTTTCACTTTAACGACTCCGAGAAAATGATTTAGTCATTATCTGCCTTTAATTACGTGGAGTTAGAAAATGGTGCGTGATGAGATACGAAATTAAAAAACAAAATGCATCCACAAAAATGTACGTAGTAGAAATTATATAAAATTCGTAAATTTTGCAGTGTGTGTGTGTGTGTGTGTGTGTGTGTATGTATGTGTGTATGAGAGTATGTGTGTGTCTGATTTTGGATTTTTAAAGTCGCTTTAACAATTTTCCTGTTATATCACTAAGATGTCTGCAGTGTAGCAGTTGTTAATGAGATCTAGCATCATGTCCCACCGAGTCAAATTATCTTAACACCAGTCCAAACACAAGTAGCAATATTGTAAGACTTTGGTATGACTCAGCTGGGCTTCAAACTCACGACTTTCCGCATGCAAGACGGGCGCTCTAACCTTTTAGGCCATCGGAGCTGTCTGTTTTATTTGTACGTCCTTTAAATTACCGTATATTAATAATTTGACTGAAAAATATACATTTTAAAGAAACCATATAAAACGGTCCGCATTGTGCACGGTAACACACTCTATTCACACCCATGGAGTTCCAAGGTCAATCATCAGTACTGGTGACGGAAGGGTTTGTCTGTACCCATGCATCCAAGGTCATTAATTTCCTTTGGGTCATAGTCGATACATTGATGGAGCCAACTCATTCAAAAATCTAAGTTATTAAGGGTACAGCATAAATATATTATACAGTACGCATTCAAGAAATACATTTGTAATTTTAAAAAATCAGGGTGTGCTTTATCTATCCAATTTCATGTCGACATGCTCTTGCGCTAATTGTTATAAATTTAAACTGTTGACTGATGGTTGAGAACTTGGTGGAATGGGTAGGTGTATATACGCCTACATCTAACGTCTTTGGTATTCTTGAATTCACACCCCACATACCATTACCATGCAGAAGCCTTGTTTATTGCACACTCATGACGCCATGACACGCGGAGGAATGATATTGCTTATTCACCACACCTAATCAACTCAAACTTACCCAGCAAATAGGCAGTAAATATAATCATATCTGCGGAATTTGTTGTCGCAGTGTGTATTAAAAACACTTTTAGCGCTTCAAAAGTATCACTTGTTGCTAGCACATAATTCATGCACGTAGAACATTGGATATCTTTGGAGAACTTGCACATTGGAAGGATGAACTAAAAGATGTCACGTGAACGTTAAACATTGAAAATTATCGAAATTCCCTGCCATGATACCTTTTTAGTCTGGGAAGTAATCCCGGCCCTAGGAATTTTATGTTATATGTATGTCTGCCCGTCCCTTATTATGGTGTCAGCACTCAAGGTTTGTGTTTATGTAATTGTCTCATACGTTTGCTTGTAGAAGCACATACATCAGTATTTGGATGTTTCAGATAGAGTGAAACATGTCTCGAGGAAAATCGAGTCACGTTGACCTATATTTCACGGTCAATTGATTTTAGTTGACCTTTGTCTTTGGCTTACTTTGCAATGCACTAAATCAGAGTTGCATGTAATTACGTAATGAAGAGTCAATAATAATATAGCCATCTCTAAAATATAGGTCACAATGACCTATCTTTTCGTTGTTCAGTGATGTGTACTCGCCTTGGAAATCAGATTAGTTTCTCTAGTTTATGGGTTGCTTTTATGTCATTTTCTTATGCGATATTGCTTTCAGATTCGCAGAACTTTCTTATGCAATTGCAAGTGATACAGCGATCATTGAAAACTAAGTAAATATGACCTATATTTAATAGTTCAGGGAGTTGTTTAACCTTCGCTTTTGGTCTCGGTTTCTTTAAGCAGGAGTATGCTTTTAGGCAGGCTTGGTAGTTAAGACGATAAATCAAGCTGCAAATGAATCATACATACTTCAAACTCTGACAACAAAATGCCTTTAAAACTTGCAACTTCTTGGGCATTATTGTAAAAGCACCTCTAGGTAAATTCAAAGAACTGACAAACAGTTGTCGCAATATTGTCATTGGTAATTTAAAAAAAATCAACATTTTGTTTCTGTTATTGAAAATGGTTGAAATATAATTCAATCGTATATATCCGTCCCGCCTTCATGCCGAGTTCTCTATTAATTGCAGAAATCCGTTACATGAATTTTAATTCAGCATGAAAATCAGAACTGGAGGTCGCTCACTTCGTACGCTGGTCAATGTCATTTGATGAGGCAATATTATAGATAGAGTCACATGATATTTTTATGTGTCAATACGGGTTTCAAATGAACAAAAATCTACAAACTTTGATAGCCTATTTATAAAACTGAATTTACAGCATTTGCAATCAGACCATACTGCCATTGGCTGTTTGCAGTCAGAACATACAGCCTTTGGCTGTTTGCAATCAGAATATACAGCCATTGGCTGTTTGCAATCAGACCATACTGCCATAGGTTGTTTGCAAATATACCATAGTGCCATTGGCTGTTTGTAATCCGAACATACGGCCATTGACTACTTGCAATTAGACCATAGTGCCATTGGCTGTTTGCAATCAGTGCCATTGGTTATTGGCAGTCAGAACATATGGCAATTAGCTGTTTCCAATCAGACCATACTGTCATTGGCTGTTTTCAACCATATTGATATTGGCCAATTTCTTGTTTCACTAAGTTTAATCTAAGAACCAATAATAGTAAGAATGGACTGTAAAATGAAGAGAGACAAAATACATCAAAGAAATACCTTTTGACACATTGTATGATTACTTTAGTAACTCCATTTCATTGTAGGTAATGGCCATTATCATCTACCTCCTCGTTGCTATTATTGGCATCATCGTCGTCATCATCAAGATCATGATGAGTCAAACGGATCAAGGCAGTAGTTTGCATTAGCGTTAAATGTATTGCAAACCCTAATATCCAGTAGTACACGTAGTAAAAGTGACCTGACGGAATACTGTAAATTGTATGCCCCCAGCATAAGTTTCCGTCCTGTCCGTCTTTCAGATGTCTATTTACCTGTTCATAACAACTACCTAGCCGTCTGTTCGGAGAACCTTGTGAGCCCAGTCAACGTAGTCACACCAAAAATGTTTGACATATTTGTATGCACATGTTTTCGACGTCTGTGGACTCTGATAACAAAAATACTTTCTGGCACAATAAGGAAATCAGAATTGAAGTAGACACCGGCAGTTTGATTGGACTATTTAATTATGTATATAAGTTTTTTAAAACTAAGTTTAGTAAGACTTCTTTTTTGTTTACAAAACATTGCTATTAAGATTGTTGTAAAAGCCTGTCTAATGTGGACAACATGATGTTTATTGTAGATAACCTGATTAGATTTTCATGGCATTACAGCGATATTTTTTCCGCATTTGTTAACGTCATGTTTTTATACTTTTCGATAAAAACCCTGTGTGGATGATTAAGTAAAAACCATTTGAGTTTGACAAATTAAATATGGCACGCCTGTTTACATGCAAAGGCAAATCGCCCGGACTTATACTTATATCGTTCAAGAAATAGTTTAAATTTTGACCTCCGTGTCTTAAGGAAAGAGCATAAATATATGGATATGATCCGTTCATACTCATTATTTTGCACTTATTTAGAATTATTTTTCAATTATGTAAGCCACGTGTTATAATTAGTCAAATAATTTCTCAATTAAAGTTTCAGTATAACCCCATTTTGATCTAAACAACTTATCAGCAACGACCATTGGATTAAGGCGAATGTCTACTAACCCTCCAGCCTCTTACATTAAAATCACCCTACTCCATCTTCTAACTTCTAAATGACCTCACTTCCACCTCTTACATCCAATTAACCCCGTTCCCTCCTCTTACATCCAAACCCCAACAAACGGTGTTATTTACCAGTAATTTTCCAATTAACCAGAGAAGTTCAAATTTTACACATCAGCAATTATGTTAAATACCGTTTCTGTGGTATCAAAAATATTGTAGTTCCATCTCGTATTTGCTTAAAGTATAGGTTGTCGAGCTATTCATTCGGCTGTTTATTCGGGTTTTGAGTTTTTGTTTTTATTTTCTTCATTAGTTTCTGCCCCATGTTTACTAATGTAATTGACCATGTAACTGTGTCCTACCAGAACCTGTCTGGACATCTTACAGTTTTGTTTATCTGGACTGGGAGGGATAACCCGGGCTTTTCATGAAAATAGTTCACCTAGTAGATGCTTGGTTTACTATTGATTAAATAACACTTATTAGTGTGAACAGGTCCTCGCAAGACATCCTCATTCTTCGGCATATAATGCATTTTTATAGCAATGGACCGTTTTTCACGAATAGCACATTTATTTGCATGATGCAACATTAATCTAACATGAATGACCATATATGCATATGGATACTGGCATCAGCAAAAATACGTGCAAAGACATTGTTAACTGTGTAATAAACACACACGGCAGGAATTAGGTCGCAATGATCCATTTTGGATGTGCAACACACATAAAAAACGTCTTGTACCTTTAATAATAGTTACTTCACCAATGAGAGCGATTGCTCCGGCGGCCGAAGTGGTTAGTGCGTCTGCGGATATAATAATAGATGTCTACGGCATAACGTCCCAGTGCTAGACTTCACTATAAACTACCACACAACAAATATTGGAGTGATATGACTAAAAGTTTTTAAAATCTTCGTTAAAAATCCAAATCTCTCTCTCTCTCTCTCTCTCTCTCTCTCTCTCTCTCTCTCTCTCTCTCTCTCTCTCTCTCTCTCTCTCTCTCTCTCTCTCACACACACACACACACACACACACGTGCGCGCGCACCTCTGAGAGAATATCTGTAATGCTATCCTCTTATATGACTTATCTTATCCTCTATCTGTATGGGTTCGAATCTCGGATTCGGCCAATGTGGTTATATGAGAAAGTTTGTCAGTAGTTTCTCCTGGGTCGGTGGTTCTTTATGGGGTTTTTCTCGGCTTTTCCTCCACCATTTATACTGGCCGCCATATACAGCCTCTCTTAGGCTGAAAAATGGCGTTAAACCCCACAAGAACAACTTTTTGAGGACACACGGTACTAATGGTATGGAATAATGGCAACCAGCCTGGAAATGGGTGAACTTTTAAAAAGTATATATGGGTTTGTCTGGCCAGGATTGGTTAATAATGTAGGTTGTGTTTTAGGAAAGATAACCTTTTAAGAGCTTATCCTGGTTGTAAGTGAAAAAATAGAGACATTGTTTTATTGATGGAATTCCAGTCCTTTAACAGTCTTGAGCATGGAACACTTATTACATAAAGGTCCAGAAAATGCCGCGGCTCATATCTTTTCCTCTACAAAGAAGATGACATTAAGGTTTCTTATATACTGATAAATATAGGTTTGATAATGGGCACTCAAAAGTTTAAGTTATTGAATTTTTGAATATCATAGTGTTTGCATAGGTTTACTATAAGAACTGACTTAGTACTGTGATTCCTTCAAGAACTTCAAGGACTGAAATCAAATTTGGTACAAAGCTCTGCGCTTAAGACCGCTCAAGGTCATGTTTAATGTTTACAATTTTGTTGTTGTTGTTGTTGCTGTGGGGGCTATACGCCATTTTTCAGCACACGATAGGCTATACATAGCGGCCAGTATTATAGGTGGAGGAAGAAACCGGGAAATCACCGGAAAGAACTTTTTAAAAACAAATATATCATAATTTTATTATCCCCGAAATAGGTTGACCATTGGGTTGGGGAACCATCCCAAGGTCACCTTACAATCAAAATTTCTTGTTTCCAGATAAACTAGGGATAGTAAATATAATCTATATTAAAAGAAAGAAAAAAAATAAAAGATAACACAAACATGCACACACTCATGCACACATGCATATTGCACTATTTAGGTGACATAAGCTTTAGAAAATAGTGTTTTGTTCCTGTTTACCATCCGATCAGTTACAAGTTACCTATTGATCTATTGAGGTCCATTTCTTAAGAAATTTGTCCTCTTTATTGTTTACCTTAGCAGCATATTTTTCAACGTTCTTATACATTACAACTCTCTGCTTAAAAGCATAAATGGAAGGATTTTGCATATTGAATCTGCAAGTATAAATGTAATATTTTCCCCAAAAAGCAAGAAATTACACCAAGTTGTCCAGTTGTTCACTTCCTAAAAGTATTTCTTTTTTTTTTGTTTGACAAATGTACAATATTTGGACAAGATGGTGCGAAATGATCAATAAAACTGTACCAGAACTGTGAAGTAATATTGCAATCATAGAAGAGATGTTCAATACTTTCATTCTCTCTCTTGCAAAACGTACATTTGTTGTCGTCCAATATGTTTATTCTTTTCAAAACAAAATCATTAGTAGCGATTATTCTGTGGATTAGTCTAATGTTAAAAGAGATCAATTTGGTATCCATGGTACAAAATTTCGCCCTGCTATAAATCTCAGACCACTCCTCACTACTTATATTTGTATTTAATAATTGCATCCAAGATGCTTGCTTAGCAGTATGTTGCCTTTTAACCCTTTTTTTAAAAAGATTTTTGTAAACAAACTTTCAAAATTATTATGTATTAAATGTTTTTTTTATGGCTTTTTTCCATGCTTTTGGAATTTTGGATATTAAGGAGAAGTATTTCATTAAGTCACCTCTTCTAGTTTTTTGTTTTAACATTTCGAAAGGTAATAAATTGCCATGATCATCAACTAGATCATTCAAAATTTCAAAACCAGCTTCTGTCCAGGATTTGTATTGATAGAACATTATAGGGGGAGGATAAAATTAAAAGTGCTCATGGATAAGAACTCATTTGCACTTTGCAGTTCCTCTTTCCAATAAGATACTGCCAAAATGACATCTTTCCAAAAACTGTTTGTAATAAGCTTACTAAATTCTTCTAATTTCCTTCTCCCTAAGTTCCAAATATCATTTTCATTTCTGAGTATAATTGTATTGACTAAGTTCTGCCAAGTTCCATTTTCATTTTCCAACAATCTTTGTACCCATCTTATCTTAATATACATAATAAATGAGAATATATGTATCATATTGAGTCCTCTCTCGTTCTCTGGGGCTACTAATATATCGCGTTTAATTCTCTCTTCCTTTCCACTCCATACCAATTTAAATAATGTACGATTTATTTCTGCTTCAACTTTGGCTGATGGATTTGGAAGTGCTGAGAAAAGATGTATAAATATGGGCTGAACAAGGGTTTTTACAACAATTACCTTACCAACAACTGACAGATGTCTCTGACTCCATCTTGCCAATATTCGTTTTGCCTTTCTTAGTTTCTTCATATAATTAATTTCCACCATTTGTTATAGATCTGATGAAAAATCTATTCCAATGAGTGTAAAGTTTGAGGAGAACCAAATTAGGCCCATATCGGGAAATATTCTTTCATTAGAAAATTTCTTGTTTCCAATCTAAATGGTTTTTTTTTGTTATGTTACATTTAAGTCCAGACAATAGAAAAAAAACTTTGCAAGATATGCATAGCTGCTTTAAGGGAATGTTGAGATTCATCAAGAAGAATAAAAGCGTCGTCGGCATACTGACCAAATTTATATTCATTGACATCAAAGATCAGTCACCGTACATCCATATTTTGCTTTAAAGTTAGAGCTAAAATCTCAACCCCAATAATAAACAAGTAAGGTGCAAGGGAATTTCCTTGACGACATCCTCTTTCTAGTCTAAAAAAAGATGACATATGCTCATTATTTATAACACAACTTTTGGATTCATTACAAAACAGCCTAAACCACATACAAATAGAATCACCAAAATGGAAAGATTGTAAAGCTTCTTCTACAAAGGTCCATTCAATTGAGTCAAAGGCTTTTTCAAAGTTTATTAGTAATAATAAACCATATATATTTTCATTTTCAAGTTCATTCATGATATCGTATAGTAGCCTGGTATTTTCTCCAATAAATATTCCCTTCATAAATCCTTTTTGGGTATCATTGATTACTGAGTGAAGAACCTTTTTGATCCTGGCTGCAATGGCTCCCGAAGCGATCTTGTAGTCAATATTTAAAAGTGATATAGGTCTCCAATTTTGGAAGAATCTCCTATCTTTTTCTTCTTTTGGTAGACATGTTAAGACTCCTTGAGTCTGAAAATCTGAAAGTTTTCCTACAGTGTATCCATAATTTATTGATTTACAAAGGAATCTCCCAAGAAACTTCCAGAAGAATTTATAGAACTCTACAGTGAATCAATCTGAGCCAGGGCTTTTTCCGTTTCCCATATTTTTTTAAGAGACAAACCACATTCATTTAATGTAAGCACACTTTCTAACCACTAGGCCACTGAAGCGGTTAGGAAAAATATGTGAAACCTACGCTAAAATATCCAAATCTCTCTCTCTCTCTCTCTCTCTCTCTCTCTCTCTCTCTCTCTCTCTCTCTCTCTCTCTCTCTCTCTCTCTCTCTCTCTCTCTCTCTCTCTCTCTCTCACCTCACACATACACACACACATTATTAATTAATTATTTCTATTTCGACTGTGCTGCGGAAAGGATTTTGTATCAGGCACGAGGCGAGGATGAGTATGCCTTAAATTGTGTGCAAACATTGTATCACTGGTTCCATGTGTAGAATGAAAAATGTATTTTTATCCTCTTTATACACGTGGATGTACATTACAAAATAGAATTGTACATCTGATCAGTCATTATTCTTTTTTAGTAGAACAATATAAAGACAGCCATGCCGTTCTATTCTAGTGTTCATATAACTTCTTGTTAATACGAATATTTCTGTTTATATATAGTTTAAAACAAATAAAACTATCATACCGGTTAGAGAAATTAAATTCATACTCTACGGAGTTTCGAACACAGGTTCGCGAGTAAATGGCACCCATCGCCTTGCCTGCACGCACCAACCCATATACCGTCACGACTAAGCACGCATCACCGAATATGATGGCACTGAATCGTTGTTAAATAAGTTCGTGCGTAGCAGACACTCGCTTGACGACCTAGTGTGTGTGTGTGTGTGTGTGTGTATATATATATATATATATATATATATATATATATATATATATATATATATATATATATATATATATATATATATATATGTACGCACGCACGGATAGATAGATAGATAGATAGATAGATAGATAGATAGATAGATAGATAGATAGATAGATAGATAGATAGATAGATAGATAGATAGATAGATAGAGTCCTCAAAAAGGAGACGAGAGAACAAGATTTCCATGTTCATGCCTCGATAAGTCTTTGTCTGTCTCTCGTTCCCGTTAAGCATCACATTCCATAACAAATTCCTATGGTAACATGACTAACGCTCTACCAATTGAGCTTCTTCAACGCTACCCAGCATTGTTAAAATATTTTAATAGGATGGACAGTTCATTGTCCCTCTTTATCTTATCAGCTCAGCTGGAGAAACCTCGGCTTTTTCTGTCAAACCAGAAAGAAAATAGAATCGGATGTCTTTGACTGATTTCCAGCGGCTTGTATTCATTAAAATTTTTATTTTAGGTTTAGGTGGGGTGGGGTGAGGTGGGGTGTCCTCAATTTCATTTCGTTTTGTTGTTTTTTCCAAATTCTGGTTTGATTTTGCATTGCATAGTGATAGAAGCCAAAGAGGATCATGTGATCATGACTATTATAAAGACTAGCACGTGCATTTAATGTTGTGAGGCGTCAGACATTATCTGTATTTACCCTATGTGTGACATATAGCATAAAACTGCAAACGGTTTAAAATGGTCCACTTACCTGGAACAAATTTGTTTTCAATAAGTTCCACAAAACACCTTTTTAATTTTTTTACTTGCCCACTAAAACTGCAATCTCGTTTTGTAATGCGGGGACAACTGACTTTTCTCCGCTACAGCAATATGTTAAATAAAAAAGAAAAAAATAAATGTATTTAGCACTTGTAGATTCACGGTTGATTATGCGCAGAAAACATACAAGGTTAGTAATACGATAATTCACGGTAGATTCGTAATTCTTGCAAATCGTGTACTGTTATAAATAACTGATGCAGCTGCATCTCTTGCAACAAAATTCATCGATACATTTAGGGACCTACCATTCAACTGGGGTGTGGGTAGGGTGCATTTGGGATTAAACAAAAATTTGGCTCTCAGACAGTTTGAACAAAAGAAATATTCTTTTTCTAGTTCACGGCACCAACAACCCTATTGTATCAACGATATGAGTTGGATAAAATAATTATCTGGAGGTACAAAGGAAAAAAGTATACCGACTGAAAAGAAAATCTCAGACTCCTACTCACCTTGAAAAAATTAAATGGTCTTTTATTATGTTTTAGAATTTTGTTATGCAATTACATTAATTTTAGGAATGTGCCATCTTTATCTGTTTATTGTTCGTGTGTCATTTAAAAATTATATAGTCCAACAGTGTACATCTTTGTTATCACCTCTACCACTATTTTTTCCACCAATGTCATAAATATGTTCTTTTGTCATTACTGTTGTTACCTTTGTCATCATCATCATCATCATCATCATCATCATCATCATCATCATCATCATCATCATCATCATCATCATCATCATCATCATCATCATCATCATCATCATCTGCGTACATGTCAGCATTATTTCCACTTAATAAATGTATTTACTGCAAAGAAGCAACTATTGCGTGAGCTCTAGCTATGAACAGATGGAAAAACAATTTAGTCTTCAGACGTTAGCATGCTTCTAAAAGAATTTACTGTGAGATACGTGTAACTACAGAGTTTATACTCCATTTTTTTTTAGGGGGTACTTGTGTCATATCTGTACCGACATTACTCAAATAACAAATATATACTCACTTCTTGGTTCAGTCAGAGCCAGATTTTTTGTCGCATAATGCGCCGGCAGATCAGCTATAGTTTTGGTTATTCTTTTTACAGATTAGTTCTAACACCCTGTATTTTTTTTTTCAAGTCTGCCTACGCGCTATGCGACATATAATCGACTACGTACTGTACCTCTTATCACCAATTCCACTAATAACGCCATCATAATTATGGCGAACGGATAGGTTGTTGATGTTGTTGTTGTACCATTTAACTCCATTTTTAGCACAAGATAGGCTATAGCGGCCCGTATAAATGGCGGTGGATGAACCCAGGAAAACCCTGGAAGAAGCTACTGACCCACGAGAAGCTACTGGCAAGCTTTCTACAATACCCACATTGTATATGGTAATGATGACATTATTGGTAACATGTTATTTTAGATGTTATTGTTGTTAATGAGAACAAAAAGTAATTTTAATATAATATTTTTGTTACATCTTTTGTGACTTTTTATCGTCGTCGTCATCATCATCATCATCATCATCATCATCACCACCGTCGTCATCGTCGCGACCATCATCTTACTTTTACAGCACCATTCTGTCTAATAAGAGCGTGTACTGAAACAAAAATACTACATGTGATTAAGCTCTTCAAATAGATGGTAAAAGCATTCCCACTTCGTGTCGTCTGCTTCTCACAAATTTGATGTAAGGTACGTATTAACTACAGATTTCATACGGTACCTTTTGTTATTTATCTCATTGGCGCTAAAATCGCCTTTACATGGTTTTTAATGAATTATTTTTGCTCACTTGTGAAAGCACGAAGGTCTCGTTTACTGGATACGATACAGCCAATGCAGTATTTAATGTGCCATAAAAATCAACCAACCAACAAACAATACCATGAGTTATTGATGATGGTAATGACAAAGATGATGTTTTTGTTGATGTTTTAATATGGTGTCTCAAGAATGTTTGTTTACATAATGAAGATTTTTATTAGTTTTATTACGAAAATCACCACCACCAACATCATCATTTGCATACGTTGTCAGCGTCATTGCATCTTAATAAACATATCTGTTCCAATGACGTAAGATAAAAGCCAGATGGAAAAAAACATTGCTCTTTGCATTCATCTGTTTCTCGAATAGTTTATTATAAGGTTTATTAGAAGGTATGTGTCACTCCAGTTCTCGACCTCCTGGTGTCTTTCATATCATCTACTACCGTGACTAACTCTGTTGTTGTTGTTATTGTTATTGTTATTGTTATTGTTATTATTATTATTATTATTATTATTATTATTATTATTATTATTATTATTATTATTATTTGCATCATCGCCACTGTATTCCGTAGGTTGAGTTATTTCTGGTATATCTTCTGTATAAAGATCACGACCCGATCTGCACTGAGAAAACCTGCCTCATTCATAAAACACGTTGGGGTTTTTTTCTGGGTGGGTCCATGTAAACTGGATACTTACTTTGGGTGAAGTCAGTGTATTTGATCATTTATGATATCACTGTCACAAAGGAAGTTATGGTACTGTATTAGTACATACTGGGGTGAGACAAGTAAGATAGTTTCAGTTGTGAAATACAAATTGGATAAAAACTAATGTTGTTCTGACTCTTTTGATTTTTACAGTACATCAACACAGGTAGGTTGATACGTGCCGAATCAAAATATTCTCACCACGGTACCGAACCTGGGCCCATCATATGATAGGATATGAACCTGCACCATTTTCATGTTGAATCTGACACGCTAACCACATAAATGCAGCGGCTCCTGCCTCTATAAATCGAATTTTGCGACAAGCAGGAGGATATATCAGGCTGATTTTACATCCCCGAACTCGTAAGAGGAGGGATGGGTTATGTTTCTGAAAAGCAAGAAATTTGTGAGCTGTTTGAGATATACAGTATTCCCTCATTATAATGCTCTCAATATGAGGCATACAGTGTACCACCTTACACTGAGACCGCGTTTTAATGATCGACATGGCAGTATAATTACCCGGTATTACGGATATGCTGGTTTATCGGGGTACTCCTTTCTGGTAGTAGAACCACGGTACTTTTTTTTTCACAGGATCAATCCTTCGGTAGTTTCCGTCAAAATGTGCAGCAATTCCTAAATAATTTTGTCATGAATTTAATTATGTTAAATACACCTTTTAGGTTTTTTTTTTTGGTAGAATACATTTTGTTTACAAACTAGATTTGTCACTATTTAATTTCGATAATACAGGTATAATTATATCTTTCAATGTTTAATTACATGTTTGACATGTCACACGTATGCCAACATGGCGAACAAACGGAATCTTGTGAAGCATATTCGGGCCACATCCAACTTCCGAAAAAAAAATCGAAGAATATATATATATATATATATATATATATATATATATATATATATATATATATATATATATATATATATATATATATATATATATATATATATATATATATATATCATTGCATTTAGTTATTTACTAGCGTATGTTTAATGTGGAGAGGGTGTCTGAGATCATCTTTCGATACGAGATATTTTATATCCTTTTATCTCAAGATAATTATGTTCTTCAAATTATATAATCAATATAATTTGGTGTTATGAACTATGAATCAGATTAAGATACTTGTTTCCAGCCATCTGAAAGATGGAAATTTAAAAAAAAAAAAATATCACAGGCCCCTGTCCCAGAAATTGAGTTTCTGCTCCCTAATATAGTTGCAGTATACCATGGTACGTTTCACTGTATGTTCAGAATATCCGCGATATTAATTCTTACATGGTACGCAGCTAAGCATTGTACAGAGTATTCTAATACCACATAATGAATTGGGATGTATGACCGTACCCGCTTCAAACAAAAACCACGTTATAATGAGTGCCTTTAAATGATCACGCGCTATAAAAAATGAAATCCAGGCCTTTAATACTACACTTATCGTGTATATCTGATACCTAAATTGCATATTACGTTGAATATTTTTGCGAAAATTGGGTTTTGTCCTTTTCTGGTCTTTGTACGGCACGGCAGGACGTGGTGATTATTTAGTGTTAATGCTACTAGAGTAAAGCGACGTGCCCAAGGACACTACAGTAGCCGAATCAGGCTGATACGACTCTGCACCGTTTCGGTTGCGAGATCAGTCATTCTGCCACAGATCCTTTCATCGTTAGCGATCAGAACATTGCACAGTCGTTTCCGTTACGTCATCAAATAACCTCAGATGTGGTCGTAGGAATGAACACACACCAATTTGATATGCTTGGTGATTTGCCTTTGAAAGTGTTATGTTCGACAGAAGAAAAAGAGTATATTTCGAATGTGACTTTGTCTCCATCCTCTGGCATATTGACCCAGATGAACAAAAGCGGTCAGAATATCGTTTCCAAGGGCAACTAATTACATCTGAGATTACTTTCGAGACAGCGGGAAAGGCCGACGATGGTCCGATTGGCGTATTACGTGCCTCTTTCGGTATACAATGAAAGCGCATACTATTCATTTATTCTCCAGGACTGTGTGTGTGTATGCGTGTGTGTGATTTGGATTTTTCTAACTATCTTTAACAACTATTCAGTCATATCACTACGATGTCTGCAGTGTGACAGCCTATAGTGCTGTCTAGCACTGGGGCATCATGTCGCAGACATGAAGCATGATGTCCCACCCAGTCACATAATCATGACACCAAGCCGACCAGACCTAAAACTAATCCGTTATTGCTGAGCGCCAATCGCGTCAGCTGTTAGTACATTAAAAAAAAATAAGTCTTTGGTATGACTCGGCCGCATATCGAACTCACGAACACCCGCATCGGAGGCGGACGCTCTAACCACTAGGTCACCGATGCGTTTTCTCCAGGAGTACCAATCTGATTAAAATCCGATATCCACTTTCCTACCCGAGGATTTGACAACGGCCGCTTAGGGGCCATGTTCTGGTGATCTATCTTTTTGCCATAATCACTAATTTATAAACCAATCAGATGATATCTAATATAAACCGGGCAGTGTGAATGAAGACTATCAATGCATGCCGAATGTTTTGATTCACTTTGTGATTTTTTTTTTAACGCTACCTTTCCCGTAACTGATTAAAAGGATTAAAGAAGATGACGCCTAAGCGGTCGCGGTCAAATCTTCAGGCAGGAAGGTAGATATGGATTAAAAAAAAAAAAAAAGAAAAAGAAAAAAGAAAGGATCAGGAAACTTGGAGCTTTGGGCAAATATAAATAAATTAAAAAAGACAATTAATTTCTTTGAATGCCAAATTTCACAAGAGGAGTATGAGTGCTCAGATTGCTGGTTGATGTATCAATGTGCACAGTCTTAGTCGAAACAGCAATAGTCATTTAAAGGCCCGTATGAAGAGCCCCGAGTGGCTTCGTGATCTAAGACCCTAGGCTTTTACTTTTCACAACTACATCTCACCCGTGTTGTTGTGAGTTCGAGTCTCGATTCAACCACCTTGGGCATTTGGTTCTTTTTTTCATTAGTTATACTAGCCTACACAATGGCGCTACCCATCCCCCTTTGTAAGAAAAAAAACCTTGATAAATAAATTATGCTACTGCTAATAATAATTTTACTACTGTTAATAATAATAATAATAATAATAATAATAATAATAATAATAATAATAATAATAATAACAACAACAACAACAATAATAATAATAATAATAATAATAATAATAATAATAATAATAATAATAATAATAATAACTGCTGTAATATAATAATTACAAAAGAACCAAACGCTTTAGCATAACACGTAAATGCAAATTTTATAACTTCCTTTTCCTTCACCAAATACCAAATACACTTCCTTTGTCCGTTTAAGCTAGAGAAATTCTCCCCTATGTATTATTCATGCCTTTCAAGATGGTCACAATTTCAACACATTGAACCTAAAAATTATTATGGTTGGAACGTTGCCAAAGAAAGTGTCCTCTGCGGGCTGAAAATATACAAGTGGATCAGCCAATAGACAGTGACTGACGCACAAGAAAACAACTTGAAATGCGAAATCAGGGTCGATTGTGTCGAAAATATTACCATAAGTTTGGGTGGGTACGGTATAAAACACAATTGATTTAAGTGTGGCCCAGGGTTAAAGTTGGATAAGGGTTGACACAGGTTGGCCACAGTTGAGTGAGTCTGGTGTTCTGTATTTCCCACTCACCTACCTCGGATGGTCCTTTATATACCGTGTATACACCCTTATTGTTCCAATACGAATTGATTTAATTATATAAATAAACAAGCAAGTGGAGCCTACGTTTATCTTACATTGCATGATGGAATCGCAACATTAATAACGTTAATCTAAGATCAGTGTGTAGCCTGGTCGATGCGTGGAACTGCCTAGAGGCAGCCCACTTACCTGTTACCCCCTATTCTGAAAATGGTTTGGTCCAATTCCACATTATGATTTTAAGTATTGATGGAAACTCGTGTCTATTTCAGTGTGTGGTTGTAGGTTGAGAGAGTAACAATACGATGATCTATGTAAAAAAATAATTAGATTTTGGCTTTCTTTTTCCATAAAAAAGACTTGCTGACGGGGAATTGTGGAGATTTCTGACTAACCACGTTGGATTATCGATGTATGTTAAAGGATAAACTTGGGATGTAACATTCAGTGGGTATGGATGTACTATATACAGTGCCATCGTCGAGTGTCGATAAAGGACGGGCATCATTGTGTTGTTGCAGGAGGGCGCATAGAAAGATGCCTGATGCAGATTCTGCTGTCATTGTAATCTTATCGTTATTTCTGGTTTTAGATTTTGGAATAGGAGTGACAGCTTTGGAGTTGGGTAAGTTTGTGAGCATATTAATTGTTTCTGAAATTTGCAGTCCCATTTTTTCAGCATGGTTTTTAAATGAATTAATAATTGGACCGTCTTATTAAGACGACAGTACATGTATTATTAATTGTTGCATAGGCAATTAATTACAACGTGAATTGTATTACGAAATGTTGCCACACTTTATCGATAGAGCATTAATTTGGAATAAACTTGCTAATTTCCTTTGAAGACCACTGACGGTCATACACCGACAAGTATGACTGCATTTTATTTTTATTTTCTGAGTTAAAAAAAAGCAGAAACCTACTTGTTGGTCTATGACAGTCATTAAGCTGAAGCAAGAAACTTTATTTAATATTGTGCGACGACTTGAACATCAGAATTTATTTCGCTTGTATGAATTCTTATATGCGTAAAATCGTTGAAATCAAGAGTATGTGGTTTATTACGAGTGGAATAGCGGAGAATGTTAGGATTATGTTATATGAATGGCTGCGAAAATGT
Organism: Potamilus streckersoni; assembly: GCA_016746295.1. Taxonomy (NCBI): domain Eukaryota; kingdom Metazoa; phylum Mollusca; class Bivalvia; order Unionida; family Unionidae; genus Potamilus; species Potamilus streckersoni. The sequence continues at coordinate 258,552 of JAEAOA010000150.1, read as the reverse complement.
GACAATTTTATTCAAACCCCCAAAATAACATTCACTGCTGAAGTGAATTTTCAGGGTTTTTTTTATGGATTCTGTCGTGGAAAAAGTATTTTGCATTATTAATTACAACAATAATAATCAATAAAAATCAACAGAAGTAAGAAGAACAAAAGATACTCTTAAGAATAAATTCTTCTTGCTTTTAGATGCATGAATCGCGTGATTTTGAAATTTAACAGTTGCATATTAAAAACATTAGAATAGTTGCAGAAAAGAAAAAGTAGTACACCCCCCCTAGATTATTAGAATATTAAAGAAAAAAAAACATAAAGAAAAGATCCTTTATCTGTCTATAGTGGTTTTTCCTTTTTCTGCGTTTTTCTGATGTAATATAATGGTCTTCCTTCTCTATTAATACAATTTCAAAGGCTTGTACGTGAAAGCAATGCTTCACAGGGGGATGTGGATAAACACCATAGACAATTATCGGACGTCCAGCGGTGATCTTTTGACATTTGCCATTCCCTCACAAACCCATCTCACTTTTTTTTCCTCTTCGCGCCACTATTCAACTTTAAAATATTTTGTTGACATTTTGTCTTGCTCAGTTTCGTGTATAATATTTCCTTGGCTATCTGCCTTTTTATCGTAAATGTCGCGTTCGCGTTCATCGATGTGGAAAATTCAGTAAAAAGATATGCTATTTGTTCAGACGTCTAGTAAATAAATACACCAAATAAAAGGCACATTAGAATTACTAATCACCAAATCAGAGAGAATACAAAGATGCTTTGAGCAATTCAAAGCTGACCAACTTCAACTCTATACTGTCTGGTGTAGATTTATTAGTGGGACAAATTTGTAACATTTTACAAGCATAGCTTTAGGACTTTATACGAGTACTAGTATCACTCTGCAGTATGTAGTCCAGTGTAGACGTACACATTTTTGCCGTTAGTAAAAAAATCTTTTAAAAAGACATTTGTATTCTTTCTTTGTTGAATGGTCTTTCCATTATTTTGGTTCGAGTTTATTGAGCGTCGGACACTTAATCAAATGTTTGCGAGTTCGACAACCGCACAGACCAACAAGAAGATCTCATTTTTTAATTTTTTCTACTTCTTCTTGATGGTCTAACACCCACTATGTCCATCCCGGTTCGGCCGCTAGGGTGTGTCCTTGGGAAATGCACAACGCCATGTTTTACAAAAATCACCCACCCACAAACCACAAAAAAACCCCCAAGGAAAATATTTCAGTATATTATTGAATTAATGATGTGGGTTGTAACTGCTTTATTAATGGATTAGGGATATATATATATATATATATATATATATATATATATATATATATATATATATATATATATATATATATATATAAGTCTGTTTGAAACAATGAATATCTACAGCTAAAAGGTTGCAGTTTTGGAATTTTAAATTTAATTTGAAGATCAGATCAGCAAAACTGCATTTAAAAGGAAAAGCAAACATGCCCAAATTATCATTGCTGTATTTGGTCCCCAATTACATGAAAATATGACTTTGCAGCGGCCTAAATCAAACGGATAAATTACTCTCAAGTATTGATTTTCCTAACCTAGTAGATAAAAATCAATCCATGTTTCTTGCGGCAACTCAAGGCTGGAGCAGGTAATTTTCTGATCTGTCAAGTTAGATACGTATATCTGTGTTGCAGTGGGGCATATAGTTGTTATATAAATAATTGAATGGACTGCAGCAGCTTGGTGCTGATTGCAGAATACGAACCCAGATGCAGCTGAAAGTCAGTGTGCTTTTTGCATGCTACAACTCTACTAGCTTTGTGTTGCTGTGGGAAATCTATAAAATAAGGCAATATTTCCAAGAAAAAATAATTGAAGAAACAAAAATACCATCTTGTTTTGTGTACCAGTATTTCATAAAATACAATTTGGTTGAGTTTGAAGATTTACGAATACATTTAAGAAATTAGTTGTTAAAAAAAAAAGAGTTCAAATTTCTCCAGCCTTTTGATTTAATAAATTAGCACTCCTGTAATTTAAAACTGTTTACACTTTATTGTACTGGGATTTAAAAAAAAAAAAAAACCTGAGCCAGGCTCAGCCCAAGTAAACTTCTGGTTCTAAATGTATGACAGTTTAAGGTCTGGGACTGAAACCAGACTTAAAACTCCAGGCTTAATTAAGACTTTGGACTTGGGGTCTCACATTTAATGAAAATCACTGTCAAGTGCACCTTGAGAACATAATATTTTGAAGAAAATAAAATAGGTTGGGTGTGGGTGTAAAAGGATTTATTTTAATATCAGAGGGATTAAATTAAGAAATAATGTCAATATTTGAATATGTGATGCAAGACTTTTGGTTATTTTCAGAAGCTTTTTTTTAAAAATAGAGGTTTGAGTTGCTCTCACAATTACATTCCTACATAAATTTGAAAAAAAAATGGTATAAATATTTATATTACAAGCTGTGTTTATAATAAATCCATGCAACGCTTGAGATTTTGAAATTTTATGTCTTAAAAACTGCTGTAAAATAATTCCATACAAATTTGCCTTTGTTTTTAACAAGGAGATATAATTGTAACCAAAAGTTCTAGGATAAAATGTTTAAAATATGTATAAAAAAACTGAGTTCAGAATCCAAAACTGAGTCTAGTCTCCAAACTTTTGTTTACTTATTTAATCTCATTGGTCATTTGAGGAAGTAAAATGACACTGAAAATGTTTTTTTCTGTTATGGCATTTGCTTCCAGATGCTTGACATTGGTCAGGCATGGCATGGACATGCCCAGTGAAAGGAGTTAAATGTTTTGATAATGAACTACTTGTTAATTGATGAAACATACAACCCTGTGGAGAAATGCATGTATACTGACATTTGCATCTGTTTCCTTACTGAGAAAGCCAAAAGGGGTATCAATTAGTAACTGGATGGGGGGGGGTGGCACAAGAAGTTGATTTTGATAAGATTGGTGTCCAGCTAAAATATTTGACTTTTGACATGAGAATAAGGCTTTGTCATGAAAATTTTCTCTCTTCTTCTCCAGTACAATGCCAACAACAGCAACAATAACAACAATAATAATAATAATAATAATAATAATAATAATAATAATAATAATAATAATAATAGCTTTAATGTGGATAAATCATTACATAACCTAATTGTTTTATATACTACTTAGAAAAGAGATCTTTTACTATTTAGAGAAAGTGAGAAGGCAGACACATGGAATGAGCTAATGATCAAGTCTGACTTAGATATCTTTGCTTTTAAGAATTATTATTGGTAATAAGAAAAATAAAAAAGGCAATAAACTAGACTGTATGGTTATCATCAGAGTTACACTAATGTTTTAATCTTTCTTGTTCATTTGTGAAAATTATGGAGATAAACTCCTTAGATTATATCTAGATAATATTAATTGTATGTGTTTATAATCATCTCTGTGAAAGTTATATATCAACATTGTCACTTTTACACTCAAAGTGCTAGAGGCAGGGGGCAACATCAGAAATACCTGCTATTAATTCAGACTGACCCTAGGGCCTTTTCTTTCATAATGGCTCCAAAGAAACTGGGAACTCTTCCAAAGTGATATGTCACTGTCTTATGGGATGGTCATATTTCAAGTTTATTTAGTTGGATAAGTTTTGTGGTTAATTAGTTTTGGTACCCCAGTTTTCATTTATTAAGGTTTTCTTATTATGAGAATAGTTCTTTTTTTATGCATGCTATACTTATACTTTTTTTGTGTTATATATTTTGTATTATATATAGTATTGTATTTTATTAACAGTGAATTGTTAATATTGAATTTTTTTAAACATGGTTTAAGATAGTCTCATAATAGAAAAAAATGGGTATGCTATATGTTGAGTTTATTTATTATAAAGTTGTGTGAATAATTCAACTTTAAAGAGGATTTATTTGAAATAGTTTTTTTTCTTCAATTTTCAGACATATTTTGTGAGCATAGATTCCACTTCATTTTGTGTGGCCAGATAACATTTTTTTGTGGGGCTAAATTCACATCGCACATGTTGCTGGATACATGCTATACAGTATATGGCTACACATGATAGTGTTATAAGAGTTCTGTAAATTTGTAATTTTTGAGTATAAAATGCAACATGTATGTAGCATCAGTTTAAAGCATGTTAGTTATTTTCTCCTTAGATGTTAAAAACCAAAATGATTTACTTTAATTTAAATATAGTTTCTGTGCAGATGTCACTGTATTGAACTTCCTTTCATATTGTTGTAAACTTGTGTGATGCATATTCTATAATAAGGGAGATAATAGCTTTCAGGAATAATTTTTCAGATTTTAAGAGAAAATTGTCTGGGGTTTATATAGAATGATTCCAGTTAAATTAAGAGCAAATTTTTACTTAATAAGCATTATTTAATGTGGACAACAACATAAAAATCAGAACTGAACTATTGATATTTGTATGTGTGTGTGTGTGTGTGTGTGTGTGTGTGATTAGGTTTGAAGTATCTGATTACTTAAAATTGATGCTTTGATACATTTAATTTGTCATCAGCCATTGAATCAGCAATTCTGCTGTGCACAGAATGCTTTTTAAAGTGATTGTAAAATTGGAATACCTTGAAAGACATTAAAATTGGAATGCCTTGAAAGAAATTAAAATTGGAATACCAGACAAAAAATTTCATAAAACACAAAGTTACAGGACAAATATTAGTTTGAATTTTCTATTGTGAAAGACGTGTGGGGCAAAAAATTACACTAGATAAATTTGTAATTATCCAGGTTTTTTTTATATGAGGCCTTAATTAACTGCAATGTTTTCATCCAGAGTAACCATGCAATTTTAAAAACATTTTTACAATATTTTATTACCGTTTTCAAGAAAAACGATAAAGACTATACACTAACAAAATAATCACATTGTTGTATCAGTCCCTTCAAATTCAAAATTGTATTAATGATTTAATTTATATGGTTATTAAAGTCTAAAACGGATAATGATTGGTGCACTGCTATATTTCTTATCCATTCTTTGATCATTACACCCTGAAGAAACCATGAAATGGTCTCCCTGCCAAAAATAGAAAATATGCATCAGTACACAAATTCTGCAGTCCCTTCCATAGTAGAACTTGTGGGTGTGGTATTCTTGATTTGAAATCCACTGTGTTTCGGAGAGATGTTGTGGCAACTGAAGCATTTTCTCTTTCAGACTAGTTTGTGCAGGTTCTCAAGTCTGATGAGCCTGCAAGTTGTAAAATGTATTATTTCACCCCCCCATATGTTGATGTTATTTAAATAACCCCTAATAGTAGTAGGACTCCATATGGTCAGCAGAAGCAAAGGCGGTACTCCTCCAATTTAAAAACTTTACTACCTGTAGTTGTAACATTTCCTCCTGTGCACATTGCAGCATTTCATCATTCAAATTATGATATTAACCTTTTGTCCTACATGTTCATCAGTACTATATTAAATCTAATCCTGACCTTTTGTCCTTTGACCTTTTGTCCCAGGATGTTCTGGTTCTGTCCATTTGTATTATGAATAATGTCAGAGGTCAGAAGTAGGGTATAATATCAATAATTAGGAAATGTGGCATGCAGGATTAATTAATATTTGTTTGGGTCCAAGGTACTGTATAATGTTGTAGATATTTCATTCCAGTAACAAGGCTTTGTCCATCAACACAGGGTTGGCGGAACAATCGTCAATGCCAAGTGTTACACCTATGTATATTATATACTCACTTGTAAGTCCAGTCCAACTGCAAGCTGCATAGACCCAGATCTGCCATAACATAATATGCCAGATCTGGGTATATACTATTTTTTGGGAGTAAGAAGAACAAACTACACTGACCTTGAACTGCATGTAGGTTTCACAACAGCAGTTCATGAACTCTGTAGTGTACAGTTGGACTCTGGGCAATTATACATGGTACAGAAGTTTATTAAGTGCTAATTATATTGTAGGATGCATGTAATTGTGTTGATATTATATATATAGGACAGTATGTATTGGAAAGCCTATTTATTTTCTTTGTCCGTCTGTCTATCTGTACATGCATGTACATGTGGAAAAATGGATACATTGATGGTTTGATCCTTTTTTTTTTACCAGAATAAAAGGCTTTATGGAATTTTATATTTTTGTTTCCTGAAATTATCATTTCAAAAAAAAAATGTCATCAGGAAGTTTCCTTTGTGAAAAATAGTTGGATATAAAAAACAATTTGTAATTTTGGAAAATAAAATCATAATTTACACATCTGTGCCAAATATTAAAAAAGTGATAATTTTGCAGTGGAAACGTAAAATCAGTGTTATAATATTTTCTTTTGGAAATGAGTGCATCATCTATGTAGACCAGATATGTTTTCTCATCTCAGTGAAATAAAATATTTCTTTTTTATTCTTTGTGTAATTTTCGTTTCAAGGTGTATATTTCATTTGAAGGCATTTAATTCATTTCACAGTGTTTAGTTCATTTCATTTTATTTCATTTCATGTGTTTATTTCATTTGATGTATTTATTTCATTTCATTGCTTTTATTTGATTTCATGTGTTTGTTTAATATTACTGTGTTTTTTCATGTGTTTATTTCAGTTCATTGTGTTTATTTCATTTCTTGATGTTTATTTAGTTCATTGTGTATGTATTTGAAGGTCAGGATATTTTAAATATGTGGAGACACCTTTTACTTGGTATATCACTTCTGCTTTTCTGCATAGGTCAGAGATAGATAACCTGCTACAATTAATATTGGTTCAATTGACATGGGTTGTCAGACTGGTGTTTTCTGTAATACACAAGGTGTTGGGAATATTGCCTATTGTGACAAAGGTATATACACCTAGGTGAAATTAATTATTCGGTTATTGTTTGGTGTTTTACTACCAAGTTTTTTCTGGAGTTGGTATCTTTCTCCTTGGCACACTATTAATAGCCAACCTGGGCAGATATGATACCAGGATTCAATCTTGAACCTTTTGTTATGAAACCTGTATGCTGACCACTGTTGCAACTCAAGCTTTTAAATATGTAACAGAAAGAAGTGAAACCAATGGTTTAAGTATAATCAACGAGTTATTTATTTTTCTACAATACAAAGTAAAAATTCAAGATATGTTTAACAATATTGTGAATTAAATCACATATAGGCCTGTGTGTCTTATCAAAAGACAAAAATATATAATTATTTTTTTTTTTTGGGGGGGGATTGCATATTTGTACACAATTTTACTTGTCCTAAAAATATAATAGAATGTGAAGATTTCCAATGGAAAAACATTAACAAACTAAGCAAGACTGACCTTGAACTCTTGCTAGGTAACCATGTATTTACAGCTTGTAACCATGGGCAAAAAGTAATCTAAGGCACTCGACATTACTGATCACTGCCATATGACCTCTCTCTGCCTGTGTTCAAGTCCTGGCCATGGCCAGTGTGGGTATGTGAGAAAGCACACCAGTAGCTTCCCATGGATTGGTGCTTCTTCCAAGTTTTTTGCCAGATTCTTCCTCCACCAGTTCTACTGGTCACTGTGTATGGCATGTTGTGTGCTGAAAAATGGTGTTAAGGCCATAAAACAACAACAGAACTTCATGGAATCTGGTATTGGGAGTGTTAATAAAGACATCCTTGTACAAATCCCCCGTTCTCTCAGAGTATAGGAAAGGATAGTATAAATTTATAGAATAGCGAAACAGGGAATCGATGCTGAGAATTATTTTATTAGCTGCATGCAAGAGAATGTGCATTAATGAAAATATACAAGATGTGAGAAACATCATTAAATTGACTTTAATGTTGACTGTATGATGTGATAAATAAATTTTTATTTTGTGTTGCAGTTATTACTCTGGTAATTACTTTAAAGGTGACCCTGATAATTACTTCAAAGGTTACAGGTCACTGATAATTACTTTAAAGGCTATGGAGGTCACACTTGTATGGCAGAAAAATTGTGTCAGTGTGGTCCTACTGGTTAGGTTGACAGTTGTTTTTCAACATGCATATAATTTATATCTGAATATTCTATATGCATACATAAATATTTATATACTGTTCTAATATAGGTCAGAAATAATTGGCATATTTCCAAGATTCATTAGTGCATAAATATTTATATTAAGTCCTCTTGTAATTTTGGATTGCTTTGGGATTGCTTTCAACAACCAACCATAGGGTGGGACCTGGTATTTACTTTCCAGCCAAAATATTGGATTTTTTTTCTTCAAAACTGAAATATAATCTATTTTTTTTAAATATTGTATATGGATGTAATTAGTTCTCTTTTCTGTAGATCAAAGCAACAAGAATTTTTCAAGCAATAGAGAGGGTTGGAGCGTTTTATTCCCCAGTTGCCCTCAAATTAATTTAACTTTGCCCTATTTCATGGACCTGACAGTTACAGTAATTAGTTTATACCTGTGCATGTCTGGCAGTAAATGTCCATGTATGCTTTTCCATCCTCAATAAGCTTGAAGCATCAAGTATGTCACATGTTACTGGCAGATGTATATCCAAATATGTTGTAATTTAATATTTTGTACTAATTAATATTACTTTGTATCATCTGTTAGTAGTTGCAAAAGTTTATTTCCTTTCATGTTAATTTTTCCAAGCTTTAAATTTGTGGTGGTGTTTTTGGGGCAGACTTTTCAAGTAAACTCATGTAGACAAAGGTTTATGTATATTGTTGGGTTACAGTTTTGCTGTTAAATAAGATACATGTATATTCAAGAAAATGTAACTGATTAGTTTTAGAGTTAAGTAAATCAGACTATTTCATTTGCAGATTTACATGTTCCAGAAGATTTTATGACTGATTCTGTACCAACAGTCAATAATGATGGTATTATAAATTTATGACTTGTTGGAAATCCAGCAATTCAGTGACAGTCTATGTATGGCACTCATTTTATTGATCCTGCCATGGATCTGCAAATGGATTTAAAGTGTTACAGTAACTTTTTATTCTCTTAGGTACTGATCCTTACAGTAACTTTTTATTCTCTTGGGTACTGATCCTAATTTGTACTTAATAAGACTTGTGGTACAAGGGATGGATCAAAATAGAATGTGTAAATTTAAGCCTGAAAATCTCATTGATAGAGCACCAGTCAGGAAATATGGACTGGTACATAGAAATTTTACACTTGGAAAATATTGACTTGTGATAGATTTTTTTTATGCAGTCTAAGATTGTTAACTCTTGTTATCCAATCAGAAGTATTGACTAGTTCACTTACTGAATTGGAAATGTTACAAAAGGATATGGATTTATAATATTAAATAAATACCTATCAACTGGAAAATTGGAAGTTTATCATAATAAAAATTACTGACATTATCATGAGCAACCAGTTAACTTTAAAATAATTTGAAATCTGTTTTTTTTTTTTTCAAAATGTAATCCAGTCTAAGAACACTATTTTATTAAACTAATGATCAGTGCAGTGGTTGAACCTAATTTGTTAGTTGACCATTTGGCAGATTTGTGTGAGTCTATGGGTTTAAGATTTTATATGGATTAAAGAAATTTATAAAATAAGTTATTCTTTGCCATAAAAAAATTTAATAAATATTTATTAACCATTAACTATTAACTTTGAACTCATTAATTAACTAGTAAATTAGTAACAAGATTTAAAATAATTTTAAGTTAAAGTAGAATTGTGCACATACATTTTTTTCTTCTCATCTTTCAAACAGATGCAAATAGGAAAGAATCCAGTTCAGCTGGAAATCACTTATAGCCAGTCACATGGGTATCATTACCTTAGGGCTCAGTATGTTGACCATGAATGTTGGAACTGAACTCAATGGCATCACACACACACCAGGGTCCAACATAGGATACACTGTTGCATGATTTTTTTAATGGCTTATTTGAATAAAATTGGACCATAAAAAAAACAGGCAAAATATGTTTGATTTTGAATGTGCAGATTTGTCTTAATATATTTTCCATACCATCTTTGTATATCAAATCCCCACAAACATTTGCACATTCCACCCATTTATTTTTACAAATAGTAGGTGAAATTACCCACCCATGTTTTGTTCTATACCCACCCATGTTTTGTTCAGTGTATTCATCAAATGAACTCAGGGTTTGGATTTGACAGTTTTCACCATCTTAAGAAGGAAGTAAGCAGTGTACACCATAGATCTGGTTCAAGATACAGGGAGGTGGCTGTCAGTCTATCAGTCAAATCTCCTGGGATCAAAAGGACTAGTACCTGGTAGAGTTTGTGTGCATGGTATTGCAGCAGATAATACAGATGTCAATCATGTACTACATGTACTTCCTATCTGAGTGGGAAATAAGAACCACGTGGGGTGGGGTTCGGTGATTGTTATTTCACCTGTGGGTTCTTCCCTTCACTTGACCCACAAAACCAGTTATCCTCCCATACCTCCTTTGTTCCCCCCCATTGCAAATCTTCCCAGCAAGTCTTATTATTGGTTGTATGTGCATGATATTTATATGTATTCATGTATAGGGTTTAATGGCACATCAGCACATTCTGACCATTTAGTAGGGAGTAAAAAATTGAAAGATGGCAAAGGCAAACAGATCTTGCTAAAATCTGAATAAAATTACATTTATCTTTAAAAGAAAAGATTTAAAAATTCTTTAACGGTTGTAAAATTAAAGATACAGGTAAGAAGTAAATTCCTTAAAAAGTAGTCCCATTTTTACTGCATTCTACAGTTTTCACTGGTGGCACATCAGATACAGGTAGGTGGCGCTCTACAGTTTGGTATTTAGCATAGGGTTAACATTTTAAAGAAAAAGAGTTTCCCGGGTTTCCTCACCAGTTATACTGGTTATTTAAAAGAGACTTTGTATATCTTAGGTATTGTTCAAAGAACCTTTAATTCCCTTTATTTTGATGCATGATTGATGGGTGTAATATGGGTTAGAGAGTATGCAGCTTGGCCTTACTCCAGATGTGCACCTTTCAAAAAAGTGCTAGCTCTACTTGCTCATTTTCACTTCTCGAACTTCAGAGGTAAATTGTAAAAAAAAGAGCTGATAACTCTTTTTTACATTTTATGTATTTGGTAATTCAGTCATTGCACTTTTAGAAGCTAGTATTATCTAGTTTGGCAAAATTCATTTTCCATATTTTAATAGCTACCAAGAATAGTGTACTTTAGACAAATTTAGGTTGATTTTTGGAGCACAAGGGAGCATTCATTTTAGTTATCAGTGTCCTAAGATCATTTAAAATGTCTAAAAGTACAATATCCAAAGAAATTTCATCCACATTACATGAAAGTAGTATATAGGTATGCCAACATTCTCTGCACTGTGCATGTTTAAAATGCAAACAACTTCACCTTACATACATCACTCTCTCAAAAGTACATAATAACTGGTGATCGCCACCAGTTAAAAAGTAGTCCCATTTTTACTGTATTCTACAATTTTCACTGGTGGCACATCATCCGAAAATATATAACCAAAGAATTAATAAATTGTGTATTCCTGATGCCTGGTGTAAGGTAATGTATGAGGAATGTTCAATGCATACTCTGAGACCAGACTTGTGACTTAGTCATTGGAATGCTTATCATGCCTTTTAGAATGCATCATTTATCTTAGTGACCAAGAATAATTTAGCATTCATTTGATGATATGGTTGTGTTTGAGTACACTTTCTCACTTTGGTATAGGTTTCTTTTTATTTTAACTCATTAACCCTTGAGCCAAATAGCTAGGCAATCCCCTACAGCATACTTACAGAGGTCAGCTAGGCAATCCCCTACTGCATACTTACAGAGGTCACCTAGTCTGGTCATAGTCTTACCAGTGCCTGTATCTTTTTTTAAGTTTGATGACTTATAAGCAGTATAAATCTTAAGCAAAATAATCAATAATTTACCCATGCTGTTCTTGCTGACAGTATGTGATAGACACAGATTATTCATAGGGTGTTAATCTGAATCTTACTGTGGTATGGCAAATTTTTCAGGCTGCAAGGATGCAAGGACCGTGGTTTTTCTGAGTTGGAGTGAATCACTATCTTAGAATATATGCTGTGTAGTTGATAGTAAAGATTGACCTAGCTACTACATTCATGGTGCTCTGCCCATTTAATCATGCACATCTATAAGTTTGTATCCAAAAATAAAACTTGAACAGACATGTATTTCCTTTCTCATGTAAAAATCTGACAAAGTAATTTACATTAAAGTGTTATTCTATCTGTGGAAATTTTTTTATTCTTAATAAAATTGCAATGCCATCCTTTTTGAATATTGCCCAAGCCCCTGTGACTTGCACATTCCTGTGGAATGAAATTGAATCTTTTGTACCCTTTCACTTTTGATGTATATGACAAATACAATGTATGAAAGGTAAAGACACCTTGGTGGCTGGGTGATATTTAAACACTGTTGGACTTGATTGGATATCATAAACAAGGGACTGACCTGCCATATGATTATAACATGCCCTCACTATAATACCACATCATTATGACACTCCCTCATTATAACACCTTCATTGGCGACCCTAGACATTGCTGCCTTGTACAGGTCGTAGCCTTATAAAGAAGATACATTTAAGTTTGCCACTACATAACGAAATGGTAGTCAGAGAACCATACATGCTTTTAAAGGAATTCAGTTATACCAGTAAAGATGGGTCTTTTAATGAGACTTTTTTGTATAATGAAGTACATAATATATATAATTTTGTTATTAAATGATGAAATTGTATCCATGACCATACCTACCTTTTAACAGGAACAGTGTTATAAAGATGGGTCTTATAGTGATTAAAATTTGTTGTTATAATGAAGTATATGATTCATTTAATTTTGCTATTACATAATGAAATGATATCCATGATCATACCCACCTTATAACAGGACCAGTGTTATAAAGGTTGGCCTTATAGTGAGATTGTCTTATAATGAAGTACATGATGCATATAATTTTGCTAAAACATGATTATATCAGATTCATGGCCTTGTATCTGCCTTATAATAGGAACAGCATTATAATGAGGTTTCTTCTTTCGAGGAAGTGCTGTGACAAGGGAGAAATTCATTGGTTAGCTGTACAACATCATAATTTTTATTGTGCTCCACACTGATGGATAAAGTGCATTATTTTACTTTGTTGATCTCTGGTTGGACTTGCCTCATGAACCTTCCCAAAAAAGATGACCTATTTTACCTATTAAAAGTGAAGTATTTGTTCTAAGCCATAAATAGATTATGCAGCAAGTCTGCAGATTAAAGGATGGACATTTTTAAATATCAGTCTTCCTTATCAAACCTAGCTCAAGAAAGGGAACAGAAAATAGATAAGTTGTTGTTGCTGTTACAGGTTAACACCATTTTTCAGCACTTTTTTGAATATTCTTAGAGGCCAATATGTTATGTGGAGGAAGAACCTGGGAGGTTCATGGTGAGAACTTGTGACTGACTAATGGGAAAGTTACTGGCAATCTTTCTCATCTACCTATTTAGGCCAAGCTCATTACTTGAATTGTCCTAGACAGAGGTGAGATGTCACTAATCTGTAAAGGCAATAGACTGCTTGACAGCTTGACCACTTGACCACCCAAAAGTAGTTCAGCATGGAGGTTTTATTCTAGTCTGAACAATTATGGCATTCACTCTGATATCTATGAATTTGCACTCCAAAAACTCATCAGAATGCACAACATTTTCAAGCTTCACCTCATGTCTAACTAAATCCTCTCAATATTTGGAAAATTCATCCTTTCATTAAATAAAGGAGAGAGGGGGTCTCATCCCCCAACCCCACAAACCAATTTTCTTATCTTCTGGGTCAATGCAGAGCATGTATGCAGGTTTAGCAAGGCATTAATTTAGCTTTGGTAGATAGTGCTTATTCAGTTCTGGTGCATGGAATACATTTGTTACTGTGTTTGTAAGGTACTGACTGTTACAATCAAACCCGATTCAAGTCTTTGTACGACAGCAACCTTTACAGTACAGCTCCATTTTTAATGATCTAATGTTTACAATTATGCTTGATATAACTATATTGCTGTACAGTTTTACCCAGTTCAAAAGATAGCCTACTTGTACAGGTGTCCTTGTGGTCCAATAAACCTAATAATATTTTATAAATGATGAACATTAAAAAGGAATATAGTTTATATTATAAATCTTGGGATTTGCTTGAAATTTTTATTAAGCAAAAAAAAAAAAAAGGAAAAGAAAAAAGGTGTGTGTGTGTGTTTCTGGTCAGATGGCTGGCTGTCCCTGTTTCTTGCTAAGCCCAATCACTTCTTTCCATGATGTGATAATGTAAAAAAAGATAAAAATGCAAGCAATATATAATGATAGAAATAAGACCCCATCCCCACCCCAACCTGCTTATCCTAATTTTAAAATGAGTACAAATTGAAAAATATTTTTGGGAAAGGGGCATTTAAGTCATACCATGTTAAAGAGAGAAACAATAATATTGAATGTAATTGTCCCATTTTTTAGAATTGTTAAATTGGTCAAGGTTGCAATGGGTGGGGTAGTTGAGGCATGGTGTCAATACTTGTGTGGTTTGTTATAATTTATTTTCTATGACATCATTTTCCCCTGATACTGTTTGGAATTGTATTTGATATGAAATAAAACAATTTAATGAGGCTAACATTATCACTTAAATTTTATGCTGGTCAAAAGAATGTTTTCAAAAACATGCAGGATCAAAATGCTGATAAGTTTGTAAGCTTGAATGGGTAATAGAAGCCATCATTCATGAGCATGGTGCTGTAAATAAGACGAAATAGCAACAAGTTTACTGGTGGACTTCTGGAGCATGCTGCTTAAAAGGGAGCCGCTTTTGTTGAATATTTTGGACTGGTAATTAACAGTGAACAATATGTTAAAATTGCTAATAAAACCAATCGACCAACTTTCTTCTGAGAAATGGTCTGTAATTTTATTTTAAAATGCCTCCATGTTGACTGCCTTCCATCTAAATTACAGTTGGATAATACCTCATGTTGCAATAAAACTACCAAACTTCACAGCCTGCAAGCACTATTGCTTCACATTTGGTAGAGCAAAATAAATGCCTCATAAAATTTGTATTTTCACTCATCGGTAATTTGCTTCAATTTGTTAAAATTAAAAAACGCTAAAATATGGTGATCTATAATCATACTGGCCGGAATAATAAAATAACATAACAAATGACAGACTTTGTACTGTTTATGACCTGTTTAGAATATCAATATTGAAAAATAAATAAAAACCATAAAGGCAATATCATCTATGCAAGATATGTAGTTGTTTATTTCTTCGTAATTTGACCACTCTGGTGGCCTAATTGGTTTGAGCATCCACCTTGGATGTGGGAGGTTGTGGGTTTGAGCCCCTGCCAAGTCATGCCAAAGACTTACAAAAGTGGTACTAGCAGCTGCATTGTTTGGCACTCAGCATTAAGAGATTAGCGTTGGGACTGGTCAAAATAGTGCAACTAGATTGAATGACTGCAGCATAATGCCTACATGATACTAAAAACTGCCACACTGCAGACATGGTAGTGATATGACTGAAATTGTTAATGCTATGTTAAAAATCCAAAAAAACCACAAGTTTTTCTATCTTGTGACTAGAAGGGTAGGGGTTTGAATCCTCTGGTTGGATCAGCCTTCATTCATTAGCTACCATGGCATGTCCCAGGGCAAGACACTTGACTCCATTTGCCAGGGAGTTATAACCATCACCTGTTGCTGTATAGCACTTAACTAAATAAAACTCAAGATATAATAGGCAGGGGATTAAATATTGAAATCTAACCATATATTTATTACATGGTAGGATGATATCCAATAAAATCTGATGTTATCTTTATTACATCTTTAATATGCATACAATGAAATTTGACCTCCACTTTATGAACTTGTGGGACTTGGTAGTGTAGTAATTGATTATATCTTTGACTAATTATTGACAAACAGCTAAAAGAGATGTCAATTTCAAATGAAATTGACATATTGCTTTAGAATGAGTCATGTAACAGGTTTTGTAATTGGGAACCTGAAAGGAAACTTGAGTAGGACAATGTAGTATGATTTAATCAAATACCTCTATGTGTCCTCACATCCCAAAGATTAGTAACACCCTTGGGAGATGGTCAGACATGGAACACAACCCAATTTTGAAAATTAACATTGATTTAGCATGTCCTGTTACTATAAATGCCAACTTTATCTGAAGAAGACATCTTGGATCATTTTTCTTGTGACACCATAAAATATAAAAGCTGAGTGAAAATATGTACAAAATAAGTATTGCAAAAGCATGTTTGTTAAGATATTATTTGTAAATAATTTTACAACATTTAGCTTAGTTTATTAATTCCCATTATCAATAATAATTGTCCCAAAATGCTTGATTCTACTTGTGTGTAAGAAACAAGACCATGAGTAAACAAAGCAAGGGGCACTGGTGATATTGGGGTACATCGTATGGGAGAAAAAATACTTAATATGGAAAAAATATACAATCAGTACAGTGAGATGAATCCTTCATGACTTTATAACACATGTTGTAGCAGGGACTATGCTATATTGAGGTGCATTCTAGTGATCCATAACCTATCCAGTTTTATATTAGAGACTGTGTTATACTTACATGCTTTAAAATGGGATCCATTATAAATCCTATGTTCTATCAGAGACTGTGTTATCTTAGGTGCTCTATTGTGAGATCTATCACCTCATCTGTGTTATATCTTGGACTGTTATTCCAAGGTGCTTTATAATGGGATCCATTATCAGCCCTATGTTCTATCAGAGACATGGGTTCGATCCCCGGCAGAGTCATACCAAAGACTTACAAAAATGGTACTAAGAGCTGCCTCGATTGATGCTCAGCATTAAGAGGTTAGGACTGGTCGGCTTGGTGTCAGGATAATGTGACTGGGTGGGACATCATGCTAGAGGTCTGCGGCACGATGCCACAGTGCTAGACATCAATATAAACTGCTGCAATGGAGACATTATCGATATGACTGAAAAATGGTTAAAGCTACATTAAAAATCCAAATCACACACACACACACACACACACACACACACACACACACACACACACACACACACACACACACACACACACACTCTCTCTCTCTCTGAGACCTTGTTTTACTATTAGACACCATGTGATACTGTGGTACTTTATAGCGCTTAAAAGCATTTGTACCAGTAGGTAAAATTGGTCGTTAAACAAAAAAAAATGAAAAAGAAACAAACATTTTCATCACATATAAGTATTATAGCAGAACATATGTAAATCTGCTGTAAAGAGGAGTATCAGCGGCATAGACTGGATTAGACAGTGAGCTGGAATATTTAGGTTCTTAATCAATGTTAAGGCCAAATAAACCTGGTCTGGTGATGTGGGCAAGAATGCAGTACCCAGCCATTACATCATGACATCATTTATTGTAGCTAATTAAAACAATGCATTTGTAAGCAATATTCATTTGCATACTGTGTGATGAGTATGCAAATAAAATGGCCCTTGTCAAAATGATTAAAATTATTAAGATAATTCATTGATTTGACCACTGCAAACATTCTGGTCACAATGTTCAATTTCCAGGGACCATTGGAGCTGATGTTTTCAGTGGAATATTTGGAACATTATCATGAAAGTAATTGTTGAATGTGCTTTGCTCTGCCACCATCTATTAGCATGCTTGCATGCATTTTGCATGGCATCCTACAAGAAAATCAATTGCACTTTGACTTCTAATGAGCCAAACAGGCATACCTCATGAGCCATGTATCCAGTTTTGTGGCCCAATTGCCACATCAACAACTCGTCCAATGTATTAATAATTGTTAAGCTTCCATGGAATCAATAATTCACTAAAAACAGTTCTCTGTTGTATCAACAGTATTGTTCGAAAGGTTTATTACTGGTTTAGAGAAAATAATTTTCTTAAGTGACTGTCATGCCACAAAATGTAGTTCGGAGATTAGACAATCTAATAAATAAAAAAGTTTAAAAACAGAATGGGGTATGAGTATTTAGCACTGATACCATAGACATATTATAAACAATGCAGTTTATTTTGTTCATATTTCACATGTATGCTGTGCACAGTTAATGTCTTAAATACCATATGTACTTGCTTATAGGTTGACTCCAACTGTGGACACCACAGACCCTGATCTGATGTGGCATAATATATGGGCAGATCAGGGTCTACACTGTTCTGTTGATTATTCCCAATAAACTTCATAGACTCAAATCTTTTGTCGAATTATGTGACGGAAGAGCAGAGCAGGGTCGTTGCAGTTTGCAGATGGACTTGACTTATAATAGAGTACTAATGGTAGAGTAATATATGCTTTTTTTTAAAAAAAAAATTGCACTTTAGTGAATATGGTCACAAAAATTAAAATCACTGTATTTTAGTAGAAGCTTTACTGTATTGTTATGAAACCTGTTATGAAATAAATGTCTGTAGTAGTTTACTGTATTTTTGTTAAAAAAATGCTATGGGGTGGGGCAGGGATGACCAGAGTTAGAGGTCGGTTGGTTGGGAACAGTATAAAATTACCAGACTAGTCATTTAAAAAGTGCAATATGATATAACTACAGCTTCTCATCAAATGAAGTGATAATATGGCAGTTAATTCCAGTTTTCATGTGCAACAAAAGATTCAAGTTGGCATCAAATTGTGAAAACTGAAAGAAGAGAAAAGTTGATCCATCATGCATTAGCATCTTTTCTCAAAAGTGAAGATAAAATTGTAAATATATTCATGGATTGGTGTAAGATGTTGAAATAGAATTGATCCCATGATAGTTACACTAGTTGAATCAGCCTTTTCAGTTTCACCTGGTTTTGACATTGGCAGTTATTGATATGGATTCAAGATAAATATATACAAAAGCTGTTTTATTTTGTACCTCAATGGTTCTAATCAGACCTATTATAGAACGGTGAAAATAACTGCATTGTTGGCACCAGGCAATCTTTGGTTAACATCAATATGAAACTTGTTCTAGCATGGCCTCCTAAAGATTATTGAATTAAAGAAACATAAATGCTTTTTATTTAGAACTGAAATTTCTGCATGGATTGAAAGGTTAATTTAGTTTATGAATTCAGTAGATTGTGTTTTCAGTGCTTTTCTAAATAGTTTTGTAGAAGCAATATATATATATATATATATATATATATATATATATATATATATATATATATATATATATATATACATACTTTGCTGAAAATCAAAATGTACCATTTCGGTGGGAAAAAAGTCAGTTCATTTGTAAGCCCCACCCTCTAAACAGTACTGAATGTAGTGTTTTATAATTTCATGCTTTAGATTTAAGCACAGGGTAAAATTTGTCTGTCTTTCAGTAGAAAACTAGAGATATAAATCTGGTGTAGTATTTTTAGCTTCTTGTGTAGATGCTTCAAGATAAAATTTGGGAATAATTTGTACCAGAGAAATGATGAATAGACAGGATTATATTTTGTTATAAGTGATATTGTAGATAAGGCTGCTTGGGCTGTTTCACTTGTTATATTTTTAAATTTGCATTGTATTAACATGGTGTGTATTATTACTTAATCAAAATAATTACCCCACACCTTTTCTGTTCTCTTCAAAGGTTATATAACCAAAGGAGCATATTACATGTTAAAATTACCCCCCAGTAGCATGCCTAATGAATATCATATACCAGCAGTAAAAATGGAGTCCAACAGCAAATAGTACAGACCCAGATCTGCTTGCACATAATGTGCTGGCAGATCTAGGTCTTTGCAGTTTGTTAGTGGTATATGTTAAAACAACTTGGACTCTGATCTGCAGATTTGTTATGTTGGAAAGTTTGTAATGCCTTAATCAATACCTACACATAGCTTGTATTGAGCTATTTGGAGCAAAAAAAAAATAGTTACATTTTCTCAGATATTAACATTGATGTCTATAGAAAATACATTGGTGACTAAGTCCATCACTTCATTGTCAAGGGGGAGCCATAGTGAATCCCGATAGAGTGCTGGGCTTGTAACAGAAAAGACATTGGTTTGAATTCTGCAATTGGACAAGATTGGGTCAGCTGACATGGTGTATCCAGTTTGGCAAGGCACTCTGCTCCAATTGCCTTGGCAATAAGTAAAATGCCATAAAGCAGGAGAATCAAACTGCCATAATCCAAGTCCAGGCACAGACACCCAGCTTCCCCACAGCAGTGTAGATACATGGATGATACTGTTAATATGAATGTATCACCATGACCTCTTTAACATAGCTGGTACCAATCATCTCAAAGGTTGGAAGTATGATTGGAAGTGAGATTAGGAGATGCAACCAGTTCCTTGTAGGCAATTCAGGTGCATCCCCTGATCATTGTTTCCCTGTTGTATTTTGGGTCTTTACAACTTGCTGTATCTGTATAACCAGACATAGCCAGGGTTGGATGGAGTTTAAACTCCTATGGTAGCCCAGTGGGGATACCAGGGAGAGGGCAGTCCAATAAATAAAAAACAAATGTGTGTGTGTTTATGGTATTTTGATTTTTAACATATCTTTAACAATCTTCGAGTCCTGTGTCTACATTGTAGCCATTTATAGTGATGTCTAGCACTGGGACTTTATGTCGCAGACATGCAGCATGATGACCCACCCACCCAGTCACCATATCCTGACTAGAGGCTGACTCTTCTAACACTAATTTCTTAAAATTGAGTGCCTAGCGTGGCAACCGTTAGTACCATTTTTATAAGCCTTTGGTATGACTTGGCTAGGGTTTGAACATGCAACCTCCCACATCCGAGTTGGACACTCTAACCACCATAGCCACTGAAGCAGTCAATTAAAAAGTAGATTTACTTAAAACGAGGAGATGTGACAGTCATTAATAAAGGTTCACATTTTATTGACCTTTGTGATTTCCAGTCCTATTTTTATTGGTAACCTAAGAGATAAAGTGTTGCATTATTTGCTAATACAGTGTCCTTGTTAGAAAAATAATTTCTGATGCTTCTTCCACTTTCAGAAACGTAAAAGTTGCAGTTTGATCCGGCAAATGAAAAGGTCAGCAGAAATTGACCTCCTATGGGGGGGGTTGTCTGCTGAATCACCTTTGTGTCTGGGATCTTGATTTTAATTAGACTGGGCAGTGGTCAGCTTTTGTTGATTAGCATAGCAATATCAAGCTATCAGTCTCTAGACTAAACTTTCATGTTGTCATTAATAATTATTCTTCCTTGTGTTTCGTTTTTTCTTGTTATAGAACAAACCATGACATACAGTATTGTAGCAACTGAGTTTTCTGACTTGAACATAAAATAGTCCAAATATTGCCTTCGTGTAATACATATGTTAATGGGCACTATAATTTTCATACTCTCATTAGGTCTTGTCTGCTAATTGCAGAATATGAGTCACTTTTGAGTACTTCACACATCATTTTTTTTTCTCTGTAGATTTCTCAGGAACTTATGATGACATTTTTATTTTTTTAAATATTTGCCATCATTTTTAGTTCTATTGCAAGAGAGATTTTTTCTTATGTACCACATCATTGACTAGGTTGGTCTTCGTTCAAGAGGAGATTGTGGTAAAACCTGATTTGAAAGCTCACTGCAGTAAAAGGACAACCAATTGTCTTGAAAAACCACTTGTTCTGAGAGACCACTTGTTCTGGGAGACCAGATTCTCAGTGCACATATTTATATCTTACATTATATTATGACCTGTCATGAACAGCAGCCTGTATAAAGAGGACATGATTTTCTTGGTGATAGGTACATCTTTTGAGATAGGTATATTATAGACTAAATTCTAACCAAAGTAGGGCTGGAAGGATGTTGAAAAAACATGTCACCATCATTTAAAAGATTCTAGCAATCTGAAAGTCTAAATTTGATACCTTTTCCTACAGAATTCACTAGATATCCCCCCTACACAATTATTTACTATGGGTAATGACTGAGCAATTAGCATTGTTGATTTAAAAAAATGTACAGTAGTAAGAATTATTCAGGTGAGACCAGGTGATAAACTTCATTAGTTGGTTCATTTTCACCTTCAGACGGAACAGCCTTTGTTCTCTTTTGCTGTTTACCTGTATCAGGTGTAGAGATCTATGAAAATGTCAGGGTGGAGCCTTTTGTTCCTTATTCCTTCAATCCTGCCAGATTCTCCAGGTATGTACATTAATTCTTATTGACCTGTGAACATTGTGATGCAATGTAGGGGAAGTATGTTGGATTTGATGTTTGCTTTGGATTACAGGGTGTAGGGAATAGCAAATAATGTAGAGCAAGCCTAAAGATTTACCTTTGTTTGAATTTCAGTAGGTAATTAGGAGTGTAAATAGGTAGCAATTCTGGACCACATTTTTTGATTGCTTTTACTTGTGTTGTAACTCACCTGTGCAATTACTGGCTTGGACCTTTTTAATAATTAGAGTATATTGTGCCAACAATTGCCAGACTATTTTGTTTTATAAATATAAATATCTGTGAATAATACATGTCTGTGTATATTTAGCTCTTTTGTGATTGTGCAACATTATGTTTTTTTTGTGGAATTTAAAAAAACAACTTGATTTGAGAGAGAGAGAGAGAGAGAGAGAGAGAGAGAGAGAGAGAGAGAGAGAGAGAGAGAGAGAGAGAGAGAGAGAGATTTTTAAAGTAGCTTTAACAATATTTTAGTTGTATCACTGCAATGTTTGCATAGAGTCAGTTTATAGTAATGTCTAGCACTGGGGCATCATGCCCCAGACATGTAGCACCAATTAACAGTACCCTGAAACCAAGCCAACCAATCCCAACACAAACCTTTTAATACTGAGTGCCAAGCAAGGCAGCTGTTAGTACCATTTTTATAAGTCTTTGGTATGACTTGGCTCAGGATCAAACCCACAACCTCCTACATGGGAAGTGGATGCTCTAGCCACTAAGCCATATATTTATCATATGGTTGAAGATTGGTGTTCAGATTAGACGCTTTTCATATATATGGCACTCCCCCATTTTAAGACAAGTTCCATCAAGATGTAGAAAATAAAATGTGTGCCTTATCAAAAAGTTTGGTACATGCTGATAACAGCATAAGGATATGTCAGATATTTCTTCAGACTGTTTATATGTCAGCCCTTCTCCATCCTTTAGCTTTGTTTTAGATATTAGCCTTTGAGGTGGTCCCTCCATAGGTCTTATATTATGTAAAACTTGCATCTGAGACTCAAAGGGCAGGGTACCCATGTATATATGGGGAGAAAATTTTCCTAGGGAGTTATTTTTTTATTAGTGTATAAAATCATTAGCCCAAAATTACAGGGGAGAAACATTCATTTGCCACTATTTTATCTGAGGGATTTTCCTTGTCAATTCTGTGGAAAGCAATCGGAATATCCTCAAACCTTTTTGTCAAATCAAGAAAGAAACCTGGGATGTAATTCACTGCCATTGAGTCTGTTACCACTTTGTGGTGTTAAGTTAATCAGCAGAAAAGATCGGAAACCTAAAAGTTTTGTAAAATGCAACAAATAATGTATTATATAATATAATGCGATGGCATATCAGAATCCAAGTTGTTTGTTCTACTGATTAGTCCCTACAAAGTGATTGAACCCAGATCTGCCAATGCATTATGTGAGGGCAGATCTGGGTCTGTACATTTGGCAGCTGAATTAGATGTACAAGCAAGTACAGTATTCAATGGTAAGCAGACCACTGATTATGATGAGGTACCAAAGAGCTAGATAATGTATGGTTTCACTGGGGTGTAAGATTGTAACTGGAATAGGGGGTGACTGAAAACCACTGGGGACATTCACTCTGGCTGAATAGTGAAGTATCCAGCAACATCCAAATTTGTCAGTTTTCTATAGCCGAAAAATCCGGATCCAGATGTCTGCTTAGTGAATCTGGGGCCTGACTCATAATTTGTGAACAATACAAACTGACAATACAAATTTGAAACTTACCAGCAGTCCAGCACTTAGGAATGCAAAACATAACTAATTTCAAATTTAGCCAACAAGTTGGCACACTATTTTTTAATTGATAGGTGGCGGCATGGTGTAAATATTTTTTCATCGACAGATAGCGCTTGAGCGATGTCTTGCAGTGTTTTATACAGTCGCCAGGTAATTAAAAATAAATATTAAATTAGATTTTAAATAATAAAAGTTATTAAATAGAAATTACTCCCCCCCCCGGGCCTTGCACTAAAAAAAGGTAGACTAACTGAGGCTTGCAAGTAGTGATGGTTTCCTGTAAGAAGTGACATCCGGATCGGGCAAATATTGCCCCATCTATCCGGATCCTGTATCTGGTGGCAAAATAAACATCCAGTCACCCCCTAAACTGGAATGATTTGGAGTTGAACTGTAATGTGTCAGACTGCACTGCAAAGTTGCACATTAAATTTAATCCAGGTACTTGGGAAGAGGGGTAAATTTTGGTTTACAATATGGTGTTTCTGCTGTGTTCCAGGGAATGTAGGAAATTGACATGTAGGGTACAAGGTTAAAGGGGTATCTGGCCTGGTCAGGATATCTGGGGTGTGAAATAATGGTAGTCATTTGGCACCTTCATAATTTATTGTGGACCTCTGGATAAATACACTCTGTCAGGGTAAATATAAATTGGCCATTAGTGACCTAACTTTAGGTCCCTTCCAGCCCAAGTCTTTAAAAATGGCTGTTTGATTACATAGGCTTCTCTTTCCTGGGGCTCTGCTATAAAGGGACTACTAAATCGGAGATGAAGATTATTGGATTAATTGTAGGTATTATTTCCTGGGGTGTAAAATAAAGTGTTTGGTTATTTATAGATAGGAGAATTTTAAGCTGCCCTTTCCTTGTTTATTGAAGTATATGACCAGATGGAGAAATGGCAGTTTAAACTATTTCCATAAAATTGTTGATTTTAAACTATTTCCATAAAAATTGTTGTTTTTGAACTATTCCCATAATTCCCTTGGATTAAGGTCACTAGTTGATAGTTTTAATTCTCTTTGATCATCAAGTTACCTGTGTTGAGGGCAAACTGGCAGCTAGCCAAGTACAATATATTTTAAAACAGCTGTGGTCCATTCATAGTAATGGATACTATCTGTCCTATTTTTGTTTCATGTAATATAAAACAATTTCCCAATATCCCAGTTCATCAAGTCAAAATCTACCTTCAGTTCATTCAGCACACAAAAGCATTCAGTACATTCCCAGTAATAGTACAAAAATAGATAATAAGCAGAAACAAATTGGCACCTAGTTTAAAGCCAACCACAATCTGACATTTTCATGAATCATACTAAAAAAAAATTTCACACAAATTAATATGAATTGTGATAGACATCCTGCTTTAATTACTGGTTCCTTTGATGTATATTTTGCCATATTTTCTTGACATTCAAGGAATTCAGTTTCATTTGTCTACCTTGAATGGAATGACATTGAAATTGTCAGCCGTTTTCTAAGTCACTGATGATATCCTATTTCCCACAAGTACAAAATAAAGTAAGGAATCCTTCAAGGAAATTGGATTATTAATGTTCTACAATTTTTTCTTGCAATAGAGACATACAAATAGGAAAAACAGCATATTCTACAAGGATAAATGTTTTTACCCCAATTGTAGCCATGTACATGGTTTACAATAACTGAAAACTCTAGTTTAAATGAAATAAGGTCAAAAAAAAGCATGTAGTTTTAGTTTTTTAACTGGTGACTCACAGTTTTTAAAGTACATATATTTGTTTTCATTGAAAAATCTAAATAATTTGGAAAAGCACCCTCAAAAAATATTGGTAGAAAAAAATTAGCAAAAGGATGTAAAGAGATAGTTACATTCAGGATGCAGAAGATGCCCTTTTCCACCCCAGGTTTTGCTTCATATAAATCTGCCCAGACCAAAACAAAGAACAAATAAATGTTTGTAACAACCTACCTTCCCTAATTTTCTTTTTGCCAAATAAATCTCTACCATTTCCAGTGAATAGGTGTTGGTTACTCTAATGTGTTTTATGATCCAGTTAAACCTGCCATTGTTTCATTTTGGCATTGTATCATTTTGGCATTGTATCATTTTGCAAATGTCATTTACCTCTTCTTATGAGGGAATTCAGTTTGTAATACAAATCTTTGTTGAAGGTATTTAACAATTTCCATAAAACATCCTTAAGATCGCCATGACATTATTTCAATTTGCAATTTGTGTGTTATGATGAAATAAAATTAAGAATCTAACTGAGTAACATGCACATAGGATTCTCTTTTCGGATCTACAGTGACCAAGAAAAGATGCCATACCTTACAAACTTCAAATTTAAATGTTAATAATCAACTGAACTGCTGAAAAACATGTTTGAAAGGTATAAAATTTACTTTAAGATACATTTCTATCTGCATTATCAGTAAATTAACCCAGTGAATCCCCCAGGAGTGTAAAATTGAGGATCAAAAAAAACCTTGGTGTCAGAACAGGGGGTGTGTGGTCAAATAAAAAATGTGGGGGTCAAAAATGTACTGTCACATTTTTCAGCTGGAATAGGATATTACAAGTTGCACAATATTCTCTCTCTCTCTCTCTCTCTCTCTCTCTCTCTCTCTCTCTCTCTCTCTCTCTCTCTCTCTCTCTCTCACACACACACACACACACACACACACACACACACACTCACTCACTCACTCACTCATGCAAAATAAACCAAAAGGCACAATTTACACAAATGCATTATCCATTCAAAGGATACTTTTATTAGTTAATTTTTCTTTTAGTTTAAAGTCATACTTTTTTCAGTCTCTTTATAATTTGTGTAGCAATATTATAGACCAACACATAACATATAAGCCAATACAAAACTCCATATAAATCTTTTTAACAAAATGACAGTTAATTTACTGCCTGTCATAAAAGTGTACTGTCATCGGTTTCATTGTGCTTCATCCTAAATCACATTTATCCAAAAATCTGAGGCTAATGATTCATCTTCTCTTTAACAATTTCATCACTAAGTAACTTTGTAGGCATAGAGTCTTAAACACTAAGTAACTTTGGAGTTGTAAAGCAAAATGACCTGTGGACTTTGAAACAACATAACTTTGCCAATGTTAAAGATATCTAACTTGCTGGATTAGGTGTCAAAATCGACTTTAAAAATCAAATTTTATGATTAATTCAATAAAATGTGCATATCTATTACAACTGTTAAAATGCAGGTACAAACAGGTAACACAACAGGTAAAATACAAGTAATTATTTTATTACCTCTTGGAAAACTTAGAAAGTTCTCAAAACTTGTTCAATTGACCCTAGATGGACTAGTGAATAATCACAGCAGCAACACAAGTCTTTCTTTCATGGTGTCCATAATATATAAGATTCTATAAAATGAACCAAAATGATCTCCAAGGTAAGATCTGTCCACACACCTATATCGCCTCTGTCACGTTTGATCGTTGCATTGAAGTTCGTTAAACGGACAATTTTTCCACAAACTTCATCTGAATAGAATACTTGAAAATATTTCGAAGCTTTCCTGGAGCCATCTAACTCTCGGGTGTGCCCAACTCTGTCAGAAAACTGAAACAAATCTCTTTGGTTTTCGGCTTCGTCCAAAAAAACACCATGTGGAGTGTACAATTCCTCTGGTTCAAAACCTTCAAAGTCCTCTTCATTGTCATCACTGTCACCCACAAGTGCATTCCATTATTTCTCCATACATCTTCTCTCATTTTCATCCAAATTTACCAGGTCGAAATTATTTAAATCCTGCATTAACTCCTCAGAAATTTCTTCAAATGCTGCCATTTTGGATACAAATTTCAACATTCGAAAAAACACATTAAAAGTTCGTACTTTGTTCGATATTTCTAGTTGTATACAAGCTAAATTCATGAGATCATCCAAATATAACATCTACATTACAAAATGGAAGTTATTACAGGTACCCCGAAAGATATTTAGTCGGGTACTATAACGTTAAAGAAGAACACTGTCCCAGACCAAAAAGTCAGTCCATATTGTTTATGCACTTACTTCCCCCTGACTGGTTTAGCGGTCCGCAGAGATGAAAGGGTTAAACAAGTTACTCTTGAACTTTCAGATGTTTCTTTCGTTGCAGCAAAGTTTACAAAATCTGCAAGGACCTCCTGAATTTGTAATCCAGATAATGGATTTTTCTCTGCAAGTTTACTTATTTCTTTGTTCTCAAAGAATGTTTTAGGTAATGTGTTCAAAAGATATCTTGTGGTGATCAAGGACAGATTTTAAAAATTCTCAAATAATGTACGTAAGGATTATTCACGCAATCACGAAGTCACACCAGTAATAACAATGCCTTGGATGTGCTGTATTCTAGTCAAGAAAACATTTTATCCATTTTTTTATTAGTCAGATCCACATTTACTCTTTCTTGTTTTGCTTTATTCACTTTATTCGCTAATGATTCTTAGTGCATGCTGTTTTCATCTCGAGATCACATTTTAGTGCAACAAGAATTGAGTTAAACTCTGTCATGATATTGCCTAATGGCAGTGTGCAACACAGAGAGCATACAAAACAGGATATATTGATGCAATCCCAAATGATGTATAATTGAAGTAAACATGATGTCATCTCTACTGCAACACGTTGGATATTAAATAAATCCTGATTATATTTTGCAAATCCTGTTGGTCAAAAAAAAAAGGACAACAAAAAATTCTGTGCATCAATTTTCTCCAGTGCGTGTCCCTGATGCACAACTGTGTGTAAAGAGAAACACTGTTAACCTGACTTGTAAGGTGTGCTAAAACTAATTCTGGTCAAATTCGTCTATTTTTGATGGTCCCTTGGGTTGCCAGGTGGTCTGTGGTATTTGACTTTACAAGCACTC
Organism: Potamilus streckersoni; assembly: GCA_016746295.1. Classification (NCBI taxonomy): domain Eukaryota; kingdom Metazoa; phylum Mollusca; class Bivalvia; order Unionida; family Unionidae; genus Potamilus; species Potamilus streckersoni. The sequence continues at coordinate 229,688 of JAEAOA010000150.1, read as the reverse complement.
TCGAATTGGATTGGATATCTGCCCATGTGAGTTTCAATCTTCCCTAGACTAGTGTATGTGAGAAAACTTGTCACTAGTTTCTCACAGGTTGATGACTTTTCTGGAGTTCTTCTTACACTTGAAATTCTGCCAGCTAAAGAGTCCTTGTATACAGAGATGTAGAAATACTTAATTGAAATGAGTAATTTCTTTGTCACTGATGGTCATTTGCATATTTATTGATTTAATAAATGTTTATAGGCAGTTAACTAATTTCAGCTATTTATACATGTAAATGTTACAAATTTAATATTGTTTGTTCATATTGATAACCATATTGATATTTTTGAACATTGACAGCAAAACGTGATTACCATGTAATGCATTATAAAGTCAGAATTTCTTTTTTCTTCTGTTTTTATTTGTGAGATTGATAAGAAAAATATTATTTTTAGTACACGAATGCTAAAATATGTCATTTGTAGTATAATGACTAATGTGACTCATATGGTATTTTCTGATTTTTAGTTTGCTGTGGGTTGAACAAATCTAGAAGTTTACAACAGGGATATCATGCTCTTCCGGATAATTGAGTCAAGTTTGAATCACTTAATCAATTTAAATATCATAGTTACAGCTAGAAATTCAGTAGCAAAAGTTTGAGCAAGTAGTTAAGTATGAAAAGTCTCAGTAAGTATTTTAGTATCAAAAGACCTTGCAGGTACTGTAAGGTACTGCAGTATCAAAACTCACATCAAGTAATTATCAAAGATCCTTGCAAGTAATTCAGCATCAAAACTCACAGCAAGTAATTCTGTATAATTCTGTATAAATAAAAAAGACAAGAAAGACAGCAAGTGATTCATTATCACAAGTCCCATCATGTAATTAAGTATAAAAATCACAAAAAACAGCAGGTGGCAGCAAGCAATTCATTATAAAAAAAACCCCAAGATAGTAATTCAATATCAGTAGTCCCAATTAATGATTAAGTATCAAAAGTCCCAAGATAGTAATTCAATATCAATAGTCTCAACAAGTGATTAAGTATCAAAAGTCCCAAGATAGTAATTCAGTATCAATAGTCCCAACAAGTGATTAAGTATCAAAAGTCCAAAGATAGTAATTCAGTATCCATAGTCCCAACAAGTGATTAAGTATCAAAAGTCCCAAGATAGTAATTCAGTATCAATAGTCCCAATTAGTGATTAAGTATCAAAAGTCCCAAGATAGTAATTCAGTATCAATAGTCCCAAGAAGTGATTAAGGATCATAAGTCCCAAGATAGTAATTCAGTATCAATAGTCCCAATTAGTGATTAAGTATCAAGTCTCAGCAAGATATTCTGCTTAAATAAAACCCAAGCAAGTAATGAAGTAGCAAAGTGATCAGCATATTAGACTGCATCACCACCAGTCAAGCTAGTTTATCTACAATACTAGGTAATTATTGGTGCTCAGTCTTGTAATTTTCTCTTTGAAAGATAACCAATCTGCCACATCATATGGATTCTTGTTGCCAGAATGGTTCTCTATCAGGCTACCATAAATCAGCTGAGTGCCAAATGTTTTAGAGATAATAACTGGTTTACAGGAAGATTCTTGAAGTTTTAAATTACCTTTTCTATATTGTAACCTAGGTATGAATTAATTTGACAGATGGTTTGTGCTTATTTATATCAATTTTCAATTTATATTAAATTTCCTCTTGTTGTATAAATATAAAGCTGAAATCTACTCCAAAAAGTGTTAAGAAAATAGACCCAAAGTTGACATTTTCAGAATATCTTTGCTAAAATCTGTTGATCATATTAACCCAAAAACTGTATTTTTATTCAAAATGAAGTATATATGTTACTGCAGTTGTGAAGAAAAAAAAGGCATATACTTTGCAGTAAGAGACATTTTCAGAAAATGTCCTAATTGCATTAAAAGCATGGTGTCAGTATCCTTCCATGCAATAAATTGTCAATGATAATAGATGTTATTGCACCAGGCTTTCAGATCATAAGTGTCAGTTATTGTGCTGGAGTGATGTTGTTTGTTCTGCATATATTTATAAGTTATCCAGAGGGTGTCTGGTTAATTCACTATTAGACATGCTGTAAACATTTTTTCCCTCAAAGATTCAATGCATTAGCTATTCTATTTTTTCCATAGTACTGTGAACATTGTGGGTCTTCGTTTGATTGGCTTATGTTGTTGGATTAGAATAGGGTTGATTTTTTTTCCTGGAAAAACATCTGGCTAATCTGATATGGAGTTTGTATCTCTTTGGAGAATTTTCAGAATTCCCCAAACTGGTCTGGATTATTAATCTAATCCATACAGGTACAGCTTATCTTGAAATAATCCATCATTCTGAAATGTGTCAGAATCATTGATTATTTCCAGTTTAAGGCAGTTTGTTTTAACTATATTCATGACTGAAAACAATTTGCACTCTACCAGTTTAGAACATTGGGAAAACAACATGTAGTCTTTTGACTGGTTTCTGACATTGTTTTACATGTTTCGGATTGGCAATTAAAGATCTGGAACAATTCTGATGAACTAGTCTGAAGAGTTCCTTGGCAGACAGACTGGTTCCAGAACCTTGGTACTTTTGAGTTGGATTAGTTACTTGGTGCCATATTGCTGACAGAGAATCAAACTAATAGTGAAAGGTGCTGCCAAGTAGGTTTTTATTCCCTAATTAGCTGTGGCAAGTACACACATTAGGCATTGTTACTTGCAGCTGCTACTAAAAAAAGCTTTCTCTTTTAGCTGACAAGTTAAGGCTTGTTCAAATTACACAGAATATTTGGACCCCCATCTGTCAGTTGTTGATTGGTTCTAAGGATACTTTTAACTCTTTATTTGGTGGCATCATGCCAATGTAACACCAAGGTGGCAGGTTTGGGTATGTATTGAACCTGCTGCCCTTGAGTTAGCAATCGTCTCCCAACTGAATTACCAGCGCTTCCTAAGAGGAAATTTTGAGACTTACACCTATCCCATTTACTTCAGGTTTTATTATGATTTAATGATATTTCAAAATGGGCTGGTCTCTTCTACTTGATATTAAAGCGAACATAAAATGTGAAACAGTTAACCTTGCATCAAATAAACTGGGTAATTATTTTGCTCAGCTTAGCTGGTTCTGTTTTTTTTTAATTTCAGATCACAAGGATGGTAAATTTTACAACTCAGAAATTATGTTCAATTTTGTAAGAACATATGTGAAACATTAGTTGTCAGTGCCATTTTGCTTTTTTATGACAGTGTTATATCAGCAAGACTGGGCACCAAAGCACTTGCAAGAAGGCCATTTTCATGCAAAATCTGTAGACCTGCCTAATTTATAGTTGTAAATTACAGTTTTAAACTTTTATAAGCAGGCTGGGTTAATGTTTTAATTTCTTATAAGTGTTTTCATGGGTAACAAATAATGTAGAAATGGCACTGTGTGGTCTCCTTTGTATTAACCATGGTTCAGCAGTTCAACTGGCAGAAACAAATGGTGCTTTTCAGTAGGGCTTTGTTACACTGTTCAGAAAGCACAAGTGCCACCAATCTGCCTTCAGCTGTCAGCATGACTGTGACCCAGTCAAATGTAGAATTCTAAGAATTTATTGAGGTAAACTGTTCAAGTCAGTGTTCTGAGAAATTTCCTTTTACAAACTCATAACTTGAATATATTTAGTGAAATAGTTCAAGAAATTTAAAGGCATGTTTAAGCTGTACAGCTGGAATTGCATGTTGCTATTTATAGAGGAAACTGTCTAGATGCTCTACCCCCTCCAATCCCATCAAGCTGTAATTACATAATAATTCACACCTGACAGTTGGATTCCTAAGATGTCATCTGATGTCCTGTTTAAATCAAAGATGCCTACTCTTTGGTTTGATGAATTAATTTTGTCTAGATTATTAAACTCTAAAATTAAATATAATTAATGAGAATTATTTCTATTAAATTTTTTTGATATTATTCCCAATACTCTCTCTCTCTCTTTCTCTGATCATATATTAGTTTTTCTTTATTCTCACGTCTCTTTTTAAACCTTTAATTATGAACACAAAACTTGATAGCCGCGTTGCCATGATGATCTCCTGGAGGTGGCATCATTTCCGGTATTTTCTGACCCAATTTCTATGTAATCATTGCTGGAAGATTTGGAAGATTTGTCAGTTTCAGTAAATATTATGTTCTGATGTGATGTGCAATACACCCTGGCCAGCTACAGGCATGCCCCAGAAGTGTCTGCCATATTTGCCTGTGTAGAATCTATACCCCGATATGATCCAAATCTACCATCATACAGGTTTGTGCAGAGTGTAGAAGAATGGAGTAACAGTTTGGCATACAAATATATTGCCTTTCTTTGCACAAAATATACTGTCAGATACTTTTTCAAGTTATATGCATATACATCTGTATTCAGAGTACTTCACTTTTCGTAGAAAAGCAGGGAATTTTAAATGAGCATTTGTGTCTTTTGGTTTGTTCTTTTATTCATCCTTTCCAATTGCCTATCCTTCTCTACATCCATCTGCCCCACTTTATTTTTTGTACATTAATTCCCTTATTTTTTTAAAATCATTAGTTATGTATTATGCATCTTGATGATTCTGATTTTCATCAATCTGTGTTGTTGTGGAGTTATATCCCCTGATTGATACATCAGTCCAGTTTCTTTTCCTCACAATGAATTAATTGATTATTAATGGAATTAAACCAATATTGGGTGTGAGCTTGCTTTCATTTTAGACCTTTGCTGAGTTTGATTGTATGTCTTCAAGACCATTTAGTCGAGTTATAGCCGTTGAATGTCACACACCCAGTGAGGTTTTATGCACTATAAGAACAATAATTATTTGGTATTAATGAATTTCGGACAAATTTTATATGTAGCTTGGCATTAAATATGAGGTCTTGGCTGAGTTTGGTTTTGCATCAATTCATCATTTAACAGATCTAATTGGTGGGCCCACTGACTTTAGTTTCCACACTTTTTATGATTGGATTTCAATAATATTTGGTTGATTTCTGATGTTGAGAGTTTTATTTACTGTTGGTTATCAGCATTTTACATTATTTATTGGAGTTTAAGTCCCAGTTAGATGGACATTCACTTCCATTTCTCCACAGCAGTGCTGGTAATTGGATTTCAATCAAATATAGTATGGTTGATACTGATTAGACATAGACGAGTTATGTTTTCAGAATTTGGTCATTTAGTGGAGTTATAACCCAAAATGTTCGATTGACACACTTTCATTTCGAACTGCTTCAGAGGCCAAGTGGTTAGAGTGTCCATACTGGATGTGGGAGGTCGTGGGTTTGATCCCCGGTCGAGTCGAGTCATGCCAAAGACTTACAAAAATGGTACGTTTGTAGTACCAAAGACTTAATAAAAATGGTACTAACAGCTGCCTCTCTTGATGCTCAAAATTAAGAGGTTAGTGTTAGGACTGGTCGGCCGGTGTCAGGATAATGTGACTGGGTGGGACATCATGCTACATGTCTGCAGCATGATGCCCCAGTGCTAGACATCACTATAAACTGCCACACTGCAGACAGCGTAGCGATATGACTGAAAAATTAATAAAGCTAGTTAAAAATCATTATCACATCACACATCACTACAGAATTTTGTACAAATTTAGCAGACGGGTTGAGACTGCAACTGAGTTTGATAATCTTTGCTGCCTAGGTGCAGCTTGCAACTTAATTTGTTGATGGAGCTATGGCCCCAGATTGTCAAACTTTATAATTTTCCTCTGTGAAATAACCACTTGGTATGCTGATATGTATGTTGGTATGTTGGTACTTGGTATGTTGATGACATCTTGACTAAGTTTGATTGTTTTTTTTTTCCTCACAATTGAGCAGAGTTGTGGCTCCTGGTTTTCACAGAATAATTCCCATAATTATTATTGGATTACATTTGAAAGTTTAGATTTAGCTATATATTTATATATCTTAGGCAGAGCTTCCAATGTCTTCATTTAGTGGAATTTTGACTGTTAAATGTAGGAACCACATTTTGTATGCATTTTTTAAAATATTTTTATTTTTTATGCATTTTTATTTTTATTTTTAATGAGACCATATTAGGATTCTTTTCATCAGTTAACTCAGTTATCTGTTCAAAAAGGTGCACAGGAAGTCATAATTGAATTTACTGGTGGGAAAAGAATGATAAAGGAATTGCAACTGCTGGAGAAATTGTATGTTTTTGGAGGAGAATAAAATTCCTTGGTTCCTTGATCAGATTCTTTGGGTGTCACATGACAAATCTTTTAGATGGCTTCTGTCAGGAAATTACAGTCAACCCAAAACACCATTTGGGCATGGTTCTTTGTTTTATGGATGATTCATGTAAAAGCTGTAATGATTTTAAACCAGTCTGAAGCTATTTTTACCCCAAGCATCATTCCTGAACCAGACAACAGAAAGAAGAACCTTAATAAAGGCTGTAATTAAAGGCTTTTCTCCCTGATGCTAGGTTTTCTAATTGAGGCCTGGGTAGTAAATTCTGTGATTATCAAATTGAAAATCTAGCCTAGATGTAGGGAAAGGTTTTTTTTTATGTGGCTATTGATTCCAGAGAAGCATGCAATAAGGAACATTGTAAGGAAAATTGTTTAGTAGTGTTGGAGGGTGATTACAGGTGAGATAAAAGGAGCTTCATTAGTGTTGGATATGTCTTTGCCTCTTCATTAAAACTAAGCCATTCTTCAGTGAAAATAATTTGGATATCTTGGGTGTATCATGATCTACAAAGTTTCATTAACAACTATTTGCAGTCAGTTGTATGCAGAGCATGAATATGTTCAGTGAAGTAAAATTTATTTGACTGCATGTACTAATTTCATGGTGTGTGTGTGTGTGTGCATGTGTTTTGGAAAAATCATCTTGTCCATGCTCACTGTAACTTGTCCAGATAAAACAAGTGCATTATTTTAACCCAAGTTTTCTGTATTGCCTTGTTGCTATTTCATTCTCTGTGTGTGATATGTAATGTGTATATTCTGATTACTAGACAGTTGTGATTGGCCCAGCTGTTGCACACAGAATATAGTCCCTGATGGTCTTTATTCCTCAGAAATCATGCTTGATGGAAAAGGAAGTCATGGAGTGCTGTTTATAATACAAGTTATGGTTGAATTTGTTTGATTTTATTGACATAATAAAGAGTGCTTAGTGTTTGCTATGTGTGCTCCCTTACCAGTCATGTCAACTGCAGATGACAGACATTGATCTGCAGCCACATTATGCACTGGCAGATATTAGTCTATGCAGTTTGTCAGGGTAATCTGTCGAACAAATAACATGTTTGTTATCTGCTGGCATATTATGTTATGGCAGGTCAGGCTTTATGATTGATTGATTGATTGAATTTTAACGGCGCACCAGCACTTTTAGGCTATTTATACAGTAGGTCATATTTGTAAAAAGGTTCAATATTGACCATCGATATAGTAAAAAATCCATAGTAGATAAATATAAAATGGTAAATGTTGGTAACAGTTAAAGATATTGGTTCACGATCAACGGGAGATGTAAATGATGTATCTTGATGAAAAGATATAAATAATAATTGGTATTTGTATTAGTTAAAAATTAGTTTGGGTAAGGTCATAAAAAGTTACAGTTTAAAATAAAGATTTACTTCCTTTAGGAATTCTAAAATACTAGTGATTTGAATAGTATCAAAAAGTTCCTGCATGTTGTGTACATTGTAGTATTTAGGTTGCAGGTCGGAACAGTGTAGTAAATGCAGTGAATTAGCCTTTGATCTTTAAAATGTGGACTGGTGTTAGTTTTTTTTTCTTTTTCAAGCTGCTTGTTTCGTAATATATCAATTGTAGATTTACAAATGGTTTGTAATTTGTAGAAAAAGCACCCTTTACAAGTCCATATTTTATATCCACATCAAGTCCATATTTCTATCCACATGAACTCTATTTCTATCCACAAGAAGACCATATTTCTATCCACATCAAGTCTATATTTCTATCCACATATCAATAATTCTATCCACAAGAAATCTATATTTGTATCCACACAGGTCTATATTTCTATCCACAAGAAGACCATATTTCTATCCACATCAGGTCTATATTTCTATCCACATATCAATATTTCTATCCACAAGAAGACCATATTTCTATCCACATCAAGTCTATATTTCTATCCACATATCAATATTTCTATCCAGAAGAAATCTATATTTGTATCCACACAGGTCTATATTTCTATCCACAAGAAGACCATATTTCTATCCACATCAAGTCTATATTTTGATCTATAATGAACACAAACCACTAATGAAATCTATGGACCTTTCTTTATTATGGTATTTTGATTGATGTACAGAAGTCCAACTGAAAACAACATAGACCTGAATGAGCCATTGCATCAAACACAAACAGATCAAGGTTTATGTTGTTCTGATTTCCTCCAGTAAAACTGTCCAGACCCAGCACTGCCAGTGTATTGTGTAACAGCAGATCTAGTTCTGTGCAGTTTGCAGTTGGACATGTACATGTGTACATATAGCAATTTATCCCCTAGATTGCAGTGTTGGACTTGTAATTGAGTATATATGAAATGAATTTCCTAGATTGCAGTTTTGGATATGTACATGAGTATATGTGGTAATGAATCCACATAGATTGCATTGCTGGATTTGCAATTAAATATATATGGCATTGAATCTCCTAGATTGCAGTTTTGGACATGTACATGTGTACCTATGTAGTGAATTCCCCGTAGATTCCATTGCTGATTTGTAATTGAGTATATATATATGGCAATGAATTCCCCAGACTGCAGTGTTGGACTTGTAATTGAGTATATATGGTAATGAATTCCCTAGACTGCAGTGTTGGACTTGTAATTGAGTATATATGGTAATGAAACCCCATGATTATAGGGTTTTTTGTGGTGTACGCATATTAAAAAGAAAATTGGTAACAAAATTTCAAAATAGTGTAATAATTTAAATATTTATTGTGATAAAAACCTAGTTTTTTGTTTTACATATCCAAATATCCATAAGAGTTGGTGCATATATCAGTGTTTTCAACCTACAATATTTTTGTTAAAGTTTTTAACCTTTTCCCAAATTTCATTTTGTTGACAACTTCTTTGTCCAGTATTTCTTATCAACTCTCTGACATTTGATTTCCTTCCTCTCCTTGCCATATTAACTTAGTGCTAATGAAATAGTTTAAATCATTGTAGATGCAGGAATTCCCCACTTGGAACAAAAGGAGTAAGGTCAGCATTGGTCATTAAACCATTCAAAAGTGTAGTAAATGCAGTGAATTAGCCTTTGATCTTTAAAATGTGGACTGGTGTTAGTTTTTTTTTTCTTTTTCAAGCTGCTTGTTTCGTAATATATCAATTGTGGAACTAGTCTACACTTCAATTTGGAACATCTGGAAACCATTACACTCAATTTCCTTGTAATAAAGTGTGCAATCTTGTATTTACTGGTTTAAATTGCACAACTAAAATCCTAACAAACCACTTGATTGATTGGAATCTACTGTTTTGTTGAAGTGGGTAAGGATTGACTGCTGAATGATAAATTCCACATGTTGAGAAAAAAAAAAGACAAAACAAAGCCTGGAGTCACAAGTTAAAAATATGGTGCTACAAGATTTAACACATGTCAACCAATATATATATATATATATATATATATATATATATATATATATATATATATATATATATATATATATATATATATATATATATATATATATATCTTCATAAATTGTTTATAGCAACATATAATTCATTTAAACACTTACATTTAAAGATTCTTCAAATATTAGTGATGTAAATTAATTTGCAATCTTTTTATACCCCCAAGCTCTATTGAGATATCCACTAATATGACAACTTCACTTGTGTTACCTGGCAAGTTACTTGAGAATACCTGTGTATTACCAGAATTTGTAAGGTGTGCTGTGTGAATGCCTGCCATAACTGTCAGAAGGTGAGATGGCCAGGTAGATATCACCATACGACCATGGAGACCTGATGTTGGGATGTTATATCCCTGGCTGTATATGATGACACAATTAAAGTTATGGGCTCTCAAATTAATCCCTGGTATCAAGAAAAGGTAGTATATATATTTTATCCCACATAGAGGAATACACAAGTGGCCAGTGTTAATTGAGACCTCTTGATGTTAGAATACATGCCTTTTGCCTTTCTCCTATTTCCTTGAGAAATATAAATTATAAATTGTGCTCAAAGCTTCCTTGAAATAATGAGGTTTTAAAACTGATTTTGAAGTCTTTTCTTGTAAAGTATAAATCCAGTTTCTTTTTGCAACGTTAAACATTGTTTCTCATTTCGTCAAAATAGATTTTTCATTGAGGTGTGACTTTCTTTTAAAAAATGCATCATGAAAGAGGATTAGAAAGTTTTGTATTTAAATTTCTGTTCATTTTATTGGATGAATATTTTTCAAATTTGTAGAGATGTGCATATTTAAATTATTTTTAATATGAACTTTAATGTAAAGGAATATTTTTAAAACTTTTTTTATATAACTTTTTATAACTTTAAATTTAACCTCCTTATAAAGGGTGCTTTTTCTACAAATTACAAACCATTTGTAAATCTACATATTGGACACTTGTTCACAAGGGACATGTTTTTTTAAAACTATATATAGATGTCACATTACTACTAAACAAAAAAACCATACAAAGGACACCTTTCTACAAAGGAAAATCTTGAAACTTCCACATAAAGGACTCCTTTTCCGTGAAAGACAAATATTTCAACCTCTGTCTTCTGGACACCTTTGCACAGTGGGCATTCTTTTATAAACCTACATATAAAAGCCATATTTTTACTTTTCTGTTAAATTTTCAATATATAGAAGGCATTTTTCCTAATAGGGAGAATTTAAATCTCCATATAAATAAAATTCACCTTTCCACAAAAGACAAATAATTCTCATCTTTTATTTCTTTTTATATTGTTTATTTTTTTAAAAAAAAATCATATCTTTGTAGTAAAGATTGCAATTTTGTTGATATATCATTGTAATCTAAGGTTTATAGGTTTGATAACTATGTTTCGGAATTGGAGTATTTTGGGAAAACACTTGGCTACAATTGTTGCTTCTTCATGATGGAGCCAAAATAATTTATTAAAAGTGCCATTAAAACCAACATAAACAAAAACAAACACATTCCTGCATTGGGTAATTAATGTCATGTGACAAAAACCATTTGTTATTGTAAAAATAAGACTTTTGTGGTAACAATGTTCATTTATAATGTGAGAATTATTATATGTATCTTTTGTAAAGAAAGCTTGTTGTTAATTAGAGCTGAGGAAAAGGTCAAAAGAGATATAGCAGAAATTTTTCTTTAAAATGCTTACACATGCTATAAACTTATTTTTTTCTTCTTAAAGCCAACCCAGCAGAAATGACTTCCATATGTTGATGTTGAACTACCAGGCAGTAGTCTAACAGTAAGTTCGATTCAGCCAGTGATGGGGGGGGGGAAAGAGTCCCCTTCCAATGTCAGTACCCTAAAGTTGAAAGAAGCCTGGGATTCATTATTAAGACATGTAATTGATAGTGAACACCAGTAACTGTCATTTCCTAATAAAAACTGTATAGTGGAATGTTTTAGATATGGAGAAAACTAGTGAGTGAATGAAATAGTGAAAGTAAATCTCATCAAATTGTCATTTTCCTGAAGTTGGTGTATAACTTAATTGCTTCTCACATCACTATGAGTAAATTGTGTGCAACATATTGGTGGGAATCTAGTACCATGATGTTGTGTTGTATGTTTTTCTTTTTTTCCCCTTGTGATATATTTACACATCTTTATGTTTACTGCTCTGGTGGCTAAAGTGGTTAGAGTGTCTTCCTTGGATGGGGGAGGTCATAGGTTCAAACCCTGGTCAAATCATACCAAAATCTTATAACAATGGTACTAGCTGTTACCTTGCTATTTGGTTTACCAGCATATTGATATATTGTGGTATAAATTCTGGCTGTAGTTATTGATGCTTCTTTTTCCAATAAATTGTAATACATGTTAAGAATAGGCTGTTCTGTATCACAGTATATCACAGTGCAAAACCTCTCTCCACACCAAACCCCAATGTTTATGGGAGTCATACAAGTATTCTGATGTTTGTGAGGTTGATGTATTCTAGGGTAGATGTGATGTAATACATGTGATGTAATATATATATATATATATATATATATATATATATATATATATATATATATATATATATATATATATATATATATATATATATATAATACATGTGATGTAATACATGTGATCATGCTGGTGTTTCATCAGGGACTTTGTTATATCAGGGGCAGTGATATAGTGAGGTACATAACAGTGAGACCCATAACTATAACTGTGTTATATCAGGGACTGTCTTGTATAAAGACGCCTTTATGGTGATTCCATTACCATATCCTTGCTATGTCAGTGACTGTGTTACAGTGAAGTACTTTACAGTGAGAGACCACTTATTTTCATGAATGATAAAAACCTGTGGGATGTAGCTAGTAAAATGTGCATACAGCGCAAACATCTTGCACCCAGATCTGCCATTGTGAAATGTGCAAGAAATACAAGTTCTGTTCTAATTGTTTTGATTTTGAATTCAAGAAGTTATGTAGACCTCGATTTGCCAATTCCTTTTGCAGTGTTGATACTGGGTTTATCCTGTCACTTAGTAATTAATTTAAACTGGTTTTCACTTTGAATGTTACAACACTTGGCTGCATGGCAGAAACATATTACAGTAATTAGAGACACTGGATGGAACTTATTTGAAAAGCCTCGAGCCAGATCTATCTTCTGGTAGTGTGCTGGCATCTGATTTTAAATGAAAAGAATCAGCTGTGATTATTTTTTGTGTACCTGGGCAGCATTCTACTTTAGTTACATCAGCTCTTGATAATCTTATATGTGTTGATGTGCATTTCAACACCAGTCAGCCAACATGGCCAACTGGCAGTGTTCAATGTTAAGGTGGGAGCTGCATTGCCTAAGTGTTTAGTGTATCAGACTTGTGACCAGAATTCTGTGGCTTCACCTGGGCAAGGCACAATCAATGAATCAATCAGTCAATCAATCACTTGTTGGAAATGATAGATGGATAAACAAAATCCTTGAGCTCACACTGATAGGTCTTCATTTGCATGGAGTTTGCAATTGGTATTACATGGTGCATATCTGCTATGGCAATTACAATATTTGTAATCTTGCCTAATGGAATTAGCAGATTCTTTATCTCACTGCATGATATGGTATGAGGCCATTTCTTGTTAAGTATTTTACACAAGCAACTATGACTGGATTTTTTTCTCCATTGCACTAGATTTTTGGTATGCTAGATTTATTGTTTCTCTTGATTCGGAGACTTTAAACCATCTGAAAAATTCATTATGTTACAGTAATGAAGCTGTTTCTGTGTCTGTCAGTACATGCTTGCTTTTCAGAGACGAGGCAAATATAGATTGTTTCTCTGTCTATTCATGCGTATATTTTCACGACAAGAAATATATAAAAGGTTGCCTTCTGCAATATGGTAGGTCCAATGTTTTTCATACTTTTTGTTTCTTTGTGTAAAATATACCAAGGAGAAAGAAGGATTATGTCACAAATACTGATAGTCAACATAAAATGAGCTCTACCAAATAAGTGATAAAAATTATCAATACACATAACTTCCTATAGGAAGATATGCAGCTGTGTACAAAAAGTTTGGCAAAAAAAAAACAAAATTAAAACCATTTAATAATTTGTTTATATTGCAATATAATGTTGATATGAGAAAAATCCCCCATACCCCACTTTATCTTTATCATTCTATAGTAGTACATTTCTATGATGAAAAATGTTCTAGCTACATGGCTGCCATAGAAGCTTTGGATTACAAAAGTGTGAGGCTCAGATATTAAATCCCCTGAATTTACTTTGGTTTTAAAAAAAGTCAAAATTTATGAATTACCAGACTATTGAGAGTTAAATTGTTTCTTTTTTGTACAAATTGTAGGTCTTAACTTTCCATTGTAATGTAACTAACAGGCTCCTCAGGAAAGATTCCAAATGGTCATGTGACTTATGAATGTTATTGTACAGTGTTCGATTACTATACAACAATCAATCAGCCATCACTGGTTGAAGAGCAATTGTGAAAACTTGCTTCAAACCTTTTAGGGCATTTTAAAATCTTAGGTTGTATCATGGAGTATAAAGAATTAAGAAAAGGCAAAAAAAACCTGATTTGCATTTCTGTAAAATTCCATGGCTGTTGCCATTTTTATTTTAATGAGATGCACACCTATTCCAATAATTCTGGATGTATCCTGTCAAACTATTAAGTTTTGTTATTAGCATGAAGTATGATATAAACAATCCCAGTTACAAATCACAAAGCATTTCTAACCATCAAAGATCAGGTTTTTCTGGCATCTTGAATATTTCATGGTCTTTTCAAAGGCTCACCAGCCATATGCTTTGTATTGTAATCCCTTTTACAGAGTGAAAGATACTTGGATATGAACAGTGTACTAATCTTCACTCTGACATACAGAAGAACAGACATCATTGAGCATGTACATCATATAAGCTCAAAGTTCATGATATAGGAAGATATTTTCCAGATGACAGACTGGTACTTGGTTATACACAGTTTACATTTTACTCTTGACTGGTAGTTTTGCTTTTCTTTCAAAGGACTAGCAATAAATACATCAGCAAGAGCAGTTAAAGAACAATATATAACCAGTATTTATATGTCTTTGGATTTCCATCTACACATGAAAAATTCAGAATGAATCTCAGCTGTTGCATTATTTCTCAGTATTTCATTTTTTTGCTTGCATCCATAAAATAAAATTAGGTTACTTTAGTCTAGTTTTTCATGTTCTAGGTGACAGCTGTTTTGCTTTCAGGTGTATGCAAACTTTGATTCATTTAATTATTAAATTGCAAGTTGATCATTGAGTCAGTTTTGCTAGAGATTATTTAGAGATTAACTATTTGTTGGGGTGGGTGCTGGGTTTTTTAAAAGGTTTACAACCCTGACAACTTTGAAATAAAATGCTTGCTTAGATTTGTGTACAGAAACTCTTATATTATCAGTCCTATAAGAAATATATTGTGATAAAAGAAAGAAAACTATCTTGGATGGAATGCATATCATAGGATCCCACATAAAACAAAAAAAAAAAAATGGTTATATTGGATTGAGATCTTCATTCTGAAGAGTCATTATGGATATTTGAAGCATAGATAATGGCCATTAAGAATCAACAAAAAAAGAACATCCAGCAAAATATCAGTTTTTTGAGTTTACTAAAGATACAGCTTATATTCAGTGTCATGAAATAGTAAACATTTTGTAAAAAAAGGGCCAACCAGTTTCTGCCTCTTAATATGTGAGCAAAGTTTAATTGATTTTTAAGAGGCTGGATTGTTTCAGGCTGTGTGAAACAGTAAACTGAGCGGAGGGAACACAAGCCAGATCCTTAAAGCACTTAATATCTGAACAGAAAAGTGTTTCCAGCATTGGACACTTTACAATACATGCCAGACCACTTAAAAATGTACCATTAGCTAAGAAGCAGTGACTAGAATCAAAAAAGTTTTTTTCTTATTTTGAGAAAAAAAAAACAGGGCTAGATCTAGAATTCAGGGATAGGGGGCTAATAGTCCGTTGATATTTCCTGAAGGAGCTAGGTCGGATTTTCATGAAACAGCAGTGTTATCCATGATTTGTTAATTTAAAATAAGAAAATATTCTTTTTGTTTTTTATCAATTACACAGTGAAGTTCATAATGATGATAATTAATTTTTAAAAAATTAATTACTTCATTTGAGCTTAATCTGTCCTAGTTGCTGATGTGCCAGCCAATATGAAGTGGACACTACTTGGCCAGCCAGTATGAAGTGGACATTACTTGGCCAGTTAATATCAAGTGGACATTACTTACTCCTGCTTGGTTCTTTTAATTGTACAAATGTTTTTTTTTTTTATAGTAACCTGAACCCTTACTACATAAAAGATATATGCAAATTAAAATAATTTCATCTATATCTCTTATGTGATATTTTAAACATATACCATATATTAATTGCTTATAATTTGAGTCAAATTGCAGGCAACAGATTCTGGTTTGCTGTTGTTGTTGTTGTTGTTGTAGGGTTTAACACAATTTTTCAGCACAAAATAGGCTATACATGGCTGCCAGTATTAATGGTGGAGGAAGAACCCTGGAAAACCATAGGAAGAACCACCGACCCACCAGAAACTACTGGCAGGTTTTCTCACTTACCCAGGTTAGGTTAGCCGAGTCTGGAATCGAACTCATGCAGACAGAGGTGAGATGGCAGTGATCCATACCAGCACTTTAGACCACTTGGCCACTAGAGTCTGGTCTGCTGTATAATAATGCACAGGTCTATTTGGGTCTGTTTTGCTTGTTCTGCTGATTATTCATTACAAATTTCACAGACCCAGATCTGCTAGCACATACAAAAGCCGATCTGGGTCTGTGCATTTTACATTTTTGACTACTTTTAAGCAGGTATGTACAGCACCATAATGCAGGCCAATCTGGGTTGTCTGCCCTTGTGTGCTCTTGGGGAAAGGCACATAACTCCCATTTCTTCTGCATGATATAACCAATAATGTGTTAAAATTATCCTTGAATCAACAAAACACAAATATTATTATGGCTCATGAAGACACATCATCACAGAGGCACTTAACATTGAGGACCCAAAGCTTCTCTAGGATCCAGTTTAGCTCTTTTGTCATCTAGGTACTTAGAGAATATTCTCAGGGTTTTTAGCCAGTAAGAGATGACAGAATTATAAATGTATTTCCCAGAATGTTTACAGTAGTGCCTTAGAAGATTAATGTTTTGTGCTCATCAGTATGTAATCCAGGGGGGTGTTGAACAAGCCTTGTGGGCCTTGTTAACTCCTGTCTACAAGGTCAGATAAGTACTGATGTAAACTCAGGCATTTCCAGAATGGGCCTTGCAGGGTGGTGGGTGGGTGAAGAACTAATCATTCTTGCCCTCAGCTCATAGACAATAGGGTATTTCAAAATTTACATTGTATTTTCAAACCTTTTTGAACAAGTAACTAGCCTTTAAGTTACAAAGCAATGGAAGCCATTATTGTGTTTAATTAAAATAACTTTCATTAAAGAAACTTCAGTTTTTTTAAAAAAAAAAAACAAAAAAAACTTCCGTCCCTCAAATGTATGCCAAATGACCATCATATACTGTATATATTAGTTTATAAGTCATGTCCAATGCAGACAACATAGATCCTAATCTGCCAATACTTTAATGTTCTGGAAGATCTGGTTCTATGTTTGTTCTACTGACCACTCTTAACAAATTGCATAGACCCAGATCTGCCCATGCATTATGCAGTTGCAAGATATGGGTCTAATCAGTTTGCAGTTGGACTCGTTCTGAAAACGAGTATATATGGTAGTTGTACCCAAAATATTTGAGACTTGAGCTAAATTTAATGCTCTAAACAATTTGAGAATACAGCTGCATTATTTGCAGTGTAGCATCAAAATTGAGAATATTACAGCCTGACTGACAGTGTGTCTTAAATATTGCAGTTAGATCTTGAATAGTACAGGCCTTCCCTCACCTTAAAACCCTACCGTATAACACCAATGGTATAAGACAATTATGGTCATGAAATCCATTTAAGTATCTGTTCCCTGTTGTAAGGCAGCCTCACTATAAGGCACATCATTACAACACTGTTCTGCTGATAAGGCAGTTGTGGCCATGGGTTCAATATAGTGTACTTTGTTATAAGGCAGCCTCACTATAAGGCACATCATTACAATACTGTTCTGCTGATAAGGCAGTTGTGGCAATGGGTTCAATATAGTGTACTTTGTTATAAGGCAGCCTCTGTATAAGGCACATCATTACAATACTGTACCATTAAAAAACAGTTATGATCATGGATTCCATTTCATTAAGTGGTAAAATTATGTGTATGTGTGTGTGTGTGTGTATATATATATATATATATATATATATATATATATATATATATATATATATATATATACACACACACACACACACACACACACACACACACACAAACACACTCAATATAAGGCAGTATACTCAGTTACTTCCAAATATAGTGTTATAAAGAGGCAGTACTTTATCACATACATCATTCTTAGGTAGTATATAGTATATTCTTTGGCTAGTCATGGAAAGTGTTATAACAAGTAATGTAATTATTGTTCCAATAATTGTATTTACATCATCCCAAAAAAACTTAAAAAGTCTCCAAAAGTTAAATTAAGTGTTTGTGGCTTGTATATGATGAAATTGTAATTTATTGCTTGGTTTCAAGTGATGTCTATTCCATTTGAAGTTGGATTCAGTAATGTATGGACTTGATGTTATTTGCTAAAGCTTTTTTTGATGGTATTTAACTTTCAGTTTTGTTACAAGCTGTATTGAGGTTCATAACTTCCAAGTTTCTTTCAAATCAACAAAAATTAGACCACTCTGAGGTATTTTGTTTTTCTCTATGTCTCTTTGAATGGAAATTTTTGATAAAATATACAACTCTGGACTACCTATATATATATATATATATATATATATATATATATATATATATATATATATATATATATATATATATATATATATATGCATATGCATTTTTGAACCTGCACAGGAGTGCCCAAAAATTTCATCCTGATTTTAATTATTTTTCCTACACCAGGTAAATAACACTGAGTCCCTGCTGTGCAAGTTTTTATGTGTATTGTTCTTTTTATAAGGATCCCAGATGATTTAAAGACAAGTACTCTTGACGTGTAGTAATTAGTGTTGGTGTATTTTGCTTTTATTGTACAACATTCTTGGTTTCTCTGATATTTTATGTTGAAAAGAGCTGGTGGTGTTTTTGTTGATGTTTTTGTAATGTAATGTACATTGTAATGGGTAAGCTTAATGCAATACTACCTCATTATAATGCAATTCATTATAACATTTATGTTATTAGGTGAGCATGGTCATGAATTCCATTTTGTTAAGTGGTAGCAAAATTATATGTATAGTGTACTTCATTATAAGGTATTATTCACTATGGCTCATGTGTTATAATGAGGGAGTGCATATTTTTCAGCCACCAATGTGCGTATATCCATCAGAAATTTTACTTTTATAGAAATAGTTATATTGCCACTCTATATCCTTACAAGTGTTTATGTGTTGTTGTAAACCTATCAGTCTGTGAACTACTAAGTTCATAACTTTCTGTTCATAACCTTATTTTTCACAACTGAATCATTGTTTTGTTAGAATTAAAACTTCTGGACTACCTTTGTGCAAGAAAATAACTCCCTCTTGAAATGGTATCAGATTCTTGTCAATTGTACATGTGAAAAATGATATTTGTATTATAAATAAGTAATAGAGGATTAAAAATAAAATCCCTTGGTCTGAAAACTTCCACTCCCCAAGCAACTGCAAATTTACAAAAAACTTAAAAGTCTTTATTTCATAAGCCAAAACAAGGCTAGTTCCAGTCCCATATTGACGTGGACTAATACTTAGGATTTAAAATCAGTCCAACTCAGTCAATGCATATCATAGTAATAACTGTTTTTATTGACAGATGATTGATTTTTCAGCCATTACCCAATGGAGATATGTTAGGGGATAACCAGATAATATTCCTGGTGCCCTTTATTGACAATCGGAAATAGTTTGGCTTTTCCTGATGTTTCCTGCCATGTAATGGTGTGTTTAACAATGTTCTGAGATATTTTTGTGAGCATTGATAGTGTCTGTCACTAATCTTCCAAAACTTGAAATGGATTAGTGCCATGATTTGTCTTGTTTCAAGTTATTTCTAAATATTATTTTCCAGAGAAATGATGATATTTGACATTAAACCAGTCTAAGGTGGGCTTGATTAAGACCAATGGTATTTGATGTGGTCTCGATATCCAGGGACTAATGAGAAATTAATGACAAATGTGAGTGTGTTTGATCTAGAGGAATTTATGAAATTTCCTGAGTATTTTTATTTTGTGATGGAAAATATTTCATAGTTGACTGATGCTTACATTGCTTAGATCAGTGGAATCACAACAGGTAGGTACTAAATTAGTACATTAAATGTACTTACTTGTATGTAGAGTCCAACTACAAATTGTTGTTCCATGATGCATCGACAGATCTGGGTCTGTACAATTTGTATGGAATGAACAACATAAACCCTGATCCACCAGTGTATTGTGCTGTCTAATGTTAGGGTTAACCTTGTTAACAGTCTAGCTTGACCTTGGAATGATTATATACAGTGTATAGATTTGTATTGACCTTAAAATGAGTATACACAGTGTATAGATTTGTACTGTCCAAGAAATGAGTATGGTGTATAGATTTGTATTGATTTTGAAATGAATATACACATTGTATATATTTGTATTGACCTTGAAATGAGTATACAGTGTATATATATATATTTGTATTGACATTGAAATGAGTATACAGTGTATATAGATTTGTATTGACCTTGAAATGAGTATACAGTGTATATATTTGTATTGATCTTGAAATGAGTATACAAGGTATATTGACCTTGAAAGAAGTATAGTGTATATAGATTTGTATTGACCTTGAAATGAGCATACAGCGAATATATTTGTATTGACCTTGAAATGAGTATACAGTGTATACAGATTTGTATTGACCTTGACATGAGTATACAGGGTATATATAGTATATATAGATTTGTATTGACCTTGAAGTGAGTATACAGTGTATATATTTGTATTGACCTTGAAATGAGTATACAAGGTATATTGACCTTGAAAGAAGTATACAGTGTATATAGATTTGTATTGACCTTGAAATGAGTATACAGTGTATATAGATTTGTATTGACCTTGAAATGAGTATACAGTTTTTATAGATTTGTATTGACCTTGAAATGAGTATACAGTGTATATAGATTTGTATTGACCTTGAAATGAGTATACAGTGTATATAGATTTGTATTGACATTGAAATGAGTATACAGGGTATATATTTGTATTGACCTTGAAATGAGTATACACTGCATATAGATTGGTATTACTGGAGCTTAATAAGGATTCAACCAAGTGAGTCTCAGGCTGTCTTGGTCCAAAGTGCCTTTGTGAATCAATAATTAGTTTGAAGATTTTACAGTATACCTACTTAATACAATTTATAAGTAAAAGTTATTTAACAGTGTTGCAAGGTTAAGTAAATTTAAGTAATATTTTTTAAAGTACATATGTGTATTGTTTTGGGTGTATAATGCTCAGATATTGTACAAATGAAATTATGTTCATGTATCCAATATCCAATAATAATAATAATAATAATAATAATAATAATAATAATAATAATAATAATAATAATAAGAAAAATAATAATAAATAATATGAATAATATGAAAAATAATAGTGTCAATAATATTTTATAAGGCTGGCACATTTAGTACAGAAAGACAATAATTTTTTTAAAATGATTTTTCACTGTGTATAGATTCTTTCAAGAACCAGACAGTCTTTGTTTATATGATAAATACATTTCAAGTACTTGCAACTTGGCAGATACGTGGCTGGATGTTCTATGGCTCAGCAGCACATGTAGGATATTTAGTACCTTGGACTAAAGTACCAGCACCTGTGTGTGTGTGTGTATATATATATATATATATATATATATATATATATATATATATATATATATATATATATATATATATATATATAGTAAAGCTAGTCTTGAGAGACCACTATTATGTGAGACCACCTGTCTTGAGAGACCTTATTCTGAATGCACATATTTATTGAATATATAGTGTTATGACCTGTTATGAGAGACCACCTTTCTTGAGAGACCATAATTTTCTGGCAGAAGGGTGGTTTTTCAAGACAGGTTCTACTGTGTGTATATATATATATATATATATATATATATATATATATATATATATATATATATATATATATATATATATATATATATATATATATAGTTTTGAAGACTTAAATTTGGAATTTTTTTTATTTAATGTTACTGTGGTTCTTACTGGAGATATGTGTATTTGTATAGTGAGGATAGTTGATAATTAACTGGCATTTTTTTTCTTTGTAAGTCAAAATGTTGAAACATGCAAGATTTATATCAGGTTCATAATGTTAAAATTTGAAAATGATTAATGATGTATATGGAGTCAAAGAATGGTTTAGTTGAGTGTACTTGTCAAGTCTTGAGTACTAGATAAGAACATGTCAATTCAATTTACATACTTTCATTTTAACACCTTTTGAAATACAACTCAATTTATGTCACTGTGCTTATGTTGATGCCATTGCTGGCAACATGTGACGTAACTGTGCACAGCTTACATACATACATGCACATGCATCTTGTTATTCAAAAGAGTTACTTTTATGCCATAACCTTAGAAATGGTGTAAACTGAGCATGACCTAAATTTAAATTGATTAATTTGCTCCCTGGATTGGAACTAAACAATATTGCATTTTTTACAATTAAATGGATACATCAAAATGAAAACAAGGGCTACAAGACTGAGTCCCAGTCATCAAGATGTTAATCATGCCTATTAAGTTGCACTAGACACCTCAGTGACCAAGACTAGTTTCAGGTCACATTTGATTATATGGTTCTTTTTCATTATTAAAGTGATCAAGTACTTTCAAGTGGCACAGAACATCTGGAACTTGAACTGATAGTTTAGTTTATAATCAAATGTGCTATCATAAGACAAGGACTGCTGATGGCAGGAAATGTACATGAGAGTTTTGGGCTAAATACAAAAACTTTTATTGTGTCACATAATCTTAGTACATTTAAAAATGTGTGCAAATTTTGTTGGTCATATTTGCCAGCATACACTATGCAAGTACTTTGTGCTGCTTTTCAAGTGAACTCTTTCATTTTTATTTCACTTGCCAAGTCAAAACTCCTTAACTCAGGAAGGGAACATCTGGTGGTACATGTATAGAATAAACACCATTTGAAATTGAGAAGTTCCTGCCACTAGGGGGAGCCAGTTTTGACCCCATCATGCTCTTACATAGTAGATTGAATTGGACATAAGAAAGATAGCCAGCTGTTACCAGTAGAGAAGGAGAGCTTTCTCACTCAGTGCACAAGTAAAGTCAGCTTGGAAAACTATGAGCAGATGGTAGATGGTCAGATCTAAGAAAGTCCCAGCCCAGAGTTTTGTCTTTCCAGAGTATAAAGGTCCAATAAAATTAATTTTGTATGTGTGTGTGTGTGTGTGTGTGTGTGTGTTGGGGAGGTCAGCATAGTTTATTTGTTAAAATATTTGCTGCAGCAGATAGAGCTTGGAAAAAATAATGTTGCTCATTTATAGAGAAAAAAGTTCTAATGTTCTCCGTTATATTTGATGGTGTGGGGTGACATTATTTTCATGTAAAGGCTAAGACATGTCCTGGCTCAAAAGCCCCCCCCCAATCTAAAAATATATGGCCAATTAGAAAGCAGAAGCACCAAGGTATTGGGTCACAACAACAGCATCGAGGTCAACAATGCTGACAATTTGGGGAAAGTTTTTCAAAGTCATATACAATGCATTTTAGTATTTTTCACTAGCATGATATGGCCACTTCTAGAATGAGCTGTAAGCAAATTGGATGCATCCTTTACAAAGTTGGTGAAACTCAAAATGGGTGTGAACTTTAATGGAACTACCAGCAATTTTGTCAAGGAGAAGAAAAAAAGCAGATGATTATCTAGGGAGGCTTTATTGGCTTTGACAGACCAGCTGCTAATGGGCGTATCAAATTTCGAGACTAACAACCTGATTGTGTTGAATTTTAATTTTGGCCCATTATCTGAATATTTTGCTAGTCCTTCTTTCCAGTTGACCTAGAATGACCAAGGCCTGGGGGTGGGTGGGCATTTTGGACCTATTTGGAACTTAGTACAAATGTACATGCAGGGGTAAAAGCAAGAACTCCACAGATTAAATGCCATTACAAGTGACATAACTCCCAATTTGGATTTCTATTTGACCCAGTATGGACACTTGCAGACTCTGAGATGTATTATAATCAGGTAGAGAATCCCCCATTTTTGCTATAGCACTAGGATTGGGACTATTGACAAATGCTGAAGCAATATCACCAGGAT
Organism: Potamilus streckersoni; assembly: GCA_016746295.1. Classification (NCBI taxonomy): domain Eukaryota; kingdom Metazoa; phylum Mollusca; class Bivalvia; order Unionida; family Unionidae; genus Potamilus; species Potamilus streckersoni. The sequence goes on along the minus strand of JAEAOA010000150.1, from coordinate 205,441 downwards.
TTTTAAAAAAAGCAATAGCATTAGGACTATTGATAGTGTTATAGCAATAGCATTAGGATTATTGATAGTGTTATAGCAATAGCATTAGGACTATTGATAAGTGCTAAAGCAATAGCATCAGGAGTGTGGATAAGTGCTGAAGCAATAGCATCAGGAACATCACTAGGCTTTATTGCCATAACATCAGGTTTATTGATAAGTGTTATAGCAAATATCATCAGGACTATTGATAAGTGCTTAAGCAATTGCACCAGGACTCTTGATAAGTGCAAAAACAGTGGCATTAGGATCATCAATAGGTCTTATAGAAATAACATCAGGACTTTTGATAAGTGCTTAAGCAATTGCACCAGGACTCTTGATAAGTGCAAAAACAGTGGCATTAGGATCATCAATAGGTCTTATAGAAATAACATCAGGACTATTGATAAGTGCTTAAGCAATTGCACCAGGACTCTTGATAAGTGCAAAAACAGTGGCATTAGGATCATCAATAGGTCTTATAGAAATAACATCAGGACTATTGATAAGTGCAAAAACAATAGCATCAGGGTCATCAATAGGCTTCAGAGAAATAATATCAGGACTGTTGACAAGTGTATAGCAATAGCATCAGGATCATTGATAAGTGCTAAAACAATAGCAACATGACTATTGATAAGTGTTAAAGCAATAACATCAGGACCATTAATAGGTTTTATATCAGTACTATTTATAAGTATTATAGCCATAGCAATAGGACTATTGATAAATGCTATAGTTATACCATAAAGACTCTTGATAAGTGCAAGATAGCATTAGGACCACTGATAGGTGCTGTAGCTATAGCATCAGGACTCTAGATAAGTGTTATGGCATCATAATTCCTGATACATGCTACAGAAACTTCAGGATAGCATTGGGACCATTGATAGGTGCTGTAGCTATAGCATCAGGACTCTAGATAAGTGTTATGGCATCATAATTCCTGATACATGCTACAGAAACTTTAGGATAGCATTGGGACCACTGATAGGTACAATAGCAATAGCACCAGGACTCTCAGTAAGACTATAAGTGCTAAAATTTGTAGAAAAACCCTGCTCTTATATTTTCAGTATGTACTTGCCTTTAAGGAAAATTAAACTGCAAACAAAATAGACCCTGATCTGCCACCACTTCACATGCCAGCAGATCAGATCTTTGATGTTTTATGGATTACTCTTGAAATATTGTAGAAACCAATATCTCAGTGCATTATGAAACAGGATATCTGGGTATGTGCAGTTTAAAGTTGGACTCACTTAAATGTGAGTACCAGTGGTAGCTGAAATGGTGTTTTTGGTATAAACCAGTCCTTGATCTTGTATTTAAATTTTGACCTTCTAAATCATAGGTGATAATGTTGGGTGGTTTGACACCTTCATGGGATAATGTAATTTGGCAGTTGGGTTTTTATGGTTGACTTCCAACCAGCTGGCCTAGTTAGAGCTTGAAGGTGCATTGTTACATTTTGGTACCAAAGAAACTTGATAGGTAGTTACTATGTAATAATTTTTAGCAGGTTAATAATTTTCATAGGTGTTACAGTGTAACATTTCATAAAAGGTTAATAATTTTATTTTCATGATAAAATAATGTTCTATCTCCAAGATTACAGGGTCAACATTATTAAACCTAATTTGAGTCATTATCAATGGCAGATTGGGAGTATTACCAGGTAACCTATACTGGAATAGTAATTGTACATATTAAGGAGCACTATTATTGATATCCTGTACATTAATTAATTTGGCTTTTCTCAGAGAGATTCAGTCCTTGATAGGTAATATTATATTAACTTACTAGCTAAATTTTCCTTGCTTTTATTTGGATTGATATTAACCCAAATACTATTTTTTAAGATGTGCCAGCTTTTTAAAGTTTTATACAGGTGATAAAACATGAGAAAAGCAAAGACTTGGAATATGATTGCAGGTCTTTGAGGTAAGCTGTAAAGGACCATTGCTGACTTGCTTTCACTTCCAGCAATTTAATTGTGTTTGCCAAATAAGAATTCCCATTTATTTCACTTTGGTAATTTTGGATGAATTTCCATCTATCCCAATAATTTTCTAAACCCTGCATATTGCATTCACTTTGAATTCATGGATACTTGCTTCTGACAGATGGCACTGAAATATGGGAAAAAGTTTATGATGGTAGCCAACAAAGCTACTGATTTCATGTGATATTAAATCTAGCTTGTTTATTAGAATTTGATGTATTGAAATTTTTAGTTTTATTATCAGTTCAACACTTTACTTTAATCCCTCCTTCAGCTAAAAATTGGTTTTTGGTTCATAACTAAGTCTGTTTGATACATACAATTTCATGTTAAATATGAAATGCCTTTTGAAAGAATTTCTGATATATATAGGTGTAAAGTACCTATCAATTTAGTATGTGTTTTATGCCCTCTTTTATTGGACAAACTATTGACTGATAAAATAAAGTCCTTAACTACATTCCCTTTTTAACACTGTCTTTATGCCTTAAACTAATGGATAAGTTTATGAGGGCTAAAACACAATCCATGTTTGAAATATGCAATATGTTTAAATTTGGCAAGATTCTCTGTCAAGAACTCTAACTAGCTAAGTCCTTATTTAACACTAATTTTATGACCTTCTCTGATGGACAAATTTATGAGTTGTAAATATTAGCCAAAGTTTGATAGATACAATATCAGTTAAAATTTGGTTGTGAAGAACTTGTCTTTATCAGGAATTTAACACTTAATGTATGCCTTCCCAAATGTGCTACTCCCAAAAGGCAAGCATTCAAGCCAAGTTGTAGTTTAAGTTTATTGATGTAGGCACCTGGAAATCATTGGCATTAGGAATGATATAAACAATTTGAAAGGAGTTCCAGGGAAAACAAGAAATAAATCAGTAGTCTTATCAGAAAGCTCTCCAATTTCCTTCTGCAATAATTGCCTTTTATTGTTGGTAATTAGTTTGCAGATACTGTTATACCAGTACTGAAGCTTCATTACCTATGGAACTCAAAGGGCCTGGATATTGAACTTTGAGTGTCTGTATTAACAGATTCCAGGTTTTGATCATTTCTGGTGTATTGGACCTGAAGAATGCCATATGTTTTTTTGATACAACATGGGTCATTTTCAGTATAGAATTTTACCCTCATTGTATGGTTGTTTGATAGTGCTTGAAGTGGTTTAAATATTGTGTACCATGATAATTTGCAGACAGGGAAGGTGGAACTGCAAATGGTTCATTATGTAATGGCAGATCTGGGTCTGTGCAATTTAAAGTTGGATATGGCTTATAAGCAGGTATATATAGTAGATGGAAATGCTTTAGATTTTGGTTCTGATTTCAGTAAGGATTGGCTATTATTTAAATGGATTTTCCCTTGGAAAGTAAAGCTTTTCAGGATTGCCATTAGTCCCTTATCTTTGATCATTATACAAGTACTCCCTTTTATTTGGTGAAGATTTGAACAAGTATTTTTTTTTTACATGTCCTCCTGCTTCTAAACAATCTGGAGAGAAGGTTTTCCTGGTGTCAGTCAGGGAGATGTATTATTAGACTTACTCTTCTTGGTTCTAGCATGATGGACATGCCACCTTAGCAGAAGCTTAATATCCATAATCAGCCTGTATGTAGACATCCTTTTGCTTTAGGTACTGATAGAACCAAAAACAAAATCCCATTGTGCTAAAGGCAGAGAGTACCAATGTTTGCATAGCTGACTGTTATGTTTCCATTTGACAGCAACTAGTATCAACTGTACTATCTTTCAGCCTCTTGTTTGGCTCCATAGTGGTTTGTGGTTAAAAGGAAGAATTAAAAATTAGTTTTATTTCATGATAAAACAGTTTTGAGAGAAAATTTAATTTTTTACTGCTTGGCTACCCTGGATAAAATGTGTCTTTTCATCATCTTCCACCATGTACCAAGCAGTTAGAAGCTGGTTTTTCTCAGCTGAAGTTTATGTGAGCATGGATTCAAGGAAATTTGACATATTTACTCCCTGTCCTCCAAATTTGGTTGAAGTAAAAATTTCAGAGACAAAGAAAAATACTACATAGTACCTAATGCATTTGTAATGGTAACAAAAAGGGAGGTAATCTTGGTTTACTTGGACAGTTCTTCAACCATAGCTTTGTTGTCTGCACATCACAACAGCTTTTCTTCAGACATTATTATTTTAAACATTGTATCAGGTGCAGATAAAACCAATGTTCCTATTTAATGTTATTGTTGACATATTTTATATAAGGATTTGTAATTCCAATTTTTAAAAATAAAACTTAATGATTATTTGCCAAACTATGCATTTTTGGAACTCTCTCACCCCAGACATTTTATCCGTATATCATTAATTAATGATTGAAAACGCGTTACACTTGTGTCATTTATAACTTCCCACGCAATCTTGATTTGCAAAAATCTTGATGTAAAATAGAAATTACATTAGTCGCCTTTCACAATGCTAACCATTTAAAAATCTGACATAGACGTGGAGAGAAAACAAATAAAATTATGGGCATGTATTTCCCATCATAAACGTGCGTCAAGTGGGTGCACAGTGATCAAGATTTGTGGGACAAATGAGAATAAAAGAAATTGTCATTTCAGAAGGAAATTGGTGTGCAACCTTTGTGATTAGTTTTGAGCTTTTTTGGTTTCATCTCCATGGATGTATATACATTAGTGTAGTACTTGGGAATAGTCCCATCAGATTGTCAGGATTATGTGAGGGCATAAAGTCAAAAGAGGTGTTTTTAAATTTGTAATTACTGGCCTTTAGAAATAGTACCTTAAATGCTTGCTTGGAGCTACATTTTTTGGGAAATTAATTATACCAGAAATACTGGACAACAGATAACAATAACCTGTCAGATTTCAATCATTTATTGATTTGTATTCATTGGAAGAGTTGAAGAAAAAGACAAAAGAGTTGATTGCATTGTGCTTCATTTGAAGAGCTCCCCATTTAAATCAGTTAGTTTAATCAACTCTTCTGTAAGTAATACATGAAAAAATTTATAGAAATGAGCAGTTGCATTGACTCTTGAATAATTAGATTACAATGCATTTCAATAATCATTTTGCTCAAGCAATTCATCTGACACTTGACTCCTATTCTTCACAGTGTTCACCCCCCCCCCATTGGCTTGGCTTTTCTTTAATTAATACTTAATTAGAGTCCTCCTTTACAGATGAAAGAATGTTGTAGTCTTGTAACAGAAACTCATCACTTAGTGTTTAGCATGGAGATCTTCTGTTGGTTTTGTCATTTAGTCCAGCTTCCTGGCTCCAGCTTGATGGACATGTTAACAGGCTGGGGTCTGATTCATCTGAGCTTGTCAGTTTACTTGTCTTGATTTCTTCATGCATAGCTTGGGGTCAGAGATTGTGCATTGGGCATATTTTATTACCAATCAACACCAAATCAGCTGAGGTCTGCCATTTATTTGAGGATGGGTTAATTTATTTATTAACTCTGTAGGTGTGTGGGTGTAAATTAATAGATACCCCAAAAGGACCATTCCTTACTTTTATTGGAGAAAAATTTGATGATAATAAGGTGACTCCATTGTAGATTGTATCCTAAGTATGAAGTAGTTTTGGTCAAATGCTGACCTACACTGAAAGTTATAAATTGGATTGTCGAATTAATGGTATGAAGAACACATTCCTAGGAGAGCTTGGATCCATAGCTATGCCTATTTGATTGTTACTGTGGTAGTATGAAAACAACTTTCTGTCAGCTTGCAATCAAGTGAACAATCCTTCTATTGCAATACATTCTTTTAATAAGATCTGACTCTCTCTCCTTTTTCTTTTTCTTTTTTTTTTTACCTTCCTGCAGATAGATTGTTGCCAATCACCAGTTCATTGAATCATCTAAAATTTCCAAGCTCCTGCAGAATGTAATTTTCTCTCTTTGATTACAGCAAGCCATTTGTCAGTAATGTTGAACTAAAATAATTATTGCCAGGATGTCTATCCAAGTTAGACAACTCATGAGAGAATCCCCACACAGCTGTTGATTAATTTTGGCATAACAATCATCAAAACGGCCAATAGCAATTACAATTCTCCAATGGTGATTCGTTGAAAAAACAAATGTTTAAAGATTAAAATTTTAGGAGCATGTTCTGTTAAATTAAGGAATACATCAGTGATGGGGGGGGAGGTGCCTCTGTAAATATATCTCTACATTATAAGCCTCAGGCTTTTTAAAGGGAATGTTCATAATAAAAGATCATTTTAAATCTGGGGGTGAGATGATTAGTTGGTAAGTGATTTTATCGTTTAATTTACAGTTTCTGCAGCAGCTAAACACAGACATCAATAAAATTTTCCATGTTTAATAACACACACACACACACACACACACATATAGATTCAAAACAAGAAAATTTAACTTTTTTCTGAGCACTTGACAAGTTTCTAAGAGGATGTTGGATTGGTTTGTGATGTAATTTGTGCATCAATAAAATTTTCCATGTTTAATAATAACACACACACACACACACACACACACACAGATTCAAAACAAGAAAATTTAACTTTTTTCGGAGCACTTGACCAGTTCCTAAGAGGATGTTGGACTGGTTTGCAGTTGTTTGTGACATAATCCTCTACAAACAAAGGCAAGCTAACCAGTCAATAATGAACATTCAGTCAGTATTGCTTGTCTTGATGTTATTTATCATACACCAGAGCTCAGTTGAGGTGAACATGGTACATGATAATGTGCCATTCAGATGCAGAAGAGTGTAAAGATATCAGAGCTTGCAGATGGTCAGAAAATAAAGATCCACTGAGAATGGAGCAGAAGTAATTGGTTACATTTCATGTAGAACAATGTTAGACTGGTATTCACCAGATGTTCCTAGCTTCTATGAATGATCTATTAATGAGTAAAGAGAAAATCACATACAGTCCACTGTGTTAACAAATCCCCCCTGCCAACCCACCCCATTTCCGATTTCCTGTTCTGTTTTCTTAAAACAAGAAATAAAGAGATAGTTTCCATGGATGATCATGTAAAAAATACCTTGTAAAATATGTTTGCAGATTTGATATGAAAACCTATTTCATACTGAAGTTTCAGTAACAATTGCTGGCCTAACATGTTAAAGAGAATAATTGATGAATATGTCATTTTTATTATTGATGAATGAAGAGCAGTCATGCATGATTCAACATTATAATGGGGTGGGTGTGGGTGGTGGCTGGGGTGTTGTGACCTGTTAATTACAGCTGGCTACTATACATCTTACAGCTGGCTATGTACAAATGATGCTACCATAGATATCAGTATACATTACTATATGTCTTCTTACATACTTACTGCCATCTCACCTCTGTCTGCGTGTGTTCGAGTCTAGGATTCGGCGAATGTGGATATGTGAGAAAGCTTGCCAGTAGCTTCTCGTGGGTCGGTGGTTCTTTCCGGTGATTTCCTGGTTTCTTCCTCCACCATTAATACTGGCCGCCATGAATAGCCTATTGTGTGCTGAAAAATGGCATTAAGCCCAACAAAAACAACTTACAGCTGGCTATGTACAAATGATGCTACCATAGATATCAGCATACATTACTATATGTCTTCCTACAGCTGGCTATGCACAAATGATGCTGCCATATATATCAGCATGCATTACTATACTTCTTACAGCTGGCTATGTACAAATTATGCTGCCATATATATAGCAGGATAAATTACTATACATCTTCCTACAGCTGGCAATGTACAAATGATGCTGCCATATATATCAGCATACATTACTATACGCCTTTTTACAGCCGACTAGCCAAATCCACTAAATAAGATAAATGCTTGCATACTATTGTATAAGATTCACTAAATTCTAGCTTACAGTAATAACCTGCAAATTCATTTAGGCATTGCAAAATCATATATAAATATGCATTTATCATTAACTCATGGTAAGCAGTATCATCCTACAGACAGAGAAAATTAATTCTTATAACCATAGGAAATTCTACATGTTTGGATTAATTCATAAATCCCTATGAAATAATACACATTTGAAAATTTAGGATTAATTCATATAACCCTGTGAAATACTATACTCTGAAAATTAGGATTTAGTCACATAACCCTATGAAATACTACACATCTAATAGTTAGGATTACATCACAAATCCATCAGTTCTATCAAGGGACTAATAACTGTTAAATTCAAGAAATAAATTGCATAACACTCAAACATATCAACAGAGTCCTATGAATTGAATACATGATACATGCATGAATCATAAGAATATCATACACATTTGCAAAAAATCCAAACAAATGAAGTAGAATATTATATGGAAATTAAAATTGTGTACCTTAATGCTGTTTCTTTTCCACACAATCGTGCATCCTATCACTGTAGCCTGTCTTTTTGTTTCTAGACATCTATCAGGCCTCTCAACTTTGTTAATGAGGATAAACACTATTTTCTGTTCTCCCATGGAACCTTAAGCAAAATTCAACTAAAGAATTCTGAGCTAAGCCGCTACCTTAAATTTCTCCATTATTTCTAAAGTGTGCACCTTAATTTTAACTGACCTGGGTTCTTTCTCCACCATTAATACTGGTCGACATGTATAACTCATATTGTGCTGAAAAATGGCATTTAAAAACTACAACAAGAACAACAACAACAATCTGCTGCAAATGCCGTCTTTTCAGTGAATGAATGCTTAATCATGCAGAGTCTGTTAACAATAATTTCTTAAGGGCAGATGTTAAAAATTGCCTGATAAAATTGAATTCTCGACATTTACAATTTTGCAGTCAAAGTCAAAATGCTTGGCTGATGTCAGTTAACTTTCATGTTGGATATTTTCTTAAAAGCTTAACTTGACATTTATAATTATTATGTTCGTGTTTTTACAGTTATTGTGAAGTAATATTTAGCTCTTTTCACACACGATATATACTTACTTATAAGTTGGGTAAAAATGCAAACTCAATAAAACTATAGCCTATCATGTGCAAAAAGAAATGACATTAAACTCCACAAAACCAAGTCAGACTGAATTGAATACATATAGCTGTGTTACAAAATTGGGTATATACAACAGCTGCCAGTAAACTCAGAAATGATCAACTTTAATTGATACTTTATAATTTGGCTGAATATGTTTTCAGGTTTCTTTTGACCCTAGACAGATGTGTGCACACTTTTTAAGATTGGGACTAATTTTATGTTCAATATGTCTTCCAGACTTTGAAGATGAAGCAAAAAAAATTAAAAAAATATATGTACATAAAGATCAATTAGTTACCAGCATTTGGAAATACACGTCAATTTATGTGTAAATCTCGGCTCTTGAGAGGAAAGAATACAACCGTCTAATTCACTGCTAACCAAATATTTGTTTTTAATTCTATTATGCTTTTCTCTTCAAATTTGACTGGTGTGTACTATACATACTCACATATAAATAAATCCTAACTGCAAACAACTTAGACCCTAATCTGGTGTGGTGCAATACACTGCAGATCAGGGTCTATGTTGTTTGTTCTGCTTATTACTCCTATTAAACTGCATAGACCCTGATCTGCTGGCACATTATGTAACATCAGATCTTTGCATTTTGCAGTCAACTTGATTTGCAAGAGAGTATATATGGTAGATGCTGGAAGTGATTTTCAGAGTAAGGTTATTGATTTTATATTGTCCTTAGTGTAATTATGGTCTCATCTTGTATTCCAACATATTTGCATTATTTAGCATGTTACAATTTTGTGGTGCAGACATAAAGTAGTTTTAGGAATAAAATAATGAGCATTCAAGACATGTAGACACTTTTGCTATCATTAGAAATTAGAACCCGTCCCCCCTTGATAATCTAATAATTACAGGGTGGCTGAATGACCATGACCTTTGGAGTCATCATGTTGAGAATTGCAATTTACAAGTTCATTGACAGTATACTAACTTCTTTGTCAGTTAAACCTATTTAGCCATTCATATGGACTGGTACCTAACTGGTATGTATTTATGCCTTTATTTAGTTAACCTCAAGAAAACATTGCATGAGAACCAGACTAATAGTCATCATAGTCTAATGTTTTCCCATATCATCAGTATTTGTTAAATGTTTGATGATAGTTTGTTGGGCTTAAGTTTGAAAAACAATTACTGGTTGATGTTTAGCTTAATATTCCATTTTTCTGATTAAATTCATATGAAATATTGAAATCTTACTTTCTGTTGCAGCCCTAATTGGTTGCTGCTGTAAATACACATGATGTGTGATGTTAAAAGAATTCCATGAAATTTTCATCAGGTGTACCTGCACAGATTGCACAGACCCAGATCTGCTGTAACATGATGTGCCAGCAGGTCTGGGTCAATGCAGTTTGTTTGGAGTAGTCTGTAGAATAAGCAACATAGACCCTGAGCTGATTTCCCATCATGCAGTTCAGGGACTATCACAATTTAATATTTGTATAGATTACCTGGATCACTGAGGTGACCAAACATGGCATCTTCTTCCTCCAAGTAAAGAACTCATGATGGTTGAATCAGGTGGATTGGTGGGGTCTTGCTTGCACCCCATTTCTATATTGATAGTACATATATGGCTTTTTTGTGTTGTCAAAAATTTTTGTCCTAATTTCTTGATGATGGTCATACACTGCCATACATGTCTAACTGCTAGGTCCTATTTTGTCCTGCATGATGCACCCTTATGCTTAGATCAGGGCCTGTATTTTACTGCTTAGTTTTAACAAACTGCTGCAACCCAATGTCTTTACATTATGTGAGAGAAGATCTGATTTTGTGTTGTTTGCATTTAGATATGGTGTATATATGGTGTGTTAATATTATGTTCAGTATGGTAGATAAAAAGGTACTCATTGACCTATTGTGCATGTATTCTGTGCAGAAAATTTATTTTATATTAAAAATTAACTTGACAAGGAATGAAAATTGCAGACAAAATACAATCACAGCTTTTACACAATATGGAGCCAATGCAGCTAGATCTGAAATTGTACTTGCATGGGGTGCTTATTAAAACAGTGCTTATTAAAGCATATGGTGCTTATTGAAATAGAAATGGGCATTGGCTCAGAAAAGCTTTGAAGTGCAGCAGGTAGGAACACATCAAAGGCAGGTAAAAACTTGTTAATTAAAGGTATCAGCTTCATCAGCAAAGTGACATGTTGAGCTGCTTACAAAAGCATGGAGAGAAGCCTTTTGGTTATCACTGGTTCTCCTGAATAAAAAACAAATTCCATTATCCAAATCTATCATCTGTACCCTATTATAACATAGACCTGGATTGTTGTATTAGTTGCCAGGAATGATCAGCAGATCAGGGTCTATGCTGTTTTGCAGATCATTCCTGACAAACTGCAACGACCCAGATCTTGGTCTCTGCAGTTTGTAGTCAGACCTTTTTTAAAAGTGTGTATTGATAGTATTGGGTTATCAGGTTGGTCTTAGAATTAGATTTTTTTAACACTGTAGATATTGCAACAGATTTGTTTATTTGATGCAGACAAATTGACTAAAAATGCATAATGAAATGTTTTAATTCATTTCAATTGTGCCAAAAAATGTAAATTTATGCATGTTTCAAATTTGACAACATATTGCTTTTGTTATTATGCACAGTCCATGTTGGCATATTTGATCAGTATAAACTATGATATTAGTACAGACTTTGTATGCTTGTATGAATGTTTCAGACAAGAGGGAATGTGGGAATACTCACTGACAGTGCCATGTAATCAAACACACCTTGAATTAATCTTAGTTACTAAGCTGCTTGATACATTTAAATAGGTAAGACTATGTCTTCCTGATTAAGACTCCTCCTGTTAACTGTGTCTTATGGGTATTTTGGTATTATATACCCAATTAATTTTTATAAAGCACAATTAATTCCAAGGTCAGGAATAAAATAAACAATTTCAATTCTTATATTGAGCACAGATATTATGCATACCTTTGATTAGTTTATTTACTTTTTTGATAGACTGTGAGAAAGTGTTGTTGTTTTGGGGCTTACTGCCATTTTTAAGCACAGGATATGCTATACATGGCAGCCAGTATTAATGGTGGAGGAAGAAACTGGGAAATCCATGGAAAGAACCACTGATCCAGGAGAAGCTACTGGCAAGCTTTCTCACTAAATATGGAGACCTTAATGGAATAATGTTTGTAAAACCAGTGTGCTGATGGGTGTTTTCTGTATGTTTTTAGTAAAAATAGATTGTTAGATTTGTTTGTAGGTGGAAAACATATACACGATTTACTGTCTGTACTTCCTAATAAGTTGAGCTCAAATGCAAACTGCACAGACCCAGATCTGTCAGCACATTATATGCTGGCAGATCTGGGTCTTTGTAGTTCATAAAGAGTAATCATCAAAATAAATAAAATGGACCCAGTCTGCCAGCATATTTTACAATGGCAAAGAAAAAAATTTGACAACCATTCTCTTCAGCTAATAGCTTTGTAGTAGTTATCTTTCTTTCTGACAGAAAGGAGCTGAAACATATATCTGGTAATAGTATTTCCCTATTTTCTGGAATATTTCACATAGAACTTTCAGAGTAACATTTTTGGATCACATGACCTCTTTTAGCTATTCCACAGATTTATTCATGGGGTGAAGGAATCATGCAGCAGCATACATTTTTATCCAGAATGAGCATGATGATTATTAAATGCCCTTATACAAGCCCCCTTATCAGGACATAAGGATCCTATAGGATTATGGTTAACAGCAGGAGAAATTTTCTACTAGGTAGAAATATATGAATTACTGATAAGAAAGTTAGAGATATCATGTAAATCCTTTAATCCTGCCCTATCTTTGGACAGCTATCTAGAATCTCCAGTGGATTACATAAGCCCTCAGTGTAATGCAGTCATCTGGAGTCAACAGTCTTTCATAGGGAAGAAATGTGTTGATAAGGGTATTAGACAAGGTTCTCCTCATTCACCCTGACTGTTAAGAGCTTGATAAATTTGATTTTGCTGTTGACATTTTGTTGATGTGGTGGGAAGTATTAGACCAACATTATCTTGTTCCAATAAACACCTACTTGTGGTGTAGTAGGGGAGGGTGGAGATTAATATTTTGATGCCACTGGGATACACTCAGGCATTTTGTTGGAGCAAGTTTGTGTATTTAGTATCATAACAAGTCTGTATCATTTGATTAGAATAATGTTTTTGTTTAAGAAAAAATGTACATAATCCATGTCTTCACTTTGTTAATGAAATTTATGTAATATGTATTGGTGTATGTCATGTCATGTCATATGTTTAAGATTACATGTTCATCTTTTCATATGCTTAACATGATTTTATTCAGTAAAACATGCAGACATGATTGTGATTTTCAAAATTTGCATTAACAGATATCCAACAATGACAAAATATCAGATTGACAATTCGTGTGGGGGTGGAGGCTTAGTCTCAGGTGAAAGAATATACTTTGTTGGAAATTGTATTGAGATTATAAAAGCCCATAACAAGGTGTCTAGTAGAATGCACAATAGCTGCCCTTGGGTGAGGAAACAGGTAAAAATTTACAGTTGTTTAAAACCACTGATCCAGTATAGAAAACACTGCTGATGAATAAATTATTAATAATTATCTTCTTCATTGCTGCCAATTAGAGAGGCTACAAAAAATGTAATAATTTAATAAAAAAAATGTGATTCATTGTTGCATGATACTTGCATAGATCATTGGCAATGATACCCCTTGCAACCTCACCCTCCTCCACCCCAAGCCTCCAGCTTTCATGCAGCCCCCACCCCCACCATCTTGAAAATATCGGGTACAGTTTGATTAAACTGTCCCTTAACTTGCCACAAAAAAAAAAAGAAAATGGATAAGTGTCACATTTCTCTACAACACAGCACAACATATTGGGCTTGGGAACAGAAGCTGGGATGTTTTGAATCATGCCATCAGATCAGATCTGGTCACCTGTTGCAGTTTGTCCCTCGGCTGTGTGCTTTGCTCCTTTCAGCCTTGGTACAATGTAGCCTTTATGTGTTGATGTGCTGTAAAAGATATATAATTCATATATTGTATATAGATCTTTAATAGCAAAATCTTTATTGGAAAAATTTACTCAAATTATTTTTGAAAGCCAGAAAATTCCTTGTCCTAGATCATCTATTTCATTGGTACCAGATATTTATGTAACTAAATGTTGTTCTAGATATACTCACTTGTAAGTTGAATCTAGCTGCAAATTGAGTGTTCTGAACAAAATTCAGAGACCTAGATCTGCCAACACATTATGTGTTGGTACATCTGGGTCAGTGCAATTTACAGTCAGACTTGACCTACATGCAAAAATATACAGTAATCAGGTTAGTGTTTAAATACAACACTCTCTATTCTCTCCAGATAGTAGTAAGTAGTAGTAGAAGTAGTAGTAGTAGTAGTAGTAGTAGTAGTAGCAGTGGTTGTATTTGTAGAGGAGAATATACCTACATATAATTGCTAATTATCCAATATACAAGACAGTAATATTCTTGCAATAATAACCATAACTTTTAAAAAACTTTAAAACTTTTTAAATTTTAATGGAGAATTAAATTTGTGAATTTTGATGTGTTTGCTATGGTTAATTGCCTGGCAGTTAAGTTTTAATTGTGCATTTCTTATTAGTTAGCATAACACCTTGTGAATGCCTGCAATAAGTCTTTAACATAATCATTGTAAATACCCATGAATCTATTCAACTCAGCCACTGACAAATTGATGTACCTGGTTTTTATTCAGTGTAACTACAAACACCTAGCACACTTTGGAGAAATAGGGTGATAAATGCATTTTAAAGTGGCACTAACAGTTATATTCCCATTAAAGTCATTTATCTTGAAAACTGAAGTTAGTACAGGAGTACAATATCTCAATTCATAAGGGAAGTTTTGGATAGTATTCAAAGGGGTAGTGGAGGATATAGGCATCAGATAAATCACTTTAATTAAATTATGATTGATAGGGTATATGTTATTAATGTTTTCCTGTAGGAGTTGAGTAGGGTCCAAAGGTTAAACCAGCTTGATACTTGGCACTAACATAATGGGCAGTGTACAGTAGTACTAAGGGCCAGACAATTGGGGGAAGGGAGGTCCATCTAGATAAAGCTGGACAAAATTATTCTTGCTCTTATCACTGGAAAAAAATGACCTATTAATATTTTTTTTCTTAGCTGAAAAAAGGTAATGATCTTGAGGTAGAACAGGATTGGCTAAAAAAAAAATCCATCTACCCCCCCCCATTTCGGAAGATTAAATTATAGGTCCCTACTTGATGGACAGAAAGGGCAATGTATTTTAAAAGGTGTTCTGATTGATAAAGATTTTTTGTCCTGGTTAAAGTCTGCCTTTTGTTTTAATGGTCAACTTTTGCTCTTGTCCTGCTTTATGTTCTGTTGGCCAGAGTCCTCTGCATCTACCTGATCAACTATTTCCTGTTGTGGACAGTAAAATTTGTTATCATAATTTAATCAAAATTCTTTTGAGTGGGACAGCTATTTTCCTTGTGGTCCTATCATATAGCAGAGTTATGTAACCACAGGCAGCTACCTTAAACACTGACATTGTTAACTGTGATAATTTGTTTGTCTTTTGATTATTAATTTTCACTTTTTAGCCTGTTTTTGAATAGATGTTTCTGTCTTTTTGTCACAAGGGGGAAGAGTGGTCTAAGTCACTTACCTTTACGGATCACTCACCCACCCCTACCCATGTCCTGTTGATTCTCAGCTCAGAATTTGAGACTTGTCTGTAAATAGACAGGTTACGCATTCTTACTTCAAATTATTTCACATGATACAGTGAAAATTATAAAATTGAAAATTTTCCATAATTTAACTATTGGAAAGCTTTGGCTGTAGCTGGAACGTAAAGATCGAATCTATAATACACATGTTCTGTGAAGCGCTTTGGCATTGTTTACAGTGACAACATTTTCAGTGCAAAATGTGTGAACAACCATAACCAAGTGGTCTGGAGCAATGGTTCCCAAACTTTTTGCACCTGTTTCCCACATCCATGTATTCAGTGTATGGTTACCATATCATTTGCAGCCCACAAGTCGGCCATGACCCATAATTTTGAGACCCTATGGTCCATTGGGTTCACCTCTACAATCTGAAAATAAAAGATTAAATCCATTGTTTCTACATCAACACCACCCCATAGTGATGTATCGAAAAAGTTTAACAAAGACAATAAAGGTAGCATTAAAAAAAACCAAACAAGTACAACAGACCTCTCTTTAACAGAACAACTACAGCATAAACATCTGTAGAAAAACAACTTAAACATAAACAACTGTAGAATAACAACTATAGCATAAACAACTGTAGAAAAACAGCTACAACAAAAACAGCAGCAACATAAGGTTTTCTTGAATCTTTGTGGCTACAAGTAAAAAGTGGGTGAAAAAAGATGGGAAATGATTCAATAAAATTCCAGAATGTTATTCATCTATTCAGAAAGAAATCTGAAGCTAGCACTATTAATGAGAAACTTTGAGCCATCCATCTTGATGACGAGTGGCTGAAGCCTTCAGATAGCAAGAAAATAGGAAGCTTTGACATCTTACTGGCACTTTTTCAACAAAAACAACTATAGAGTAGAATTAAAGTTTGAATAATTTACTGTTGATCGACAAAGAAGCTATTGATAGACACAAAATGGAAACCTCTCCTCTATATTTGATAGTCAAAATGATATGGGAATGTTTTTTATATTTATTGCAGACCTTTTGAACTGTAATGGAATTTGACTTTTATTACTCCCAGTGTCGTACTCATTCAAACCAAACATATGATATACCATGTATGCTTGCTAAGTAAGTTGGGTCCAAGTGCAAACTGTATTGAACCAGACCTGCCATCACAAAATGCACTAGCAGATCTGGGTATATGCAGTTTGTTTGGAGTAATGATTAGAACAAAGCAAGGTGGACTCTAATCTGCCGGCACTTTATCCACCAGTGATCAGGGTGGATGTTGTTTTCAGTTGGAGCTGATCTGTAAGCAAGGAATTAAGGTAGGTTTTCTTGCTGTTCTTCTTTGCCATTCCATCAGGTGCACATCTTCTGACAAACTGTCAGGGTTAAGTGGTATCCTGGTGTTTCTGAGAAGGATCAAAGTTCCTCCCCCATTGATTTTTGATACAGAGAGAGAAAAAATGACCTGCTATTTCAAGCATTTAGGAAGCAGATTGTCAGCTGAAATGACTAGGATTTCCTCAAGGTTCAAAGATCCTTGATAAGATTTCTTTGAGTCCATCCTGCCAAGACAAGCACCAGTTTTGTTACAGTCAATGCAAATAGTTCACTGTTTGCAAAAATGAAAAGAGGGAGCGGAATACATTTGAAGTTTTGGATTTCTTCAAACATTACTTTTGCAGATTTGATTTTTATGATTTGAAATTCCACTAAACTTCTTTGGTCCATTTCTTCTCATCAACAGTAATTGTTATCATTATGGCCACTTAGGATTTTGTGTTTTTCATCAATAATTATTTGTATGTTCTCCATAGCACACATTATAGTGGTAATAATGGAGTTTCCATTCTAAGCCAATCAAAAGGTAGCTTTAAAAAGTGAAGTCCTTCATGATTGGTTGACAGGAAAATTCAAGTTGATGCCATTTCAAGCACAGCAATGTAATGAACACCAGGTCTGTGATGTGAGTGACCCTTAGGGAATGAAAATTTGGACTAATGGATTGTTTTTAAGTATATGTAGCATACATTAAAACCATTGGACAAGTTTTTGAAGTTGTGAATGTTGCTGAAATTGTTACATTGATTCCAGTCTTTATAGGAAAGTAGCACCACCTGTATTACTAATCGTATTATGATTGGTCAGTATGGATCAGTGATCCTTTTTTTTTTTTTTGCTGTGACCCTAAACTAGCAACCAGCTGGGCCTCTTGACCCTCAAGCTTGTGCTTTGATTTTTTTTCCTGGTGACCCTTTATGACCCTACAGATGACCACACATTGTGCAGATTTGGGAACTGACCTGAGGTTGAGAACCCCTGGTATAGATAGATTTGTTTGTCTTAAGCATTTGAATAAATTGAAACAGAAAAGCAGTACAGTTATATAATAAAACCATCAATGCATTGATTTCTTAGGAATGTGGATCATTCACAAGAAGATGGTGGCATAGAGCAAAGTGATTAATTTAAATTAAAAGGTTTATGTTTGTAAAAATCTACAAGTCAAAGAACTTTTCTGCACAAATGCGCTGGTTGAAGGACTTGTCTCTAAAATGCATGAGTTGAAGGAGATATACATGATATGGTTCTCAAAACCAGCACAAATGCAACATACATTGTACTTCAAAGAACCAGCAACACACATTCAACATACATTGTACTTCAAAGAACCAGCAACACACATGCAACATACATTGTACTTCAAAGAACCAGCAACACACATGCAACATACATTGTACTTCAAAGAACCAGCAACACACATGCAACATACATTGTACTTCAAAGAACCAGCAACACACATGCAACATACATTGTACTTCAAAGAACCAGCAACACATATGCAACATACATTGTACTTAAATGAACCCTCAATGCATATGCAATATATGGTACCCAAAACTCTCAATGCATGTGAGATATATGGTACCCAAAACTCTCAATGCATATGAGATATACTGTACCCAAAACTCTCAATGCATATGCGATATGCGGTACCCAAAATTCTCAATGCATATGAGATATACGGTACCCAAAACTCTCAATGCATATAAGATATACGGTACTCAAAACTCTCAATGCATAAAAGATATACAGTACCCAAAACTCTCAATGCATATGCGATATATGGTACCCAAAACTCAATGCATGAGATATACGGTACCCAAAACTCTCAATGCATATGCGATATATGGTACCCAAAACTCAATGCACATGTGATATATGGTACCCAAAACTCAATGCACATGTGATATATGGTACAAAAAACTCCATGCACATGTGATATATGGTACACAAAACTCAATGCACATGTGATATATGGTACACAAAACTCAATGCACATGTGATTTATGGTACACAAAACTCAATGCACATGTGATTTATGGTACACAAAACTCAGTGTACATGTGATGTATGGTATCCAATACATTCAATTCACATGAGATATATTGTACCCAAAACTCTCAATGCACTTGTGATATATTTTACCCCAAATTCTTAATGCACATGTGATATATGTTACCCAAAACTCCTAATGTGCATGTGATGTAGGTACCCAGAATCCTTAGCTCACCTGTGATGTATGTTACCCAAAACACTTAACTAGCAAGTGATATATGGTACCCAAAACCCTTAACCAGTTGAAGCATATGACACATAATCCACCCACTACCCATGTCCTGGCTTAGGAAAAATATTGGCCAGCTGAAAGCAGGTTTTTGGGGTACATGAGTGCTTTTGGGTAGGCATAGAATTATAGATACAAATATCTTTTAACAGAATTGGTTACAGGATTTAATATTTCAGCAGTAATAAAACAAATTTTTTTAAGGATATTCACTGTGATTCAGAGCTTTATAGATGTGTACCCCTTATAGGCAGTTTTCTTTACACCCAGGACGTTTCTAAAAGTATTCATTATAAACAGGTTTCCTCTATATGGTTGTGGTCTTGATGGCAGGTTCAACTATACTGAGGTTAAGTTCTCATTTTGGAACTGGTACAAAAAGTTGTATTGGTAGAGGGGAAAAGTTTAAGTTTTCTTTGGCAGTGAAATAGATGCAATGGTGGAAGGTCAGAGTTTGGATTTTATTCCTTTTGATTATTAAACAGAATGCTCACTATTTAAGGGCAGGAACTTTGTGAAATTCCACTTTGATGATTTTAAAGTTCTTGAGAATATTTTAATGAAACATGAAATTTAATTGCAGAAGTTTGAAGAAGTTGTCCATCAAATTTAATTAAAGAGAGACAATCCACAGAGTTAAGGATAATCCCTGCAGAAAAGTTATTCAATTTGTATGCGTGCCCTGGTTCCCTAGGGAGCCAGTAATCTTATAATTAGAAGGGTTTAGAGTTCTAGGCAGATTGGTTCTCTCTTCTTTTTACCCCAAGGGGATTTTATCACTGAATCCAATGCTTACACAGTATTGGCATTCCAAACATGTCAGACTGGTTATTTTGGTTGATTATGGATGTCCAATGAGTGAACTAGTAATTGCACAAAACAAACTGACAGTCTGTCTGCACTGCTGTTAATATTCTCCTGGGATTTCCTGTAGGAGTCTGTCTTCTTGGCATGATGTCAAAGTACCACACAGAAACATTCCCTCTTTTTGTAATTGCATTCCAAGATAGCACCAACATTTTTCATTGTTTATATGTATATTGTGCTTTCAAACAGAATGTGACTCATTTATTTGCCTGAATAATGATTGTATTGTGTTGTGTTGTATTGTATTGTAAAGTAACAACTAAACAAATAACTCTTATTTTATTGGTGAGTATGTCCAATGAATGATAATGCTGTCAAGGTGTAAGAACAAGCTAAATGGCAGTGTGATGGGGGGTAGGGGGTTGGGAATGGGCAATTGACCTTATGCCAGACATAGATCGCTCTGCTTACCAAATCATGTGACTTAACCTCTGACAAACATGCATTATTTGGCAAAGAAATATGTTTCAGTTTATGTGGTATGTTTAAGAACTTATTCATATGAAAGAAAACTTGCTCCAAAAGATGCTGATGTATTTAGCATATAATGTTATCCTTGTTAGTTTTATCTCACTTGTATTTATGCTGCCTTGGAAGTATAAGAATTAAAAATTAATAACACAATTGTAAATAATTACTGTTTAGAAGCATACTGTTGTACATAATAATCTAGTGATCTGATATGTTAGTCATGGAATTTTGATGTATGTTGATGTAAACATGAAACTGCATGCTTAAAATATGCTTAAGATAATTATTTGAAACCATTATTTTGTATTTATTTATTACTAATTACATTTTTGTATCCCCATCACTCCTTCAACCAAATGCGAAAGTAAAGAGTCACCATAGTGCATAAAAGATCAAAACGATAAATTTTTAATTTTGGAACAAGCCAACATTAAAGTGTAAATTTTGAAACCTTAAAATAACACAGCCTTGGGTTTAGTGCGTCCCATAGAAAATAAATAATATATATCAAAGCCCTAAATTTAGGGGGTTCTCCTCTGATATTCTTGAAACGTCAAGTTTTACATATATATATTTTTCAATTTCATTTTTTTATGCTATCAATGGGACATACTTTTATGCAAACAAACACGTAACTGCCATCAATTGTGTCTTTATTCAGCTGATAGTACATGTGACAAGTCATTATCCATCAAAATTTCACTTATGTTTTGGGAAAGGAATAAATCCAATTCTTCCATTTAGGCGATTTGGATATGATGTCAAAATTAGACTTCTTTTCACTGTTATCTATTGAGAAATCAACAAATCATTACAAACTTTGTAAATACTTATCACCATCAATTTATTGTTGCTACAGAAGCTTGTCCCAAGGAAAATGGCAACTTAAGCAATGCCTGGAGGTGTGTTTAATTTATGCTTTCTGATTGGTTAATTGATTCAGGGTGATTGACAAGTGGCCATAGGTCAATTGCCTCTTGGAGCCAGGTAGAGGGGCACTCAGAGGAGCTAATTTATTTGCTGCTGAAATTTTCCTAGTATTTCACCATCACCTTGTTGTTAGGAAGGAGGTAGGAGGAGTTTGGTAACTGACATACAATTGACCCTGGGAGTCAGGTTTATCTATATGCTGCTGAAGGTTTCATGGTATTTATTTACTATTTAACCATCACCTTATATTGAGGAGTTGATGTTGGTGGTGGTGGTGGGGAGTTTGGTAACTGGCATGGAACTGGAGGATTGAGAGCTCAGGTAAAGAACTTTTTCCCTGGGGACCTTAAACTCTCTAACTGCCACAGAACCAGCTGTTCTTGGACCTACCAAATTTAGTTCATTATTTATGACAAGAAATGAGAGTTACATAGTTTAAATATTTTTGAAGGTTAGTAATGTTAGAATTTTACTGAAAAAGATGAATCATTGAATTGGTACAGATCAAACTGGTTACCCCACATAAACAATAATAATAATAATAATAATAATAATAATAATAATAATAATAATATTGTCTTCATTTAAAGAGAGCAACATAATTAGCTAAGAACTAATCAACCTTGAGGCTCTTATGCAAAGGAATTTATTTTAGGTTAATCACTGAAGCTATTGGATATATTGAATTTGGAATACTATTCCAGAGCAAAGTTCAAGAGTATTGGAAACTTTGTAAAAACAATTCCTTATTTAGTTATAAATTGTATACTGTTTGGTAGACATGGATCACAGGGGGGGTTTTATTGCCAGGTAAGCCTATACTGGAATAATGATTGCAAATATTAAGGAGCACTATTATTAGATATCGTGAACATTGATTTGGCTTTTCTCAGCTGGATGCAGTCTTGAACAGGTGATATTTTTTTTAACTTAACAGTTAAATTTTTCTTGCTTTGATTCTGGATGGATATTAGCCCAAAAGCTCCTTTATGAAGATGTACCAGCTTTGCTGTTTTTATCATATGAATTAACCCATACTGTGTTACAGTGGTCTAAATAGGGTTGTATGCAACTGTTATGAAATAGTTTTCTGTGCCTTTCAGGGAGAAAATGTGTTATCCTACTGAGAAACCATAAACTTGAATTTAATTTTTTACTGATATGCTTGATACGTTCAGTCCAAGTTTCACTGAGTTTGTTTGCATTACAGTATGTTTGCTATAACATCAAGGAAAATGGCTGCTCATAATGGCAGTTGATTTAGCAAATAAACTTCAGAAACTGTCCTATACAGTTTAGGCATCCTCTATAAATAATGGCAAACCCAGGCTTGAAGTACCACAAAAATCGATGTAAGAATAGATATACAAGTATAAACTCCCTTAAGTTAAATCCAACTGAAGTTTGAGCAGACCAAGATCTACCAGCTCATAATGTGCCAGCAGATCCAGCAATTTTTCAACCTTTCCCACATTTTTGAAAACTTGAAACTTTCTGACCAGATAATGACCTTGTTATTATAACTAATCAAATACTACTCAAGGCACACAAATTATAATTCTGTGTATGCATTCTTACATCAATTTTTGTGCCATTATGGTCATTTTTTGGCTCTTCTATAGACAGACTTTGAATGTTTGGTTTTCAGGACTTAAGTTGTTCACACAGCCCCTTGTGGACAGGTGAAATATAGTGTGGATATTGGTACACATATACAAGTCACCTGATCAGATTTTCACACCATGTCAAATACCATTATGAACATGGAAGATTAAATGGGTACATTACAACCTGCTTTATCAGGTTGTAATTGTTTCTTGAAAAGCTTTAAAGTTGTACTTTGGAAATCAGAAAACAAGTGGTTGGAAATCAGAAAACAAGTGGCGGTGACTCGGTCTCAAGAACCTGAAGGATATTGGTTTGAATCCTACCCAGATCTGGCTGGGTCAGCCACCTTGGTGTGTCTCTATGCCAGGCACTTTATTTAATTTGCCTCTGGACAATAAAACCTCTCTTGTATTGATGTGCCAGTAAACACTAAACCAAACCAAACCAGAAATGAATAAAACCAAGCTCTTGATTTACTTAGTGTTAACCAGCACTGATGAAGGCTTGTGTTCTGATGACTTCCGGAATTCACTGCCGACTCCAATCAGAATAAGCTTTACATCCAGAATTTACTGCAGACTCCAATCAGAATAAGCTTTACATTTTGGGCTTTGGAGATTCACTTTTATAAACATGAAAGCTATAATGTTATCTGTAAATTAAAACATGAACAGAACATTACCTTGCAGTGGTGTCCATCAAATCTTTGTCATATTGGTGATGTCAGTTTTAAATTTATTGAAGCAAAGTAAAGGATACCATAGAATTACATTACACTGTACCATATCTACCACTGTTGGTCAGGTCTACCCTTTCTCTCCTTGCAAGAAGGTGGTTCAAGCATTTAATCTTCAGGGTAGTTCAGGTTTGAATTTCCTTTAGAGAAATATCAGACACTTGTGTGATTTATGTACCAGCTCCCTGTCTGCAAGTTTGTAACTGAATATGGATAAAATGTGTCATGCGAGTTTAATAGGCCTTAATTCCTACTCCCAATGTAATTCTAGCATCAGCCTTCACATCTTTGCCTCCAAGATGGCTGTCCTATAAATAAGCATGCTTCATTTGAGTGTTGCCCAACTTGGCTTTTGTGCCCTTCAGGAAAAGGAAATGTGATTTATATATATTTCCAGTCATCTTTAAGATAAATCAAGCCTTGAAAATTTCTTTCTTAGAAGGATTTGTAAATTGAGAAATTTGCAAGTTCTGCTGAATAGTGACTATTGTAATTTCCATCAGGAGACTGAATGGCTACAACTAAAACTTTTACTGGTCACTGGCCTATTGGAATTTTGTAAATTACTGGCTTTAGAAGAAATTTAGTCTTCAGACTTGTGAATGGCTGCTAAGCATGAATCTAGTTATATAGGTAAATGGAGAGAAATTTTGGGAACATTAGCAGATCTTAATTTTGCTGATATTGAGCCAATAGATTTCAGAGAAGATTGAAACATTAAACTTCCTTTTTTATATTGGCATTGAGTTGTATTTACCATATATACTCACTTAAAGCTCAGGTCAAACAAGTAACATAACCCACAATCTGCCCAAGCATAATGCGATAGCAAATATTTTTTTGTTCCCCCCACCCCTGATTAATCCTAACGAAATGCAGAGACCCAGAATTGCCAGCAAATTTTGTGACAGCAGATATGGGTCTGTTCAATTTGCAGTTGGAATCTACTTGCAAGCAATTACACCTGATAGCCCTTGTAGGAAAGTTGCTGTTATGGATGTATTTGCCAGAGCTGAGATAAAAGCTCACCTTTTCATTTTCATTGCATTTTCTTTTGATACCAGTTTGTTTCTTTACATAATTTTTCCATATCATGAGAGTTATTTGTTTCAGCTGATATTAAAGGTTTACAGTTATTGAAAAAGAATCAAATAATAGTTGCAACAAATTGAAATCCTACATCGTACAGTGGAAACTGTCTAGGTGTCTAACATTTAGGGTTGTACATGTCCACTTTTTAAAATAAGTGAAACTCAACCAATGACATTACTGGGTCACATGTTTTGGAAAAAGATGGGTTTGAGGATCACGGTAATTGGAAATAAAAACAACTTGACATCTTAGTTTTTGATGGCTGAATTTTAGGGCTGGCTTGTGTAACCTATTGACTGGGTTTTATCTTCTTGAATATATCATAATACCGCTGGATCATCCTAGGATTCTCTGATGGAAGAACATTGGAGAAACAACTACTTTGGAAGGCCACAAACTGTATTTCAGTGACAGAGAGGACAAATATGAGCTGGGAGTTGGATTCCTTACCCACAAGGACAGCATGAGTACTGTCATGGGATGTCAACCAGTCTCCAGCTAGCTCATCACCATCTGCCTCAGGGCAACTCCATTCAGCATCACCATCATACAGGCATATGCCCCAACATCAGACTTTGATGGTGCAGATGTGGAAGACCAGCTACAAGACATTTTGGATAAAACACTGAAGAAAGACATTCTGTTTGTGAAATGTGACTGGAATGCCAAGATAGGCGAGTACACTTGCATGAACTGGAAAGGAACATGTGGGTGTTGCTGCAATGCACAGACCAATGAGAGAGGCCTGAGGCTTCTGGAATTTGCTAATTACAAGAACCTTATGCTGGCAAATACCTTCGCTCAGCACAAAGTATCCAGAAGATGGACATGGTACTGTCCAAGTGGAGACCATCACAGATTGATTACATCATGGTAAAGAGGCACATACAGTCAAGTGTAAACATCACCAAGACTGGAAGCTTTCCGGAAGCAGACACTGGAAGTGACCATGATCTGGTAAGGATGAACAATCATGCTACACCTAAAGTGTAAACATCACCAAGACTAGAAGCTTTCCGGAAGCAGACATTGGAAGTGACCATGATCTGGTAAGGATGAACAATCATGCTACACCTAAAGAAGGTCAAGAAAGATAACCAAACAAGAGTAAAGTTTGATCTTGAGAAACTAAATGATTCTGAAGTAGGAGAAGCCTTACAGGCAAAAGTTGGTGGGAAATTGCACCATTTACCATCCTCGATGCTGACAATACAGACATGAAGATGTTGATTACCACCTTTAATACAGCAATGACCTAAACAGCCAGCAAGATTCTTGGTAGACATCAGGAAGCTCTGGGTCACAGCTGAGGTCCATAACCTGTATGACAAAAGGAGGGAGCTGAAGAAGAAAAAGAATAACAATACAGAAGGGACAGAGCAGTATAAGGCAGTCAAAGAGCAAGTCGAGAAAAACATAAAAAAAGCAAAAGAGAACTGGATAGTAGAACAGTCCAACGACATTGATGGACTAGCAGGAAATGAGCAAGAAATAACTAGCTTAGTAGAGAGACTTGACAAAACCTCCACAGCCTATGGCATGAAAATCCATTCTGAGAAGATGGAAAATTGAGAGGAATGGAGGAAGCTTGTTATTCAGTCTTGTGTGGTTGTGTGGTGCCCCAACAGTTTATCAGACTACGGGAGTGGTGGTGGTGGTGATGATGATGATGATGATGATTATATCATAGGGTGTGGCTTTAAAAGTTGCTGCCCATGCCCTGGAGGAAGTTCTGTTACTGCCTGACAAATATTTGAATAAATGTATACAATTGTTCATACAATATTGTACCAATGAATTCCCTAATTATGAATGCCAAGTCACTTTCCTTGATTGAAATGTCCACTTCATTGATGTTTACTGGACATGAGGTCACACTAAGATTCCTCCAATGTTCCCCACACTTGATCTACTAACCTTTACACCTAATATAGATGCCCAGGGCCAATGGTCAACCACAGTAGATATATCCTGGTTAATGGACAAAGACCCCCACTTTACTTGGGAACCATTATCTACCCAGCAGCCAATAATTTTGTCAATTGCATAGTTGACCTAGGTAGTTCTGTCACTCACCTGGAATAATTGGACAACATTAAGATACCAGATTGGGTACAGGTGACATCGTAGGTTTTATTTGTGAATGTCATGTTTGGTGAAACTAGTACAAGAGTGTTTGTAGGTTATTTGGAGACATAACATTAGTAAAAGTTTGCTATAGAAGTTTAATTGTAAGATGGTGAAAGTTTTTATTGTGGTGCAGGTTGTCAAAACTAAATGTGACTATAAATTGAGGGCAATTAGATATGGAAATAAAGAAGAGAGTAGGTTGTTGGAGATATAGTCAAGACCTACAAATGTAACATCAAAAATGTTTTTAACCTTCTTTTGTATTTTATTGGACGTTGATTAAGGAAAGGTTTCTCTTTAATGACTTGATAATATTCAACCTCCCTGCACATTATGGTTGGACAATATCCAGTAACCATGTTATTTATTCTGAGAAAAAAAGAAATAGAAATAATATTCATTACAACATCAAAACATTGGAAACTTCAATCCATGATTAGTTTTGATTATCATTTGTTGCATTTCCAAAATCGGAGAGTAAAATATTTAATGACGGAGAGTAAAATATTTAATGACGGAGAGTAAAATATTTAATGACGGAGAGTAAAATATTTAATGACCGTACAAAATCTAGGATGGTAGAAAAAGCAGCATTTAACATGATGTTGTAAATCATGACTCACAAAACCACTTACTTGATAATCTGTTGTACTGAATATAAATGACCTTTAAGAGAAAGATATCATGTGCCATTGAAGCATTTCTTGCTCTTGTATCACCAGTTACTTGGATTAATTTTAAATATTTTTTTTAATGCTTTGACATTCATAAATGACATGCTTGTCATTAGTCAGGCAGTTATCTCATCTTTCCAACCTCAGTGATCTTGTGGACAGCTGGTATAATAATGGGTAACACCCTGGAAAAGCATTTACTTGAGCTCCAAGTAGGTCTGCTGTTCCAGTTTTGTGGATAGATTAAAACTCTAACATTGATGAATGGCTCTCTGCAGTGATAATCCCAGTCATCCATACAAGGCAGGGGGAGACCAGTTATGAGACCATCTGGTTGGAGACTCACACTGTGCTCATCTGTCACTCCTTTCAACTAGAGTCAGGTCTGTTGAATGCTCATTAATCTTTCTTTGGCAAGTGGTCAGATGGTTGATCTTAAAATGGATTGTGGGTTGTTTAGGGTATGCAACTGCTGGAAAAGCTGGATCCAAATCATTCAGGGGGGTGGTGTGGTACACTAAGTAGTCCCTCCCTTAACAAGTACAAAATAACCAGATTTTCCCCCATGGGATCCCAGGTGGTGGGCAGCCATTTCAGAAACCTATCATCAGTTTGTTTACCTCCCCCCATCACTGCTGGAAGTGGAAAACTGGGTTGGTTGATGCAGTACATTCAAAACACTTCATGATTTTAGACTGTAGATGACATTCACTTCAACCTCTGCTAGGTGGTCAGTATAAGTGGACACCCCTTTCAACTTCTGCCTTTGCATAATGGTCATTATAAATAGACATTCCTTTCTTGTCTCTGCAAGGTGGTCAGTATAAGTGGAGAGTAAGTGGTGTATTTTTTTATATGCTGCAAGCAAGAAATAATGTCAATAAACATCTTTCAGTGGAAAAATCAGACCCATTCCCCCCCCCAATCCAGGAGTACAAGTACCAATAAACATTTATCAATGGAAAATTTGGACCATATCCCCAATCATCAAATACAAGAACTGATGAAAATGTCATTCCTTTGTAAAACCATGAAAATTTATATATTGCGTAAAAATTTATATATTGGAAAATCAATAAATTCACCATACTTACTGAATGGTGAAGGAATAAAGAATTTTCGTTGTTAAAAGAAATGCATATTTCAGTAGTCTGTCTATTCATGCCATGAAATAGGGAAAGAAAGAAATGGAGCCCTTCTGCGTTTACTATGGTTGCATTTAAAATTTAATCCAAAAAAGCACCAATTTTGTTCATGGCCAAATGTGGTTTATAATAATATCCTTATTTTGTACCATATGTACTGACTGATAAATCCTGTCCAACTTCATACTGCACAGACCCAGATCTGCTGTCACATAATATGCTGATAGAACTGAATTGGTGTAGTTTGCTAGGAGTGATCAGTAGAATGAACAACATAGACCATGATCTGCTAGTGCATTATGCTACAGAAGATTCTGATCTTGTTTTCAGTTTGACTCTACTTGTAAGTGAATATATATGGTACCTTCCTTTTAGACCTTGAGATTTTAATATGTTTCTGTATTATTTATGTCAATTACAGGTCACAAGGTCTATGCCAAATACATCTACATACTAGCTATACTTGCTTATAAGTCAAACTACAAGCAACAAAGATCCTGATATGCCATAGGATAATGCACTTGCAGATCAGGGTATACTAATTTTTTATGTCAAACCTCAGAGACCCAGATCTGCTGGCGCATTATTCAAAGGCAGATCTGGGTCTGTGCAGTTTGCAGTTGGACTCAATGTATAAGAAAATATTCAGTACAAATGTCTGCCTATTTTTTGTGCATGGCTTGGCATCTGCAACAGCTAGCACAGAAAGACTAACAGAATTTCCTGACTAGCAAGTTTTTGTTTTTTTTGTGACATATATGTGTGATTGGAGTCATCATGAGAAACAGTTTTAAGGATTTTACCGTTGTTATATTTATTTCAATTTTATGTTATATTTATTTCAATTTTATATTGTTGTTTTCCCAAATTTTAAAGTTTTTATTATAATTATTTTATTATGTTGTAATTAAGTTTTAAATTTATTTGGAAGGGTTTCTCTTCCTAAATTAGGGTGCAAATCATTTAAAAAAGTTGTATAACTTTATGTATAGCCACAGTTGTGATTTGACTCAGATGGGGTGGTCACAGGTTAGAACCCCAGCTGAGTCATGCCAAAGACTTATAATAATGGTACTAGCAGCTGCCTCACTAAGGACGCAGCATTAAGAGGTTAATATTAGGACTATTTGGCCAGGTGACAGAATGATGTTATTGGGTGGGACATGATATATGATTGACATCACTGTGAACTGCCACAAGAAAGACATTGAAGTGACTGAAATGTTTTTAAAAATGCATTAAAAAATATCCAAATCATGTTTGCAGACACACACACACACACACACACACACACACACACACATGTTATGTACTGCCATAAAATTGTAGTACTATACATACTTCATGTTTTCAACCTATTTTCTTATAAAGTTTGAGAAGAAAAACATTATTGAACATGGAGTGGGATTTGAACTTACCTCAGTATATCTAGTAATTTAAGTGATCCTTTTTGCCAGTATAGTATGTTGGTCAACACTAAACATTGAATTAGTATAGAGGATTGAATCTGGTGCCATAAAGGTACAAAGCAAGTTTGTTACCAATATTCTTTCCAGGCCAACTACAAATTTAAACAATGGAGGGAAACATGTTATTAACTTGTACTATCACCACTGAATTACAATAAATATATCTTATTTGGTTACTGTTCTTATATTCTTTGTTGAAATTTATTGCTGACTTTTGACATTCGAAATAATCATTTCTCTTCTAACACCCCCCCCATGCAGTTGTCATGACATTTCACAGATACCTTGGTCTTCATAATTAAACTATCAAAAACTAATTAATCATTGTCTTATTTAAACATTTGAGAATTCTATGTGACTCAGTATATTATTCATAAATCTTTTATGGGGTATTTCTCTCCCTCTTAAATTCATGTGGAAAAAGTAAATCAGATTAATGAATGAGAATGTTAATGAAGTCAGTTTATGCAATAGACAGTAACTACAGTATATGCACACTTAAAAGTCATCCAGGTGCAAACTGCAGAGACCCAAAACTACCATCACACAATGCATCAGCTTATCAAGTTCTGTGCAATTTGCAAGAAGTTATCAGTACAACACTTGGCACATACACTGATTTGCTGGTACATCATGCAATGGTAGATTAGGATCTGTGTTTGTTGTTTGTGGTTCTATCTGACTTGCATGTAAGTATATATGGTACTTTCTCATTTGCAGTTTTACTGAATTGTTAACTTTACATTTTCACTATCAAATTGAGGTGGCTCTTTATCTTGGTTTTTATGTCTGCTTGATAATCAAAGGGGGTTTTAATTTTGAGAAATGCACCAATCAGTAAGGATTTCCCCTCCAATGCATGAAAGCTCTGTTCTTTTAAAAAGCCAGTATAAAAATTAATCCTGATATGATCAGTGTATTACATGGAGTGAATCTTGCCAGGCAGCTTTCTACAGGGACCAGCTACATGACTAGTCCCTATAATTTCATTGTCCTTGAGACATGAGAGAAAACAATCTCCCTTGCCTCATATGTGCAGACATAAGCTGATATGGGCACATCTGTCTGCAAAAATCTCCGGTTTCAAATAATTTCATGTTTAGCTACTGTATGATGTCATGGTAGCTGTAGCAACCTCCAATTAAGAATTGCAGTGGAAGATAAAGCATGAGACAATTCCAAATTATTGGTAAAAATTAACTAGTGGAAAAAGAAATTCAATTAACTTTTATGTCTTATACAATTTTAGCACATTGAATTTGGTATTATTAGCTGTACTAGTTATAAATTTGAAGAGCATATGAAACGGCTTACTTGAAGTTGTCCATCTGTTAATTAGCACATGTTTATTGTCATTAATCCTAATCCTGTGGATTAAGATTCAACTTTAAGCCTACATTCATCCCATAGTCTAATTGGAACTGGATGAAAATATTGCCACTCCAATGTACAAAATGGATGCCACAGTGGCCATTTTGAAAAAAATTTGCGGTCACTAGTGCGCCTGAATGAAAGTTTATATTGATAAATGGATGCCACAGTAGCCATTTTGAAAAATTTTGCTGTCACTATTACTCCTGAATGAAAGCCTATGTTGATATATGTTGGGAATTGAGTGAAGATGGTACCTTGAAGACAGCTGCTCAATGAATATACAACTATAGAGACCCTTGTCACTGATTACTTGCACTGATGGTCATATTGACATGTAAACTCCATTCCACCAACAGTAGCTTCATCATGTATCAAAATGGCAGAACAGGTAAACATATCAGTAAAGACAATGGAAACAAAAATTGAGAAGTTTGCTAAGAAAAAATCCACAAATCTTTGTTTTGAGCAATATGATTGGGAAGAACAATGGATAACTCCCTGGTAGGAAATTTAAGGAACATGACAGCTTGTGATATTGATTGCACTCCACAATACACAATCCCTATTTAAAGTATTTGTTTCTATTTTCAAGTCACTTTAGTTTTTAAAATTGAAAGAAAAACTATCTTTCCTGCCTGCTTGAATTATGACCAGGTTTCAAAATGGACATCACAGCATTAATTGTAGCTTATAGGTTGATACAAGAAGCTGGTCAATTAATTTCAGGCTCATGTTTTTGTCTTGCAAAGGTGTTTTCTCCAAAAAAGTGTGGTTAATTTTAAGTTTTTTGCTAATCTATTTTAGCATGAATAAAAAAAATGTAAACAATCTTGTATTTTCTTCTGTTTTACAGCACAATGTCGTAACTCACTTGGGATGCAGTCTGGAGAGATTCCTGATTCTGCTATAACAGCAAGTTCATCTTATGAGGACAGCAGCGTAGGACCCAAGAACGCCAGGTACAGTAATGATCAACTTTGTTGGCCTTTTTAGTTTAATTTGGTAGTCACTGTTGATCTGGTACAGACCTTGTTCGAAGATGATAAAGAAATGTTGGCACTTATAGAGTCACTTAAGGCTCATTGGTGCTAAAGACCAATGTCCAGAAGGGTAGGGGATGAATCCTGAAATCAGATCTTCCTGAATTATTTGCAATGAAATGTCCACGTCTCTTTACTACATTCAGCTTTAAGGTGTTGATGTACCATTAAAAAAAAAAACAACACACACACACACACACACACACACACACACACACACACACCCTCCCTGTGACTTACTATTTATATTTTCTGATTCTGAATAAATTTTATTATCTGATTCTGAATAAATTTTATTATCAGAATAAATCTAAATATTAACTCTGAATGTTGATGTTTAATTGGCTAATGTTAGACTACTGACCAATCAGATGTAATAATTATGAGTCCATGTCATTACTAATACGTGAGAATTTTGGTGTGATTTTGATGACCGCATATGATGTTTTAATTCATTAGGTTGATGACTGATAATCAGTAACAACATCAGCACGAAACAGGGGCATTCTACAACATTATTTTGAGGGTAAAATCACGTGAGCTTGTAAATGGTGTTGGATTTGTTAAAATGGTACTTTCAGTACCTTACTGGCTGCATCGTGCTAAAGAACTGGGGTGGCCTAAGTGGTTAGAGCATCCATGGCTGATGCAGGAGGTCAGGGATTCGAACCCAGGCCAAGTCATACCAAAGACTTTAAAAAATGGCACTAGCAGCTGCCTTGCTTGGTGCTCAGCATTGAGAGGTTAGTGTTAGGACTGGTCTGCATGGTGTTATGATAATTTGACTGGGTGTGACATGATGCCACATGTCTGTAGTGTGATGCACCAGTGTTAGACATCACTATAAACTGTCACACTGCAGACATCTTATTGATATGACTCAAATTAATAAAGCTACATTAAAAATCCAAATCACACTTGCACACACCAATGATAATGGAACAAAGTGCATTTCCTGTGGACATATTGAGGTACTTGACATGGGTTGGCCATGGTGGGCACTGAACCTTCATCTCTTAGATTGCCAGTCCAATGGCTTACCAGCTGAGATACCATGGTTAGAAATATGAAATCCAGGGAAAAAAAGTATGTTTAAATATAGTATTATTCCAACTTGACAAAATCTAAAGTTAGGTTTATAAGTGGCAGATTTGGATAATGAAAATTCTTCATATTTATGTTTGCAGCAGAAAATAAAAGTATTCAGATCAGTCTATGTGCTAAAAATAGGCACAATGGTTGAAAGACATCAGGATAAGAATGGCAGGAAATAATTATACAAGACAGATAAATGGCTTCATTCCAATATCAATATTAAAACCATAAGCCTATTGCCATGGCAACAAAATACAGCAGTGATAATGCTTCTGTGAATTGTTCTCTCTTCTTGTATAGTCTTGACATGCCCATAAATAGGGATATCTTTTTAAATTTACAGCTTGAAGCCCAGTCAATGTAAGCAGCTTTGCTTCAGTTTTTGTGTGTTCAGAATGGAAACTTAAGCTCACACTTTGCATTTGCAAACCTCTGACCTAACTCCTCAGCATGTTTAATTGGGCTGGACATTTGCACATGCCCAGTACTATTGGGCTAGACATTTGGAAATGTCCAGCAGAGTCTCTCTATAAACTGATGGATCGGTCATGTTAACATGAAATCACAAAATGAAGTATTGATTTTAAAGACCTTGCATTGTGCTGGCTTGGCGTGGGTATGTTGGAGCCATTTCTGGTCATCAGTCATAATGGAGGAAAAAAAAGTAATGATATGATTATCCAATTACACATGCAGAAAGATGAAGCTCTATTGACCACTACATTTTCCTTGTGATTGGCTTAAGTGCCACAAGGTATTTATAGTGTTTATCAAAAGGTGGTGGTGGTGGGGTTGTGCATCAGTTACAAAAGTCATAAAAGTCCAAAATCGAATATCCAACAATGTTGCAAGTTTTTTAAAAAACTAAATGTAATTTTTTTTCACTAACTGGTTCAGCAGACTATATTACCATTGTTACTGCAGGTTGTCTTATTATACACTGACTGGTTCTTCATTTAAATGTTGTACTGGTTTCTGAAAAAAAGCAATGGAACCAAAAAAGCTAGTAACCAATCACCTTGCAGTACATAAATAGCAACTATGGCATTTCATGTGCAGGATTTTCTTATGAAAAATATTTGAATTGGTTAGAAGTTACACAATTTCATTTGCAGAACTTTCAGCACAGGTGTTATGATGATTCTTTTGTTAGTAGAGAAGTTTTGTGAGAAAAAATAATCCAGAAAGACAGATTCTTAGTTTGGTTTTCATTGGATAAATAATTAACTGTAATTGATACAGTGGAATAATCTTATTTTGAAACTGTAGATTTCACACCTGCAGAAATATAGGTATATACATCCTGTTTCAAAGTTCTATTCATGCTTGCTTATAAGTCCAGTCCAGCTGCTAACTGCACCAAACAATGCATAATGCAGTGTGCTAGTAGTAGTAGCAGCAGCCAATAAAATAAGCAACATAGACACAGATTTGGCAGCGCATTATGTAAGGGGTGAGCTGGGTCTGTGCTTTTTGCAGTTGGACTCAATTTGTGAGTATATCCAGTAATATGGGCAAGTTTCCAAATAAAATAAAGATTTTATGAAAACTGAAAAATCTTGTATGCAGAACTGGGAGTGAATATCGAAATTTGGCAGCAGGCAGGTAATGCATGAATAAAATAAACTGTTGTCAGTCATATCTGAGATGGCATTTTAAGATATAATTATCAAATCACCAAATTTGTCCAAGTATATTGCCTCCTTCCCATTCCCCCAAGATTGAAATGTTCATGCCTTTATTGTTTTTAAACAAATAATCTTTTGATGCTAAACTGCATTGGTTCCGTTCTGCCCTTACTCCCATCCTTCCATTCCTCTACTTAATAGTTTTTCTCATTAAAACTTGGGCAACTTGACAGCATCAAGAGTCTATCAAAAAATAAAAATTTAGTGGAGAGATTACTCCATTTAAAATTGGGGGCAGAATTTTCTTAATACAGGATGGATTTAATGATGAAATAGATGTAATTGAAAAATTATGTATGATTTTTTGCAAATTCAGTTGTGAATTTTCAACATAATGTGTGAGAAATGAGTAGATCATGCAACCACACAGCCTAGAATAGATTATGACTCTAGTGTTCAGATAAAATTATTAGTCCAAGAGACATACAGACCACAGATGCAGGGCAGTTATAGCTGCCGGAGAATGGTTTCAGAGGTGAGGCTTGTGACTAAAGCATCCTTAAAATTAAAGAGAAAAGTAAATGAAAACAAAAGTTCACAAAGCAGCCATGCTCTTGGAACTCACGCCACTCCAATTATCCTCAGTTTTACCAAAGCAACTTTGATGCGATGTGTGGATATGAGTTTTGGTTGTCATTATCTAGATAATCAGCCATGGTGTTAATGCCCAGATCAAGTACACAATAAAATAAAGTATGAAATTAATGGATGAATAACAGAGATCAGAACAGGGATATGAATCTCATATTTGAAATATAACAATTTAATCAATTACATAAAATGAAATTGACCATGATATTTGAATGATAAACTTTCTCTTAGAATTGGAGTTAGAAACTGTTCTGTTTATAAACAGATTTCATCATAGAATTGAGTGAAGGATAGAAACAAATTGCTGCCATTTATTTAATAAGAAAAGTTATTTTTTACTTTGTTCAGAGACCCTCAGACTTCCTCTTTGGCAGAAAAAACTCAACTGCCAACTTATGCAAGGGAACTTACTTAAAAGAATAAATGTCATCTGGGAAACACACCCCTTTATTTAGCTTAGGGAATGAGGATTTACTTTCTTTAACCAACAAAATTTTAATCTTCAATTGAAGTCAGAATAACTCTCTCTAGTCTGCCTTTATTAATAACTATTTTGGAAAGTACCATTTTATGACACATATTTCAAATGGCCCATGATTTCACAAATTTTGTCTCTGGCTTGTCTCTACCTTGTCATTTTGTGCTACTTGACCTTGTGTTAACATTGCTGTCTTCTTTCTATGTCATCATTTTCCATACAGACTAATTAAAATTCAATCATGCACCAAAAGAAGAAATGTCAATCTATTGCAAGCCTATCCCATAGGTCAGTTTTAATGATTACATGTCATGCTGATCATGACCAAATGTCTTGTGAAAATATCCTTGAAATTTTGCACCATTACAGTAGTACAATGTATGCAAGTACATCTTGCAGTTCATAATCCATTGCTAGACTCTCTCTCTCTCTCTCTCCTCTCCCCCCCCTCTCTCTCTCTCTCTCTCTCTCTCTCTCTCTCTCTCTCTCTCTCTCTCTGTGCTATAAATCTACTTTTCCAAGTTCTTGCTTTTGTGTGTTATTATCTTGTTATGGGATGGACATTTTTAGTGTAGTTTAAACAATGATAAGTATGTTACTGATGATGCTGTCTTAGAAATATCTGGTGAGGTATGTTTACAACAGTGGAAAACACTCCCATTATTTATGGCTATGTTGATGAGCTTTGTAAATATCCAGTTCTTTGGAGTCTGCCCACATGACCATAATAATCCCATAAAATAGGGGTCTGACCTCTCCCAAGTGACATCACTACCAAGGGGAAGGAAGATGAGGTTGCAGTAGATGGCACATACTTGGATTGATCCAGAAAAGAGTTTGGTTCATGGACGC
This sequence comes from Potamilus streckersoni, assembly GCA_016746295.1. Taxonomy (NCBI): domain Eukaryota; kingdom Metazoa; phylum Mollusca; class Bivalvia; order Unionida; family Unionidae; genus Potamilus; species Potamilus streckersoni. The sequence continues at coordinate 167,822 of JAEAOA010000150.1, read as the reverse complement.
CTTGGTGGAGCCGTTGTTGATAACCATTGAGATAATAAATATAAAATGCTTGAATAGGGTCAAACTGCAGTTATTCAGTGAATCATATGGACTTTATCTTCAGATCGATCCTGGCACAAATCCCCCTCCCCAAAAAGTGTTAAATAAATTCTTCTTATTTCTGTTTGGTTGTAAAAACTTATTAATAATCCCCATTAAGCATTTTTGAAATGATATCATTTTTACCCAGCTTAGGAATAAAAAAAAGTTTTTGACAATTTTTCCCACTTTTTATCAAAGAGTTTTATTGCATTAGAAAAGGCTAAAATAAATAATATTGAAATCAGTATAAAAATAATGTTTTTTTTTTAATAATGGATATTAATGGAAAGTGAAACATGGCTGTCAGCATTGTGACTGACCCTGCAGGCAGAAATTTTGTCCAGCCCACATTACCAAGAATTGACACATTACAATCACTTTTCTGATAGCACTGTTTTTCATTTGCACAGGTTTCCTAAACCCTTTGATAGCTTCTCATTATACTGAGTCCTTGCATTGGCAGTTAATTCTGTGAGACATATTTAATCACCTGTTTGACCATGGTTATAGAAAACTTTCCTTAAGGCTTGGTTTTAATTTTTTTTTCATTTATACATATTTAATGAACTCCTGGATAGATTCCCATTATACTTGGCCGGAATCCTTATGAAGCTCAAACAATTAACTGGGAAACAATCATACTTAACATGTTGATCTGGGTTCAAGGTTACCTTGTACAACATCAGATCTGATTAAAATGAGATTGCCACAGACTTACCAGTCCATCTGACAGACACTAACAAGAGATCAATCTTCTGGCAACATGTGGTTGACCAATCAAATCACAGCTTTCAAATTTTGGAACATGTAATTACTAATGATAACCCTCACTAACATGAACTTGCCATGATTTCTTTGATAGGATACTATAAATAAGTGGAGGGGGGGAATTCTCAAGGTCACCAGAATGTGAACTTTTATTGGTGGTGTCAGATCAACATGTGGGCTGCAGAGGTCTGATTTTTAATCAGATTGGCAGCAGTGCTTTAATTGTGGGCTGGCTGTACATGCATGTGATGGTCTTTTTCTTTCTTGGCAGAGAAGTGAAGGGCCATTGTTTGAAAAGGAGGGGATAGGACAATTCATCCCACAAATACATTGAAAAAATTATTTTTATTCTAATTTGTTGAAAATAAAGTCTACACATTATATCTGCTTTGTTAGTAGTGGAAAAGAAAAAAATTCTTGATGTAAACTAAAAAAAGACCTACTGAAAAGAGGATAATCCCAGCCCCCCCTCCCAACAATAAGATTATAGAATAGTTCATATGATATTCAAAAATAGTTGCTGTCATTTACAAAGATCCTTGTCTGCTAAGTGTTCCCTCTTTGTAACACTTCATGATAAGAGACAGAGACTTCCACTGAGTTTTGTTCCAACAAGATAAACAGTAAAACATGGAGATTTAATTAACAATGTGAAATCTTTATAAAACTAGTTTTTATCAACCAAGAATTAATTTTTTTTAAAAAAATGATGAAAAACAAATAAAGTAGATATGATATAGAACCAAAATAAATTGATCAATTTAATGGCATCCATAATAATTCCTGCATACAGTGGTATATGGAGGGATGTTATATTGAGGAGAAACATATTTAGTGTGTTCAGATTAATTTAAGTGTACTCTATACACCACAGTGACTCAGCTATAGTTACCTGCATATTGGTGCAGGGATGGGTCTATTATGCCTTTTTGAATTAAAACAAATTTATTTTCAATGGATTATTGCAACCACAAATCAAAGTAAAGCATGTTTCCATTTGTTTATACATCTGATAAAGAGAAATAAATCTGTAATGAACTAAATACCTGGAATCTCTTTAATTGTTTGCCAGCAAACAAATGGAAAATGTTGAAGTTCATTGATAACTGATATCTGAATTTTTACAGTTGGACACTTGTTGTCTCACACCTTGTACCTTTATCTCTTGTTATTCCACTTAAGAACAAGATAACTGTGACAAGAGGTGGTATTACACAGTTGTCTTCCCATGTTGTACAGTCTGGCATATGCTAACTGTCATGCAATGTTAGCAAACACCTGTTAATCTAGCATGCACAACAAGTAAACATTTACATTGGAGAAATCCTTCACAAATCAAACATTTCATGAAAGAAGTGTTCAGAAATCACAGCTGACTGAGAAATACTGTATGATCTTGCTTACAAGCCAGTTACAACTGCAAGCAAAGCAGATCCTTATCAGTTGGCAAACTATGCGTTGACAGATCAGGTTGTGTATTGTTTGTTCTACTGTTGGCAATCTGTGCATTGGCAGATCAGGTTGTGTATTGTTTGTTCTACTGTTGGCAAACTATGCATTGACAGATCAGGTTGTGTATTGTTCTACTGTTGGTTAACTGTGCATTGACAGATCAGGTTGTGTATTGTTTGTTCTACTGTTGGCAAACTATGCATTGGCAGATCAGGTTGTGTATTATTTGTTTTACTGTTGGCAAACTATGCATTGACAGATCAGGTTGTGTATTGTTTGTTCTACTGTTGGCAGTCTATGCATTGGCAGATCAGGTTGTGTATTGTTTGTTCTAATCAATTGCATGGATCCCTATCTGCGGGTGCCTTATTTGTTGGCAGATCTGGGTCCATGCAGGTTGAGGTTTTGACTTTACTTCTGTGTCAGTCTTATATTTCTCTAGAATTCTCATTTGATTTGGATCTTGAGGAAATGAAAGCAAATAAATATCTAATCATATAATAACATATATATGTATGTTTTACGTCTTTCAAAAATGCAGCAAATTGCTCAGTTGATTATACATGTAATATACATGAATTCCATTACTATATTTTACTGTCGTTAAAATGTTACGATTAAAGTTAATTTATTATGTTTGCATCATCAGATTTTGATGAGTAAGTGATGCTTTATTAGATCAGTTCTGGCAAAAAAATAATTTTATGCATGTAGTTTCCTAACTTAAGTTGCCAAAATTTTGTGTAATTCGGCAGTGGTCTCTGATGATAATTGATTGGGCAGTGTTTTGTCTTGTATCAGGCAATTTTCTGGGATGTACAGTGATTGGTCAACATTCTGTATAGTACTGTAATTAGGCAGATTTCTATGAAGTTCAGTAATTAAACAATTTTCAGTGATGTACAGTAATTTATTAGGTAATGTTTGTGATGTAATTAAATCTTTGAGATTATAGAGCTTTAGATAAGAAAGAATAAATTGGATGGTATAATCCCTGGTTTTGGAACCAATTGAATTTTTTAACAACTATTTGTTGCAGTATTATGTCAACAAAGCAAAACAAACTTTTGATATGCAAATTGAGTCTGACTCATCAAGTTGTTAATTATACTTCTTATGATATATCACATGGCTTAGTGACCAAGGATAATTCAGAGTGCTTTAAATTTTAAGGCCCTGTTTGATTGAGTGCTCTCACATTGATTGAGTACTACCGTTGTTGCAAATGTGCTGAAACATCAGAACTTGTTTGCTACAGTAGTTTATATTGATCAAAAGTGCTATCATAAAAGTGGATTTGTGGCAGGAGCAAACCACTGGCAACTTTGAATAAATGCTTAAATTTAAATTTTTTGTATAATGCATTTAAAACTTTCCCTTATGCATGTTTAGTAGAGTATTTGCATAAAATCTGCAGATATGCAATTTATCTAGATCTCTCGGATTACCATTCCTGGAACAGATTATTATGATATTGATTTAACGAATATTACTGAGCAAATTGAGAATCCCCTGTAGGAATTTCCTGACTGAGATAGCTGTGATTGGCTTGATGCAGCAAAACTAAATGGAAATCCCTTAAGGAATTCTTTTTTTAAAAAAATCTTTATGACTTGCTGGATGCGTCTAATTTTCTAGGATGTTATTGGTTTCTGTTCTCCCCAGCAGGATTTAGATGCAAAATAGAGACGGTGTTTAATTTGTTTTTATGTTCTAATAGTCAACTAGTGGAGAAAACCTGTTTGCTGTGGGATGCATAGGAAATTTTCATTATTAGGATGTTTACAGCTTTATAGGAAGTATTGATTGAATTTCAGAACTGGACATGCTGGATGTAGTAATGTTGGTGGAATTTTTCTCTTTTATGCTTGCTATTTGCAATGCCCATTTCCTGAAAAACTATATCACCCTGAAACTGTCATCAGCGCTTGTTCAAATTAACTTGTTCTTATCTGTTGTCACCTGGTTTCCATAGCAACTGTACCAAGTGCCTTACCCATAGCAACAGTACAAGTATAGTCTCTTTCATTTATTATTAACTTCTTGCTTAATTACTTAATTGATTAATTTACTAGTTTTATTCAACATAACATGTCTCAATTTCAGTATTACAATAGGTTTCTCAAATGCAGGATGTAGATTAGGTCTGATGTAAACCCTCTCCCCAAAGCAAGATTCTGTATGATCTGGAAACTTCCTAGCTTCATCCTGATTCAAAGTTCTATGCATTATTGTAATATTTGATAAATCTTATGGAAAGAAGGATATGTATGTATGTATGTATGTATGTATGTATGTATGTATGTATGTATGTATGTATGTATGTATGTATGTATGTATGTATGTATGTATGTATGTATGTATGTATGTATGTTTGTATGTATGTATGTATGTATGTATGTATGTATGTATGTATGTATGTATGTATGTATGTATGTATGTATGTATGTATGTATGTTTGTATGTATGTATGTATGTATGTATGTATGTCTTCATGAGTGACTGGTAGTGCTGACCTTTCCATGATGGGATGAGTCGCATGATATTCACACTGATATCTCAGACTCATACCAAATTATGTTTTATATAGAAATGTTTTACTTTGTATTTTAAGGACATTAGTTGCTGCCTTTATTTTTTGCATTAATGTTTTTTATGGCATTGTTTTTGTTTTGTATGATTTATCTGTTTTTTTTGTTTTTATCTTTCTTTTTGATGCCTTTTGGTTTCTTTTTTGCAGTATCTTTTTTGCAGCATCTTTTATATCATTTTTTTATTATTTTTGGTTAGAAAGCTTTTGACTTTCTGGGGATTTTCATGTTTGTTACTTACCTTTCAGTAGGCACAAAATAGCCACAATTGTGTTGATGTGCCTTTAAACAGTGTACATTCAATACTAGGTTTCAACTTGATATTAGGGGCCCCGAGTGGTCTAAATCGATCTCCATTATGGATCACTGCCATCTCACCTTTGTTTTCGTAGATTGGAGTCTAAGATTCTGCGAATGTGGATATGTGAGAAAGCTTGCCACTAGCTTCTCATGGGTCAGTGGTTCTTTCCGTGGATTTCCCAGTTTCTTCCTCCACCATTAATACTGGCCACCATGAAAAATGTCTTTAAAGCCAAAACGACATAAACTTGATATTAAGCTTGCTATATATACATGCTTACAATTCAAGTCCGCTTACAAACTAGATAGATATAGCTCTGCTTGTGCATTATACAATAGCGGATCAGGGTCTGTTTGTTGGATTAAGAGTATATATTATTTTCCACAGCATGGTGCTAGTTATATTTCTTTTCCTTTCTTTCATTTTATTTTATTCAAAATAGTTTACTGTTTCTCTTTCTCTGCATGAAAAGAATTCTGATTTTTGTTCTTTCCAAAATCTGCCACTGCTTGCTTGCACATTTTGAGCAATGGTTGATTTGAATTGTCCTCTTTTTTCAATAAAAATCGTTCTAGTACTGCACCCTTTTAAAAAGTATGTGTAGGGTTACAAGTTTTTACCATTTATATTCACAGGTTATATTCTGCAAATTTTCTTTGCAGATATTGCTGAATGGTCAGAGATTGGTCCATATTTTGTTGAAAAGATGTTTTTTCATTCAATGTTTTTTCATTAAAAACATATTTTTTTTGTAATCCTTTCAAATTTTTCTCCTTCAGAAGATGTAAAAATAATGGAGTTATTTTAAAGAAAGTCATTTTAAGTCTGAATTTTTTGACACTGGGGAATGGTTTGTCAACAAAAATCTTCCAGAAATGAACATGAAAGAGTTTGTAATATTTTGCTCTACTGTTCATAGATAAGAAGACCTTATGGGATGGTCTGTTGTCCATGGTTGGTCATTTGTTTGTTCATTGTTTGGCTCAAGTTTGTTGTTGCTACTCCTCCTTAATGTCTTGCCTTGAAACTTCACACACACATTCATCACATGGTCTGTTTTGGCTAGTAGACATCTCCGTGCTCAAACATCCACTATGGCCACCACAGTGGCCATCTTGAAAATCTCTATCATTACTTATCAAATGGAGTTTTTACAGAAAGACTTAGTATGATGTCTGATTGGTACTAAATGAAAATGGTGCTGATCTGTTTTCCAATATGGCCACCACAGTGGCCATCTTGAAAATCTTAGAATTTTTTTGAATATATGGACATATTGCCATGGGTTTTCATTAAGAAACATCTTATGATATCATATCGCCATGTTGTTTTCATTAAAAAATGTTTTATGATGTCATATCGCCATGGGGTTTTCATTAAAAAATGTCTTATGATGTTATTTGATACTAGTTGAAATAGTTTCTGACTTCCAGTATGGCCACCATTTACAATGTCTAGCTGTTCTTAAAAATGGTTTTATTCTGACATCCAATATGGCCACCATGGCAACCATCTTAAAAATTGTAATACAACTCAGCTTGAACAGTCATATTGACATGGTGTTTCATATCCAGTTGATATTAAATGAAAATAGTGCCACTGATGTAAAACATTGGCTTATTGCTACTCCTAGAGAATGGAAAGTCATATTTCAAAATAGAGTTGTCTCCCCTTCTCACCACATGGATTAATATACAGGTGTATCAAAATGAGGTTTTCACAAAAAGACTTATGATATCTGGTTGGTCCTAGACGAAAAGTGTAACCATTGTACATCTAGTATGGTTGCCATGATGACTGTCTTAAAATCGGGTCACCACTTCTGAATGGATGGACTGGTACATTTCGAAGTCCACAAAGTAAAATTATTGTGCAGCTTTGTTAGTGATTTTATGGCAAGATTATACATTATTCCCCCTCTGTTATATGGTCACCCCTTCTGCAGCGGTAATGCGGCCTTTCCAGAGGGGGACTAAAATTTCTGTAAGAAGTATATGTAATATATGTAGTAAGAAAGCTATATTCTTCAAAGCATTCAATATCTTTGTTTAAAAGTAATATTAATTATTAAAAGGTTCTTGTTGTTATAATAATAGACTTCAAACAAATATGCATTAATAGTTCTTATTCATGGTATTAGCGTGATATGCAAACGGCTGTTGTCATGCACATTGCAAATCATTCAAAAACATCATTTAAATTTTGGTACATATGTAATTCTCTTCCCATTTATACCATTTTCCCACTGCTGCTGAATAACTTCCTTATCGGTTGTGATGTTGTTTATTCATGTCTTTTCAACATAAAATTGTTTTATTCGATTATTTTCTACCTAAAATTGTTCTTGAAGTCCCCCCTCTCCACCTCACCCGATGTTGTAGATTATAATAATGGACTTTTTCTGAAATAATTGTCTCCGTTTATGTGATGACATGTTAATGTTTGGGAATGATTTATTTGGATGTTGCTAACTGTATGCAATTAAATCATGCAGGCAAAATATTTGTAGAGCAGATGAAATGCCTTTTCCATAAGGAAGCGATACGATAAGTGTGTTGTCACATGATATTTCAGTCTTTGTCAGGTACCCTGTTTTGTTCGATTTTTAGCCAATGCTGACCCAGTGATCTTGACAATTAGATCAGGTTACAATCATCAATGTTGCCAATTACAAGACGGATAAAACAATTTTTTTGCATTTAAACAAAATGCCATGTGTATTTAAATGCAGTGATTATCATGTGATTCATTAGTCACAGTCTGGTAATCTATTGTTTTCACATTTCTTGACACTTAAGTGAGAGAAGTCTAAACAGTTTCGATATGTATGCAGATTTGATCTGAACAAAAGCACCTCACGGCCATTAAGATTTGTAAATTTGACAATTATTGTCAATAGTAGTAACCATAAATTATAAAAGTGAACAAGTTCTACATCTTGCTAAGGAAAGTCATAAATGATATAAAACCATTTTCCTGCTGACTTTTGTATTGTACATCGATGCTGCCACTTCTCAGCTGTTACTACTGTCCAATAATTGTAATCTTAACAATTATCAGAGTGACTAAACCAGACATCTCATGATAACACAGCAGTAACGCTACTCAGATTATGTGTACTTACCTTGGATTAAAATTTGAGTCTTTCTCAGCTTTGTGGAACAAATGTGGCTTTTTGTGAGGTGGAAATGATATAATATTAGCCTTAGTGGTTCAGGTACTTTAGCCAACACTTCTTTCAGTGATGAAACTCTGATATCTGGAAACAAATATCAGATTACTTACTTAATACATGTTATAGAATAAAATACTGGTTCTGGATACATATTAAAAAATAAAATCTGACCGCTTGTGAGTGGTAAATTATATAATTTTGCACTAAATATGATAGTTGTGTTAGGGGGTAAAATTTTGTGAAAGGTACTTTTAAATACAAGCTTGTCGATACCAATGGATTCTGACCATAAGGAGTGGTTGGTTGCTGGGGGTGGAGCGTCCAAGAGAAAGTACTACTGTTACTCTCATTTCATTGACAGTTTTCAGTGTATAATAACCTAGTTACATATGATTTGATGTGCCATGTAAAGACAATTTAAAACAATAATTTGGAACCAACAGTAAATTATAATTTACTATTACTTATTATTTATGAATATATGTAAATTCTAATTAATTAGAATCTTGCAATTGAAAATGTCAATTAGCAAAAACACCTGTCATATTATTTTTAAAAATTCCTAATTGAGTAATTTTTTATTCTCAGATAGCAACTTGTGGCAGTTAGGGAATTTATAATAATTTGTGATGATGTTAGAAAATATCTTCATGATTGTGTTCCATTGAAACAAAAGTATTGTGAAAATTGAAAATCTTTTCATGCAAAGCTATAACAGAATTTTGGCAAAATTTCAATTTTATATTGATATTAGGAACATTTTGTTTTCATTTTTCTTTAAATTCTTAAAATAAATCATTTTTTGCTCCAGGAAATGTGACTGTCATGAGATATTTTTCATGAATAGCATGACAAAATTATTATATATACCATATATACTTGATTATAATCCAGTCCAGCTGCACTTAACACAGTCCCTGATCTGCCATTGCATACTGCACCAGCAGATCATGATCTGTGTTGTTTGTAAAATATAAGGCTACGCTAGCAAGCAATTTTTCAAAAAGATCAAGGTAGGTAATAGCATCCTTGTAGATATTCATTATTTTGTTGTTGACTAGCATTTAAATACATGATTTAGGATCTTGTTGCATGGGAGACATAAATGAAAATGGTATGTACATGATATCCACAGTGATTTTCCCAAGAAAACTGCAATAGAACTGCAAATGCTGTCATTTTAGCTGCTTTATGAGGGTTTAATTTACCCCAAAAAATCTCGGTTGGCCCATAATTCCACATAAAAGACCATTTTATTGGTCTCAGGTGTTCATCTGAAGCTGAAAGCAGCAAACATTTTCTTCACTCTGTTCCTCCAAAGAAAGATTCTGTCTGATCTGGAAACTTCCAAGCTCCATCTTTATTCAAAGTTCAATGCATTATTGTAATATTTGATAAATCTTATGGAAAGAAGGATATGTATGTATGTATGTATGTATGTATGTATGTATGTATGTATGTATGTATGTATGTATGTATGTATGTATGTATGTATGCATGCATGCATGCATGCATGCATGCATGCATGCATGCATGCATGCATGCATGCATGTATGTATGTATGTGCATGGATGGATGGATGTTAGGGTTTAAATGTTTAAATGGCACATCAGCACAATCTTGACTATATAGTACCAAGTAATTTTTAAAATCCCAAAGAAAATGAGAAAGGCATAAAAAAAGTTTGTATCCCTGAAATATGAAGTGACATTAATTTGATATAAACTGCAATCTTTTCAAAGTCCAAGACCTTCTTGACAATAGCATATACTGTGGATCCCAAAAAAGACAAGTTTGCATCCATTAGTGGCACATCAAGCCTATACTATATTGTGTACCCATAAGCCCTTTACCCTCCAAAATAGGTGTTTCCTGTCAGACGATCATCCTATTTTTCATTGCCAAAGCCTGCACTTTTTCCCCACCAGAGTTAAAAGAAAGTGAATGTTTTTAAAAAAAAAATTCCTAAGTTGCATCTAATTGAGCAGATTGTGCCCAATGCTTGAAGCGTTTAGTTTATTTTATATAATAATCTTTAAAATGTATATAATGTTTTAAAAAATTTAAAAAAATTAATAAAACCAGTGCAATAGGAAAACAATTTTTTTGGTGACCTAATCTGTCTTGACATATATCTCTCAATTTGTTTACCCAAAGGAGGGGCATCAGGCCTGTTCTTTTTGTGATACACTTCATCTGTCTGTCATCCATCTGTCCATATGTTCACATGTAACAACTTGTTTTCATAAAGTGCTAGATGGAAATTCACCAAACATGTTACACGGGCTGTCCCAGGTGTGCTGGTTTGTCCGAACAATTGGATTTACCCATCCTTTCCTGAATATGCCTGTGGTAGTAGCATCCCATTCTATCCGAAATACGAAATACGACTTCAGTTGTATGTTACATCAGTGTTTAGTGTCTCTAGAGATGTGTATTATACATCACAAATATGTGTGTATGTCTTCACCCAACACAGGAAATGGTTATATGCATGTATGAAATCAAAACAAAATTGATTGGAATAAAAAATTGTTGGCTTAAAAATCGATTAATACATTTGTTGGACAACTCGGATGTAAACATGGATGTTCATAGTGAGGGTAGTGACACTGAAGTTGATGATTTGGATGATTCTGATGATAATCCTGACTTGAATGAAGGGTTAGAATTGAATACAGTTGATGAAAGAGATTTTGCATGGTTTCATGCACTTTTTGAGAGTCATTCAGAGAATAAAACATATTTTGAAGGCATTCAAATGGGTCCGGGATGATTTTTCCACTTCGTTTGTAGCCACAGTTTAAATTGAATTATACTGACATAAAAATGATGTGGGCAAAATTGTACTAATTAATTGCTTTTATCTTACTGAGAGATTTATGAGAATAATTTGTGACAAGATTTCATGAGAAAGTACATTGAAGTAGCGTATTTTTCCGCATATATCCCACAGATGCAGATAATCTGCACCCTCACATAGCCTGCAGGTTTTGTGTAAAAAAATCGTTTGGCATAACCAGCACCTTTGTATAAACCCACACTATATTCCAGCTTGCCGTTGGCAAATTTGAATTTGGAAGCCATAGGGCATTGATTGGTCTATATATGATACTACCCTAATGCCCTCACTGAAGACTTGTCCTAGTAGATCAATGAAGCTGCTGTTTAGCGTTTATTGTTTCTAGATACCAGGTATTCAACCCATCCACTATTGCCACATCAGCAGATAAGAATAAACAATCATTGCGGTAATGCCTCAGACAATTCTTTGATCTAAAATAAAAATGGTAATAAAGCCTTGTTTACATCAGATGGGTAATGAAACATTTGACAAATTTTCATTTCTGATAAAGGAAAGGAAACCACTGGATATAAATTGCTCAGTGCAGCAGATGGATACAGGCTACATAAATGTGGACATTTCTAAATAATCTTGTATTCTTATGAAGTGTAGATTTGAGTTTAAATAATTTCTTTCTGCTAAATTTAAAAAATACTAAAACAAAATTCTGACATAGCCAACTTTAATCTAACTGCCATTGTATATGCTGAAGTGCATGGCAATAGAGCAACAGGCAGAAAATTTGATATTGATAAAAGTGTAACCCAAGGTTGGAGAAAAGAAAAGGCATTAATGACCTCGCCTTCAAGCTGACCTGAAGCAATGGATCCTGGCCCAGCATGAAAGCAACCGACCAATCTTGACAGTTGCCATCAAACTGAAGGCCAAACTCATGGCGGCAAAGAAGCATATTGATGATTTTAAAGGAGTTCATTGGGTATATAAATTTATGAAGAGGAACCAATTGTCAATCAGAACATAAACGACCATCAGCCAATATGTACCCTAGAATTGGGAGAAGAAGATGGATGATTTTCGTGAATCTGTCACCAGGGAAATTCAGAAACTTGACCTTCCCCATTCTGCCATTATTATTATGGATGAAGTACCAGTGTGTTTTGACATTCCGGCAGCAAGGTTGGTGGACGAAGTCCGCATTCAAGTTATTACTCGTGTTTTTCAAAACTATATATTGAAAGATTATTACTGTACGTGTAAAAAATTTTTGATATAGCTTGCAACCTTATATAGCCCACACCCCCTTGCGTGGTTTGTAAAATCTGGTATTACCCACGGGATATATGCAGGTTGTACATGTTTTAGAATGTAAAGTAAACAAATTGTTCCAGGTGTTGTGTTCTCCAGTTTTAGTAAAATTATTATAACTTTTGAACTAACAGTGCAAGAAATTTCAGATTTTGACCAAACTACTTGACTTAGAATTATCTTTATTTTATTCCCATACTATTTGGAGCATTTCATTCACCTTTATGGACAAAAGATTAACTAAACATTATGGTAAGTTTTTTTCATTTTTTTTTTCTTTCTTTCAAGTCATATTTCAAAAGACAGTTGTGAACATGTACTTTGGTAAATATAACAAAAGATATAGCACTGTGTTGCAAATTTTATTACCTTTTCAGAGATAAAGATTTATATACTTTAAAAAAGAAATAATGTTACAACATTTTTAGTAAACGAGGTGAAGGTCACCAAAATTTCTACTGTTGCTGATGTATAATGTGTTTTAGGACAATGTGTTTAAAATTACTTCTCAGGAACCAGGCACTGCTTTTGAAACTGCCAAACAGGATAAAATGGGTTAATAATTGAAATCTGCAAGGTTCTGTCAGACGTACACTTATAACAGAGATCTGACTGACACCATTACAAGGCCATGTTCTGTTGATGTTTTGATTCCCTAGTCAGATTGCAAGTTTCACATTTAGGAAAGTAAAAAATTTCATTAAGAATAGAATGTTTCTTATGGTAGAATGAATGTCTGCCAGAAATAAGTAGACCACGAAATCCAATTGTCAGCAGAAAATGAAGCTTTTTACTTACCTGTCAGATTCGTGTTTTTAATAAGTAGATATTAATTTTTATAATCAGAGTCACTCCTGTGAGGGGTTCAGAGGTTGGAGATACTAAAATTGCAATTAAATTGGCATTTTTAACTATTTCTTTTACTAAACTTTGTACATGCATTTGTAGGAAGAAGTCAGTTAATATCTGTAATGGATTTGGGGTTATCACCCCTTAGCCACAGTGCCCAGGGAATGGGAGGTTAGGTTTTGCTGTGGCAACATTTTCATTATTCCTTAAGTTGATAAATGTGACTCAAACAGACGTTAAGAAATTTTATGCTATGTATTCAATATTGTTTATAGCAGCAACAAAATTCATGAAAGGTGGCACATCTTCAATGAAAGTGAATTTGCTCTGTATAAACTGCCTTGTCAGTTGTGTGACAGAAAATATATTACTGACATGTTCCTGATACACACGCACGCACGCACACACACATGCACACACGCATGGTGATAAAGTACAGTCAGGATTTCAGTTGATGTAAATTTTATAAATGTTGTGCATTTTTTTTCAGGATACGGACAGAGAAGAATGGCGGAGCCTGGTGTCCCAAACCAGTCATCGCCAGGGATACATACGAGTACCTACAAATAGATCTGTCCCAACTCACTGTCATTACCATGGTTGAGATTCAGGGAAGATTTGGGAATGGACAGGTAAAATCAGTAACAGTCAAAATTTATGTAGGACTTATTCTGGCACATTTGCTGCTATGACAAAATAGAAATGCCATATATACTTGCTTATAGGTTGCAACATACTGCAGACAACAAGCTCCTCATCTGACATAGGATAATGCACCTGCAAATCAGGGTCTACTTTATTCTACTAATTACTTTTAACAAACTACACAGACCCAGATCTGCCAGTGCATTCTATAATGGCAGATCTTGGTTTGTGCATTTACAGTTGGACAACACCAGTATGCAAGTATATATGGTACACCATGCAAACAGTTGCAAATATATGCTGCATCTTCCTTGTCATTCCTGAGTGATTAAGTCAGCCATCCATAGCTTAAATTGTGAGCAGATTGTGTAAAGATAGTCCTTAGAATAGAACAGGTCATTGTTGAAATGCATATGTAAATGGGTATATGTAACAAAGAAAAAAGAAAGGACTTTATTCTTCTTCCAAAGAATAGGTCTCTCTCTCTCTCTCTCTCTCTCTCTCTCTCTCTCTCTCTCTCTCTCTCTCTCTCTCTCTCTCTCTCTCTCTCTCTCTCTCTCTCTCTCTCTCTCTCTCTCTCTCAATATACCTCAGAAATGCCTTGTTGATGTTGCATAACACAGAAATCTGAGTTTTCTATACAGTCAGTTGATGGTATAATAATTCTAATTTATATGACACACACATAAATGGGGATACCATTATACAATGACTAATTTCCCATAGATCATGATGATTGAGTATCCCTCCATCCCCCCCAAAATAGATTGCTATTAATATGTAAATATGCAAAGAAATATCACAACACATATTCTGTTAAGACTCGTCGATTTAGCTTGTGATTTTAATTATGTTTGAGATTTATTGGGCTAATTTAATTCTGTTTGAGATTTATTGGATTATTTTAATTTATTTGGTATTTAATGTTCTATTTTAAATTAGTTGTTTAAGTCTCCAGTATTACTCTTTTCCGACAAGGTGAGGAAGAGAAAGATAGAATTTCTTAAATTTTACATACAGATGTCTCTTTGTAGGTTTTATCTTCAGGATTGCAGTAATAAAATGCTACCTTGCTCCCGATTTAAAACAGCTACAATAAATTAAGAAATATCGTCCAATTGAAGTATTAAATTTTTACTAATATAATGTGCCAGGGTGACCGAACGGTGTAAGGTGCTTTCCTTTGCCAATGTGAACATGATTTGCCTAGGGTGAAAATATCTTATTATCTCTCTCCCTGCCCGATTCCCAATAAATAAATAATGGCACTTCTATTTATTACAGTGATATTGATACAGATAACTGTGAAAATGTAAATCAGTGTTATCAAATAACACTATTATACAATTATATTGTTATTAAATTGTTGCTTGTTTCATTTAATAACTTTATTAAATTGTTGCTTGTTTGGTTTATTAACTGCCAGTGATCCCAATCTTTTCTTTCTATAGATTCTTAAAAAAGTGCTATATATACTTGCTTACAAATTCATTCCAGCTGCAGATACGATAATCTCTTTAAAGTGCCAGCAGGTCAAAGTCTATGCTTTAATCACTTGGCCATTAGTGAATGGTTCAGAAAAATTCCATGGACCTAGATCTGTGAGTGCATTATGTGATGGCAGATTTAGGTCTGTGAAGTTTGCAGTTGGTCTCAACTTTTAAGTGAGTATATGCAATATATATGCAGTTGCCAGGATGATGGCAGTGATTATTTTGCACATTTACTTGGTGATCTGCACTAGAATATGATTCAGCTAGCATGCGGAGAATTTTCATGCAGGTCTGTTGTGGAAGTCAATCCAGTATTGTAGAAGTTATGAAATTTTATTACTTGCCTGGAATAGACATCTGAATAAAGTTAAAGATTATTCATTTTGTAACTTTTATGCTCCATTTGTCAGATTAAGTTCATTATTAATGCTTCGAAATGTGCTGTTTGGAGGACATCCTCATGTGAACTTCAAGGCAAGTTGCATACATTTTATTTGCCCTCAAAAGGTTTTTGAAAATTTTCTTGGCAGCAGAGTTTTAGGATTCTGTAACCATCTTTTTAAAGTGTATGCCTTAGACATTCATGTGTACATTTGTAAAATTTATTTCATTTCTTGTTTGTTCTGCCCGGTTTTATTGGGATGATGTTTACTCCATTAGCATTGATGTCTACTTTGATGAAAATAAGTGATGGTCTTGAAATACACACACTAACATAAATGCCATACTGGTGGCATTAAAATCCAGTCTAAGTGCACATGCTTCCTCCAGTACCAGTCACCAGAGCAACGTTCTGAAGTAACTTGTTTCTAATACTAATAACAGTGAGATAAAAGCATCACTTTGCCAGCTGATGTGGCATCAGCTTTAAAGTACTGCATTACTTTTTTGTGAAATCACATTATCTTCTGTATCTGTTGCAGAATTCAACTGAATCATTGGGATAATAGTATTTTAACTAATGTTCTTACCCAGGTATGCTTGGAATTCCTGTCTTGTGTGTGCAGCCAGAAAGATATGCCATCGCTATACTGTTAGATAGAATGTGATAGAGTGTAAGATTTGTAATCAGAGAGTTGCTGGTTTGATGCCTGCCAAAGCAACCCAGCTCAACTGCTGCATTATGTCCTTTGAAAAGACATTTATCTCCCATTTTCTCAGTGCCAATAAAGAGATGAAAAAATTGAAAACAAAGAAACCAACCATCATTATTCAAGTTCAGTGGCAAAACACCACAATTATATAGATGCGTTTGCAAGCAGATAGCAAGAATTTGCTTCCAAGGTAACCAGAATTGTGTATTGGTAGGTAGGTATAATATTCCAGGGGAGGGGTAATCATACAGTATAGCAAAATTCCCTTTCAAATGGCTTCATTATGTTTACTTTACTTTAAGTATAGCATTAAATTTTTCTATCAGAAATTCTTATTGACCCATAAAACTTTAAAATGGACTGGGTTCTTTTAGGTTTTTTTTTTTCTTCTCAATTGGTCATAGAAGAGAAGAGCTGTTGAGATGGTCAGTTTTCTGTCTATTAGCACAAATGTAAGATCACGTCTCTTTCAAAACTGCTTGGAGGTTTGCCATGATCTACTTGATCCTGAATCAAAATGGTGCTGTCCTTATTATCACTAATTCCCCTGAATGTATGGCGATAGTAAAATAGTATTTTTTTTAAAAAGACTTGTATCCAATTTGTCCCAAATAAAAATGGTGCCAATCTGATATCTGAATTAGCCTCCACAGCAGCCATATTATAAATCTTATCAAAATTTCTCATACATGGCAGCTTTTAGTACCAATTTTATGTCTTTGGTATGAACCTGCAACCTCCTCCATCCGAGGTGGACACTCTAACTTTTAGGCCACCAGAGTGGTTCTCCTGAATAGATGTTTTTTTCTTACTTACAGTTTTCACTGAAAGACCTCTAATGAAGTCTACTTTGTTTTAAAAGAAAATGGTGCCAAACTGACATCTATTACCACATATACTTGCTTATAAGACTAATCCTACTGCAAACTGCACCAACAAGTTTGTGTCATTGCATAATGCATCGGAAGATCTGGGTCCCATACATAGAACCTGATCTGCAGGCACATTTTGCTGTGGTGTATCAGGATCTTTGTTGTTTGTAGTTTGACTTATCTTATAAGCAAGTGTAGATGGTATGTGTAACACAGCAAATTGAAAATTTTGTTATAGCTTCTAATTGGATATATATGGTACGTGTTTGCTGTTTCCTTCCATTGCATAGGAAAAGACCTTACTAAATTAAGCCAGAAACTGGAATAATTTTGATACAGGAAAGCTGAAACATACACCCTTTCTGCAGGTGGTGTTTGTTTCTACATTTGGTTTCTACATTCTTGATGTCCAATAAGGGTTAATTAACACTTCTGTAGATTCCCAATTGCTTTGAGGAGTTACTTTTTCCATGCAATCAGATATCATGTTTTTAATATAATACATTGGAGTTTCATCGTGCATTCAAGTTGACAACTAGTATTATGTTGCACATGGTGCACCTGTTTCAAATAATTACTCTTAATTTAAATTTAAAATTTAAAATCACAAACTGAGGGAAGTTGTTAATAAGTGAGTTTTTGATTTTTGATTTGTAAAACAATTAACAGAGATGTAATTAATAAGTAAACGGTAGTTCGGATTAATATGAATGTATACCTAATTAGAAAAAATCTTCTACAGGAGGGTTGCTGTGATTGGATTTACATTTTGTTCAGTTGTAGATCTGAAACCTGACAAACAGTTAACACAGCTGTTTGTACATGATATTATATAGCATGTTCCCTCCATACATCTGTATTAGGCCACTGTTAGATGGTAGGTACAAGAGGATGTTTTTCTTTGAAGGTATATGGTAATTGAATGTTACATGTATTTCTTCCTCACAAGGTTGAATTCCAGGAGGTTGTTGATACAGGAGAGAAGACATACACACCCCACATCCAGATGTTGTGACTGGTTCTATTTTGTAACCAGATTTTGGTTCCCAGTATTTGATGCATGTGTATGCTGTTATTAGGTTGTTCCAGAATATATATGATTGATTAGTATTATATCATTATTATATAGAATATATAAATACATAAAATCAAATGCTGGGTGGAAAAATATGATTTTCAGACCTTACTAATTAATATTGCTGTAACATACCAAAATCTGGACTAAGTGAAACAATGGGTCAAGGAAGCAGACTGAGGCCTTGTAATACCTGGGAAATGATAGCATTTTAATGTGAATATGTTGTTAGACAAAATTCTATTTTATGTACATAATTCTATTTTAAAAACTAATTCAAGAACTGACAGACTGCTCATTTGTGTTGTTTGTAACCACATAAAAATAGCAGTGATTGATTGGTTCATTTTGTCAATAGCTTAAATTTTGAGTGTTCCGATTTTTAATATACTGAGTGTTATTCTGTACATTAAACAGGTAGGAAACCTCATTGAAAAGACTTGTCATGGAACTTTAAATATTCTTATTACAGTGGTGGAATTAGTAAAGATTTCTAATGAATAATGACAGGAAAATTTGGCTGTTTGAGGTTTCACAAATTTTAGCACGGTGTATTGTAATAAGATAAGAGGTTAATCTACACTATATTTATAGGTTACTGCATTTGTGTGGGAAAATATGAATAAGCTTTTTGGATGGCTATACTGCATGACCTTATATTTTTCCATTCAAATGCAGTAACCTTTTAATTATATGCTCATTTTTGTTTTATTACCAAAGACTTAATAATAAAATTTCACAACTAAATATACTGAATAAAATTTATTATTTTATTATTAAAATAATAAGGTTCACAATCATAGTATTCATTTGAATATAGCTCCTCCCACCGACCTTTTAACTTCATAGTGTACCATGCGCTCATGTGCTTCAAGTTCCTGGAGTGGAGTATGAAGGTGTTCAATATCAGGGAATATTGAACGATTCTGACAATGTAAAGTTAATGGAGAAAAAAATGAGCATATAATGAACTCACTTATAAGTTGAGTTCATCTGCAAACTGCACAGGCACAGATCTGCAGTTGCATAATTTACAAGTAGACATGGGCCCATGCAGTTTATTAGGAGTAATCATTAAAACAAGCAGAATGCACCCTAATTAGTGATGCAGTATGCATTGACAGATCAGGGTCAGTGTCTGTTCTTAACACTTGGACTTAACTTATAAGTGTGTACAAATGGTAGCCCATTTTTTAAAAAGTAACAGGTGGACTTCTATTGAACAAAGATATCCCTAGTTAAGTTTTTCTGAAATTTTTATAAATGGAGGCTGGTTCATGCTATGAAGTATTAGGCTTATCATGGGATAAATATGCGTTCTTAACACTTGGACTTAACTTATACGTGTGTACAAATGGTAGCCCATTTTTTAAAAAGTAACAGGTGGACTTCTATTGAACAAAGATATCCCTAGTTAAGTTTTTCTGAAATTTTTATAAATGGAGGCTGGTTCATGCTATGAAGTATTAGGCTTATCATGAGATAAATATGCGTTTTTAACACTTGGACTTAACTTATAAGTGTGTACAAATGGTAGTACATTTTTAAAAAAGTAACACAGTATGCATTTGCAGAACAGGTCAGTGTCTGCAGTCTTAACTTTATTAAGATTTTCTGAAATTTTTATAAATGAAGGCTGGTTTATGTTATGAAGGATTAGGCTTATAATGGGATAAATATGGTAGCTTCACAACTTAGATGTTCATACTAAGCATGAAAGGGACATTAGTGAAAAGAAATGTTATTTCATTGCCACAAGAAAATTAAAAGAAATATGACATGGTCATGAAATAGTATCATGTACCTATGAGATGTTATGTCATGAGCATGACATGTTATCTCACAGCTAAGAGATAGTTTTTTTTAACTAAAGTTCCTTTCATGCATTTGTACATCCCTATTTCCTACCACCCATGCACTTTCATAAATCTGATGCCAGATTTGGGGGATAGGTTGTTGAAACAGTAACTTGGCATTGATAAGATGGTAGGTTGGATGTTAATACACTTTGGTTTATTTTCTTTAGAGTTCTTAGGCAGAAGGAAATTAGAGTAAAAGAATGGTATGTACTGATTGTAAAGGGCCTGATCTTTTTTATGTTAAAAGCTGTGATTAGTGGTGTATTTCACCTGAAAGAGTCTTTCTGATTCCCACCACTGCATTTTAAAGAAAGTAGGGATTGTGGAGTGGGTAGCTTGCTCACTTTCAGTTAAGACTATTTTCAAATCATGCAGAATTCCCAAATAAGTAATCAACTGTAAAGCTTTAAACTGTTCACTCCCTCCCCCACCATGGTTGGCTCAGGTGCCATTCCCGTATACAATAGAAAAATCCCCTGAAAGATAATAAAAATACATTCAGAAGATGAGATGGGGATGGGGTGGGGTGGAAGAAAGTGTGTGCCATTTTCTTCATTTTATTGTCAGTTATGGAGATAATTATTTGTGTAGACAAAATTTTTTGTTTTCTACAGAGAGTTGCAGATTGCTTGCTATATAGATGTAGGCAGTAAATGTGCAAATAGTAATTTCTGAGCACTACTGACCAAAAGAACATGTGGATGACCTGCTGTCCATCTTTCATTGTCACAAGCTTTTGATGCTTCTCCTTGTCTACCACATATACTCACTTGTAAGTCAAGTTCAACTGCACAGACCCAAATCGTCTATCCCATAATATTCTAGCTGATTTGGATCCTTGCAGTTTGAAAGGTGTAATTTTTTAGAAAAAGAAACACAGAGCCTGATCTGCAGCACATTATGATACACCAGATAATAATCTTTTCTTTGTTTGTTGTTTGAATCGACTTATAAGTAAGTACATACGGTACTTGCAAGATTTCCTTGAAGCTGTAGACACACATACATCCCAATGTCTTGTTCTTAAATGGAAATGGTGAAGTTTGGATGCTGAATATAATTGCAACTGTGGCCATCTTGAACATCTGTTCACTATTTTTCAGTGTAAGATTATATCAACATGAGATTTTGAAAAAGACAAGACTTGCATAGTAGTTGATAATAGATGAACATGGCGCTGATCTGTCATTCATTAGAGCAGGAAAGGAAGTCATTTCGAAAATCATGTAATCTCTATAATTATGCAGTTCTTAAATACAGTATGTTTATCTTGAAAATCTTGTTATCACTCAATGTCAAAAATGGTTTCAACATTCAACATGATCTTATATGGAATTTCTTGAAATTCTTTTCAGCCACTAGAGCATTAGTCCCATCAAGGGACTCTTGTTTTGCTAGGGATCTACTGCCTATGGGTAGTGATGGATTCAGTGGAATGAGGGATATAGACTTCATATCAAAAGTGCTAGCTCTGTGTTAATAGAATAATAGGATAGGGATCCTGTCCAATGAGAATGTGAATTTGATGTTGTAGTAATGGACTGTGGGGATAGGGAGAGATTAGCAGCTTCATGCATCATGCCATTAGCATTGGAGCATATCCAAGGTTAAGAAAGGATAACTAAGGCACAAAATCTATTATTTAGTTTAATAATAGCTTTGTCCTCTAAAAATATCCTTACTTGTATGTAATTTGTAGGAGGCCTACTGGAAGATTGTTTTGTTGACCATAGGAGTCAGATGTATAAATAAAGCCATTTTTATTATTACTGCATGTACTTGATTTTTAGTAGAGTAAAGCTGCAAAAAACATAGATCGTGGTCAGCCATGGCATAAAGCACTTGCAGATCAGGGTCTGCATTTTAATTTTTCTTTTGATTACTTCTTACAAATTGCACAGACCCCGATCTGCCAGTGTATTATGTAACAACAGATCTGGGTCTGTGCAGTTTGTAGTGGAACTCATAAGTGAATATATGTATTATTATTGTTGTTCTCCTCCTCCTCCTCCTCCAACAAAAACTCCATACTTAATTATTGGAGGTTATTCATGTTCCTTTATGTCTCTCACCCAGTCTGTTTTAAAAAAATTTTTTTTGCAATATTGGTAGAGCTCAGACATCCAATATGTCTTGCACAGTGGCCATATTTAAAGTCTTCTTATCTATTTCTCTTACATGAATGGTCATGCCAGCATGAGGTATGCACATAAAGACTTCTTATGATATCTAGTTGGATTTTGTATGATGTCTAGTTAATAATGAATAATGTCTGAATGAAAATGGTACTACTGACATAAAATATTGCCATCACAATGGTCATCTTGAAAATCATTTTCACAAAATTTATCTCAAATGGCTGGTCATTTAAACAATTTGCTTTCAACAAGACTTCTTGTGATGTCTTGTTTGTAGTAAATGAAAATGGTGCCAGTCTGATATGGCAGCCATCTTGGTGCCAGTCTGATATTCGGTATGGTCTCTATGGCAGCTATCTTGGAAATAAATGGTTTTAGCATTGTGTTGTTGTGGGCCATTTATCAGCACCTGATAGGCTATACATGGTGGCCAGTATTAATGGTGGAGGAAGAAACTGGGAAATCACCGGAAAGAACCATCGACCCACGAGAAGGTACTGGCAAGCTTTCTCACATATCCACATTCGGTGAATCCTAGACTAGAACCTATGCAGACAGTGGTGAGATGGCAGTGATCTGTAACAGACAGCTCTTTATACCACTTGGCCACTCAGGGCCAGAAATAAATGTATTGTTATTGTTACTCAAAAAAACACAGAAAGTCATATCAACAACAGGTTTTCCAGCAGAAGCCTTCTTATGATATCTTTGCTGGTTCTCTATGAAAACTAGCAGTCTGACATCACATCTACTGTATGCAAAGCAGTTAATTTAAAATTGTAATTGTTAGAAACATCAGAGATGGTTTCAACACTTTGTAATAAAATGGAAGAAATGATTTGATGTTAAATTCCTAAAATTTCATTTCAGCCATTATAGTGCCAGGCCCTTCCTGGAACACCTGTTTCATTTTCTTACTGAATACAAACATTCATATTTAGAACTTTTTCAGATGGATGAAAAATATAAAAGCTCTCAATGAACAATGAATGGATAAAAAGAAGTAGTTTCAGTGTGTTGAAACATCTTGTATTCCTTTAATTTTTATACTTAAATTTGACATTACAGGTTAGCATAAAAGTCATTGACATTGAAATTGAGGTTATTTGCCAGCCAATCAGAGATAGAAGTCAGTGACATTGAAATTGGCATTATTTGCCAGCCAATCAGAGGAATGTACTGATATGCCAGAAGTTATTAATGGTTGATTTATTCAGACTTATGCTGTTACAGAACTTCCTGTCGTTCATCACTCCATTACAGATAGGGCACATAGGGACCTAAAATACAGCTATCAGCAGAACTGATATTATTTGGACCAATATATCACCTCTACCATTGCACTCAATCAGCCCTACTGAGCACCTTTAATCTACTTGTTACATAAGGCAATACTGTTCAGTAATATTATCTTTCCAATTCACCTAAAACATAGTCATACTTTTCTCACCTATCTCTATTTTGTCTGTGCATTCTACATTTTCTGAGTGGTAGGAATAAAGTGCTGTTTGATTTTATGACTCCTGTCATCAATAATAAATTACCCAGTATTTCAAAAAACTGTTTCATAATGTGTATGTAGTATCCATTTGATTTCCACTGAGAGATATGATAGAAAATGGTCCATTCTTTTATAAGTCTTTGACCTGTTACAAATGTTTTTGCTGTTTTCAGGTGCACAAAAACCTTGTACTTTTTCATATTAGTGGAGTGATCCACTACATATAACAGTGTAGAAACTGCAGTAGATTTGTTCGTATGAACATGCAAATGGCACTTAAACAAGAACAAATTATTCAAGTAACCAGTCATAAAACATTGTGTTCCAGAGTAATGCTAAGAAATTGTTTTCTCAAAGGAATAAAATTATGTCATGTGGCTGGTTTTGTTCACCTTTGGTAATTAGAGGACAATAAATGAGTTTTAAAAAATCTTGTTCTCCCCAGCCAATCCAGTATTAGGCAGAGTGACAACTAAATGCTCCCAACTTTTCTTTACGCTCTACATGTGCACTACACATATGAATTTGCTTATATTTATTAGTTTGCCTATGTGAGAAATATCAGATCCACTTGGATCTCTTGTTTTAATATTCAGGTATAATTTAATTTTATGGACAGTTAGTATCAGCTTACTTATTAAAAATGCTTTTCTTTGCAATGACCATTACTTGGATATATATATATATATATATATATATATATATATATATATATATATATATATATATATATATATATATATATATATATAAACTTCGAATAACAGAATAAAAATGCAGACTAATCTGTATATATTTTAGTAATTGTATCTTTCTTTGACCCATAGTTATTTGTAAAACTTTAAATTTGTCAGAAATTTACATATATGAATATTCCTTTTTAAAAAAATTAAGTATCTTTTAGCTTCAGGTGTCTTGACTAGTGTGCACTCAAGAAAAGTGTCATTCAATTGGCATGGAATGATTGTTAATGTTTTGATTTGTTTGTTTCTGTCAAAAAATTCCCTAATTTCGATTTTTTTTCAAAAGCGATAACAGCTGGAAAAAGATTCGATCTTTATAGGCTCACCTGCCTTGTTTCCTTAAGTAATTGCACCACAAAGGACAACAAAATCATACAGGCCATGGTGTTAGAAAAGGTCACCTGAAGGTGCCACTTATAATTCACTGTTTGCTACTTTTCAAAGTTTATCAATGGGTTAACTCTCCCAAATGAAAGGGCATAAAAACTTTGCATACAAAATGGAGGCATGCACTGGAACAGTGGACAGTTCTTTGTTCATTTCAATAATGGCAGTATTATTATGATGTCCTAAGTGTGTCAGTTTCAGTGATGGCAAGTATTAAGATAATGTGTAAGTGGGATAGTTTCAGTGATAGCAGTATTAAGATAATGTGTAAGTGTGATAGTTTCAGTGATGCCAGTAATGTCCTAAGTGTGTCAGAATAGTCTATGATTCAAAACTTTTTTTCTTTGGAGCCATCTTGATTTTTCATGTTGAGTGAAATAACAAAAGTGCAGCTGCAGTCAGATAATTGGTTCTTAGAATATTCTTTTATTTCAGTGCAAAGAAAATACAGGAGTTGAAATGGTTAATCTGTTTTCTGCATCTTGTTTCTTTTAGCATCAGATAAAGGCATAATGAGCTAGGTCACTTTATTGTATTGTATACCAAACAAATGCAAAATAATTTTAATTTGTTTTAGAACATTTTTTTTTTGCAGATTAAAATCAGCCTTAACTTTCTCATTAGCTGTGCAGCTTTTTTGTACACGAACCATTTGTACATTTTATTCATGCTAAATTGCTTCAGAGTAAAATACAACTTATTCTCCTTATAAGTACCGTATACACATGCATGCAAGTTGAGCCCAACTGCAAACTGCACAGACCACGATTTGATGTTGCATAAAGTCCAGGCAGAGCTGGGTATATGTAGTTTGTTAGGAGTAATCCATAGAACAAATACATAAACCTTGATCTGCCCATGCAGTATACAAGGGCAGATCTTGGTCAGTGTTTGCAGTTGGACTCGACTTGTAAGTGAATATAAACAGCACATGTAAAAAAAGAAAAAAATACATAAAACGACAAGAGAGTTAATAAGATTGCTTGACATAATAACAAGCATCAAGTTGCAATAAACTTGGGCTGGGATCTCCCATAATGCATCAGCATATCAAGATATATGGTGTCTATTCTCTTCTTGGTGTCATGGGAACAGAATAGTCCCTGGTGTGTTGATTCATTATATAACAGAAAATTGGGGTCTGTATGTTTTGTTGCATGCACTGGCTGGTGAAATTTAACACCATAGTTACGAGAACATGAAGGTTTCATAAAGCAGCATTGTCTTTTCCATTTGGACAGATTTCTAAATTTGTGCTTGTAAGTCGATGTACCAACTGAAATATGCAGATGCTTCATACTCCGAAGGAAAATAATTGCCTTTATTTGCCAGATTATGCATCAAAATTATTTAGATAAGCTAGAATCTTATAAATTGGCAAAATTTATATTTTTGAGATGGCAACAGAATTCTTGGAAAGATATTGAATTTCTGAATGAAACAAAAACCTGTTATAGCATCTCGAAATGTAGACGTTTTGAGTTTTTTTTGTTCCAGATTTATTCATGAGAAAAATTAAATAATAGGCACCATGCATAAGATGGAAATTTATAAATTAAGGAACCAGTATATTGTAATGGTCACCATATGTACTCACAAGTTGATCCTTAATGCACCAACAGGTCTGGATCTGTACAGTTTGTTAGAAGTAATCAGTAGAACAAACAAGGTATAGATCCTGATTGTGATCTGTCAGGTTATTTTGCAATGGATGATCAGGGTAAGCGTTGATTGCTGCTGGAAATGACTCACAAGCAAGTCGTGTGATACATTTTTTGCCTTTATGAGTCATTATAATAATAATGATAGAGGTTAATTTTACAGAATCAATAGAAATTTCCTCATTACCAGCATCTTGCAAAAAAGAATATTAAAATGAGCAAAAGTTTATTTTCATTTTCCAATCTCTGTATGGATCTAAAATTGTCTTCTATTACACTCTTAAGCTAATTTATGCTTGTTTTGCATGTGTGCCAACTTAATATTTTAGTTTATCTTAAAGTACATGAATATCAATTTTCAAAATTTCTGCCAGAACTTAAAATCAGATTTATTTCCCAAAACTTTATGCACATTTAAGAAACGCAGCTATATCAGTTGAAAGCTTTAAATTTCTTAACAAAACATAAACCTGCCTCCCCTCTCAAAATCTAGACATTTTATTCCAGCTTGTCTTGGTTTTAATGATCAAGTTGAAGTAAATAATGTGTATCGTGAACTTTCTGAGTTGAAAATGTTGTTACTTTCAGGTTTTACAGACATTACAATTTTCCAGAACAATCCAGGATTCTGAATTTGTTGGTTGGTTGTGTAGTAAAGTAATTTTTATATTCACTTGTAAGTTGAGTCCAACTACAAGCTGGACAGATTCAGATCTGACATTGCATAATGTACTAGCAGATCTGGGTCTTTGCAGTTTGTTTGGAGTGATCAGTAAAACCACCAACATGGATCCTGATCTGCTGGCACATTATCAGGATCTGTTCGCATTTGGATATGACTAATAAGTGAGTATGTATGGTAACCTTGGAAACTGTTTGCAAGAATTGCATCCATTGTTCTCCCACTTAGAGAGAACTTGGCTTAATTCATAATTAGTGATATGATTACCTATGATTCTGTTGACTCCCATTATTACTTAAGGGGATTCTGTTGACTCTCATGAATACCTAAGGGGATTCTGTTGACTCCCATGATTACCTAAGGGGATTCTGTTGACTCTCATGATTACCTAAGGGAATTCTTTTGACTCTCATGAATACCTAAGGATATTCTGTTGACTCCCATGATTACCTAAGGGGATTCTGTTGACTCCCATTATTAAGTTACAAGAACCTGAAATGTGTGCTTGCATGTGTGTGTGTTAGAGAGAGAGAGAGAGAGAGAGAGAGAGAGAGAGAGAGAGAGAGAGAGAGAGAGAGAGAGAGAGAGAGAGAGAGAGAGAGAGAGAGAAAACACCTGCATAATACTCATTAACTAGTGCCAATTAAAAGCTCTAAAATGTATAAGCCAAATGCAAAAAATGTTTGGAAGATAAATATTTCCAAATAGGTTTAGGCCATTTAAACAACTAAGAAAAGTGTCAATTGCGGGTATGTTTGTGTGTGTATGTATATATACAAAGAAGGGGTAATTGAATGACTGTTGTATGTCATCTTTTAGCACATTTTTTTTGTCTCTACTCCTCCTAACTTACTTCAAGAAATGCCATGAAACTTTACATCTCTACCACCACACCATGATCAGACTTAAAATGAAAATGGCACAATTCCGCCATCCAATATGGCCAACACACTGACCATCTTGACACGTTTTGTTGTAGCTACTCCACTGAAGTGGATGGTCATATCAACATGAGGTTTTCACTGAAAGATTAATTATATCTAACATGTGTTCATGTGTCATCCAGTATGGCCACCATGGTAGCCATCTTGAAAATCTTGTATATTGGCTTAGAGTTTATATGAGAAGACTAATTATCATATCTAGTTGGTTATGAATGAAAATGGCGCTGTTCTGGCAGCCATCTTGAAATCTTTTTGTTGCATCTTTTCCCAAACAAAAGTCATACTGACATGGAAGTTTGATGTACAGTTGGTCTTGAATGAAAATGCAAACCTTGTTATTGCTGCTCTTCAAGAATTGATGGTCATGTTGACATAGAGTTGGTCCTAAATGAAAATGGTGCTCAATAGACATCCAATATGGCTGACACAATGAAGATACTAAAAATCTATAAGTCTCCTTTAATTGATGGTCATGTTGACATAGAGTTGGTCCTAAATAAAAATGGTGCTCAATAGACATCCAATATGGCTGACACAATGAAGATACTAAAAATCTATAAGTCTCCTTTAATTGATGGTCATGTTGACATAGAGTTGGTCCTAAATAAAAATGGTGCTCAATAGACATCCAATATGGCTGACACAATGAAGATACTAAAAATCTATAAGTCTCCTTTAATTGATGGTCATGTTGTATTGACATGGTGTTTTTTCACCAAAAATCTTCTGATGTCTAAGTTTGAAAATGGTGCCAATCTTACATTAAATGTGGCTGCCATGGTAGTAAAATGGAAAATCTTTGAATTCAAGAACGTAAGAGATAGCTTTAAAACTTTGCAGTTATAAAAAAAATATGATCTATTTAAAATCCCTGGAAATTCTTTTCAGACTGTAGAGTGCCAATCTCTTTGAAGGATTCCCCATCCCCATGATCTCACACCATCCCCAATGTTCAATTCTTGAAAAAGCTCTGGTTGGGATAATAAAATCCCTGGAAATTCTTTTCAGACTGTATTGTGCCAATCTCTTTGAAGGATTCCCCACCCCCATGATCTCACACCATCCCCAATGTTCAATTCTTGAAAAAGCTCTGGTTGGGATAACTGTAGAGAAAAGTGTGTAGGTTATACACAAATGTCAAAGTCAAAAATCTCCATTATCAGTACATCTTGTTATATAATGATGATTACAGTATTACCATTCATGTATATCAAAAGGTCATCCAGTTCAAATGAAAAAATGCCTAGCCAATTAATGAACAAATCAGATATCACCATCATTTCCTGTAGACACATTGTAATGACAAGTACTGAAAGACTGTTGCTTGGAATATGGGAAATCTGGAAATTGTCTTGATGAATGTAATCAGGGAGGGGGTTAGCCACTGTACTTTGTCAAGAGCATCATTCAGGAGATGGCTTATAATTATAATCAGAGTTAACTACCTTCATAGGTCCAGAGGCTGATGTGAGATGGGAGGTTATTATAGTTTGTGGCAATTTAGCCAAATTCTCCATCTTCCATTCCAGATAATGGGATTACAAAAAAGAAATGATAGCTGGCCTTTGAAATTGGTGACCACAGGGCAATTAATAGTGGTAGATTTGGATTTGGATAAACTCTGCCATGGTTTCCAGTCTGAAAAATAGGATGGCCATATTCCTCCCATCATAAGGCAAAAATGCCAGGCTAATACTGTGAAATAATTTATTTTCTTGTGTTTCAAATTTTATTGTTTATGATACAAAGTACATATTTCATGATACCTAATTTTGTGGATGTATCACTTACATCAAAAGAAAATGATGTATATGTCAGTGAAAATCATATATGAACATTCATTTCCACACATTTGTGAGCAAGCAGGTGTAATCTGATCTGCATTTATTAAGCTCATTAAATTATTCATTGCTGTCAACTGGCATAAATGCAAGGATCTTGAAGCAAGTTCCTACTTCTTTTTCCACATGTCTTATTAAACACATTAAATACCATTATTGTATTCTTAAGGAATTGGGTCTCTCGTGTTTTCCTAAAGACAACTGCCAAAGCTTTAAGTTCTCAACAGTTATGGATTAGGTGCTGGAACAATGCCAATTCATAACCATCTTGTCAAAATCACTCCACTCTGGTTACTGTGTGACCTTGACCTTGTGGTCCAAAATTGGCTCCACAAAACTCTGACAAATATCAATGTTATTAATACACATATTGTGATGGCTGGTGATGAAGGAATCGTTGCAAAATATACAAAGATACAGACAATGGAGACCTATAGGTTAGAAAATTGTCTTAGTTGACCTTTGACCTGAAAACATTAAACATCAACCCAAAGGCTGTTTCAAGCCAAGTGGCTAGCATCTAACAAAGTAACACTTTGGAAAGACTTGGTCAGAATCGGAATCGGAAACGGCTATCAGAAAGCAGAACTAATCTGCTGATTATTCATTTAACCATTAGTTGACATGATCAGAAATTATAAATGGGAATAATATGTGCTTTGGGAATTAATTGCGCTATAGAGGGGTATGATAATAAAATGAGGAAAGAAGCAGGGGATAACTTCCATTGCCTTGATTGGGGGTGGGGATGTTGGCTTGGTACATATTTCTTTGTGACTTTAAATTCATGGTCTAGCTTAATCACAAAAACCACGAAAATTGGAACTTGGCAATTATTAGGCATTTTGCAGTAAATTTGTTAGAAAGTAGATTTGGTCTTACAAGCAGACAACAAAAATATTTGCTGTACTTTTGTTGAAATATGGTCATGTGATCAAGCTGGGCTTGTTAATACTAATTATAATTTCTATATCATGCAGTGAGAAAATTCTATTGATGTTTTATAAAAGGGACTACCATGACTTCTTGATAGAAAGAGGTAGAAGTTTCTTTTTTAAGGGATTTCCATTATATTTACTTGGTTGAAGGAGGCAATACCTTGTAGTTTATAACATTAATGTATATATTCATACCCAGACATTTTCTGGACTCCTTTCATTCAAGTTGAAATGTGAACAAAGGAATATTTTAATTGTAAACAAAAACATGATTGAATAAACACCCAGTCATATTGTGAATGTGAAAACAGCTTTGATTATCATAATTAACAAGTGGATTAACTGAAGGTTGTGTTAATATGCAGCAGCAAAAATAGTGGACATTATGCACAATTCGTAATCACTTAGTTTCCTAAACAAAGTTGTTAACATGTCTGTCTTGTGAGTTTCACAAATTCTTATCATCTTAATCGTTTTTTTTCCTTTGTACAATTCCCCTTGATAACCTTTTTTTGGACATAGTTTGGTCTTCACACCTATGATGGCAATAAAAAAAAGTATATTTCTTGATCAATGTATTGAACCAGTCTGAGGGAATTGTATAATTTGCATACTCTGGGGATTCTTCATTTCATTTGCTTTTAGTAATGTTAGACATGGGAGGGAGGCTGTTTCTTATAAGAGATTGTTTTTGTGAAGAGCAGTTCCAGGTTCTGTTAAGCTTTATTGTTTGCTTATCATTGCAGTTTAAGAGGATATTATCCCATTTCAGCTTATGCTCAAGTGGAAACTTGCAACTAAATCTTTCAAAAAACAAATAAACTGGTGTTGTAGCTGTATTATGTAGATCAGGCATGCAGCTCTTGAGAAAGGCAAGATACAGTCTATGTGTGTGGTACAGGAGGTGCCTTGTAGTGGAGTTCCAGTTTCTTCTCTACAGATGATAAAAAAAGACTGATACAGTCTGGTTGTTTCCTTAGCAACTACATATCATATCTCACTTTGTAATTTAGAGTTATTTTGGCCATAAATTTGTTTTATAATTTAGCTAACACCCTTGATTGGTCCCCAGCTGACAATTTTTATTTGCATCCAAAGTTTTATTTTATGAAAGGATCTGATAAGGAAAATGGAAATGATTTAATTACTTCCAAATTATGAAATATTTTATGTGAGAACTTAACAGTGTTTTTATGTAAAGATCACTTTATTAAATCATAAAGGAGGTTTTACTGTCAGGTTTTTTTTCTTCATGAGAAACAGTTAAAAAAATGCCCCAGTACACTTTTGCATATATTTTTTGAGTCAGTTTATTTGTTCTGTTATGAATGTCATACAATAACTTAGTCCTAAACTTACTCCAGCTATGGCCATTTTAAAAATTTGATTTTACTCAGGTGTCCGTATTAACTCATTAAGACTAGGAGGGGTGGGGGCAAGTCACCGAGTGATTTAAAGTTCTTACCTTTACTCATCACTGCAAACTTGCCTCTCTCAGCATGGGTTCGATCCTAGGGCTCGGCCAATATCTCCCTCAGCATGGGTTTGATTCTAGGGCTTGGCCAATATCTCCCTCAGCATGGGTTCGATCCTAGGGCTCGGCCAATATCTCCCTCAGCATGGGTTTGATTCTAGGGCTCAGCCAATATGTGAGAAAGCTTACCAGTAACTTCTCAAGGGTTGGTGGTTCTTTTTGGGCTTTTCCCAGGTTCTTCCTCCACCATTGATACTGGCAGCCATGTATAGCCTATCTTGTGCTGAAATTGGCGTTAAACCCTACAACCTTAGTAACAAGACTAATTTATTATCTCATATTTTACTTAAAATTTGGGCAGAAGAGAAAGTTTTCTTCTGGTTCCAATTGAATCTAGGAATGTTATTCAGAGTGACTTTCCTATTGACATTTGCCTTGATACGTTGGAGAGGTAATTTTGGATTGGCTGTCAGGTCTGCAGGTGAGTGCCTGGGTGAAAATTGGACTTTTTTTTTTCTTATTGGGCACATAATTTTTGCCTGCATGCCTTAATTTACTTAAATCCCAAAGTTAACCAGTTTTTTTTTAAAAAGGTTCATCTGTCGCATGAATGCTGGTCATGTCTGAGAACTAATAAATGGAAGCCACCTCCCCCACCATTTATAACCCTGCCCCTCCATCCCTCACCTCACCCACCCTTGCCCTTACTACCACAACTATTATCAATGATCACACTCCACTCCCATGCCACACCCAACATGCTTTTCCACACTACCACCCACCCTCACACACACCCTCCACCTATAACATTTTTTCGTGCCAGTTGAATGTGCATATCTGTGGCCTGGGTCAGCAAGATAAAAGTTACAGGTGCATACCTATGGCTTGGGCCAGCATGATAAAAGTTACAGGTGCATCTTTGGCCTGGGCCAGCAAGATAAAAGTTACAGGTGCATCCCTGTGGCCAGGGCCAGCAAGATAAAAGTTACAGGTTTATCTCTCTGGCCTGGGCCAGCAAATTAAAAGTTAAAGGTGCATCTCTGGCCTGGGCCAGCAAATTAAAAGTTTCAGGTGCATCTCTGTGGCCTGGGTCAGCAAGATAAAAGTTACAGGTGCATACTTATGGGCTGGGCCAGCAAGATAAAAGTTACAGGTGCATCTCTGTGGCCTGGGCCAGCAAGATAAAAGTTACAGGTGCATCCCTGTGGCCTGGGCCAGCAAGATAAAAGTTACAGGTGCATACCTATGGCCTGGGCCAGCAAGATAAAAGTTACAGGTGCATCCCTGTGGCCTGGGCCAGCAAGATAAAAGTTTCAGGTGCATACCTATGGCCTGGGCCAACAGGATAAATGTAGATACTAACATGATCAGACCAATTTCACCTAGATATGATTCCAGTTGCACTGTCATTCTATTTATAGACTTTGACTTGCAAGCTTATTACCTTCTATTGGCTAATTCATTGTTGATCTCATATAGATTTGTTCTGATATGATCATTTGTATAACATGCATAACAAATGAGGGGTGGCATTTGCTTTTTCAGGCCACTCATAAATCTTACCTCCTCCTGCTTGGATTCATTTCCCCATTGGACTGGTGGTTTTTCCTACGGTTTTCCCAGATTCTTCCTCCACCAAATATATTGGCTGCCATCTTGCTAATCAAGTCCAGAAATAGAGCATTAAATCCACCCACCCACCCAACTAAATCAGTCAGGACAGAGAGTGTGTGCATGTGTGATGTCAGGACAGATGGGTTCTCTGTAGGTTAATGTGTATTGTGGTATGACAGTATATAATTCATTGATATGTCAGTCTGCAGTTTGATAATGACATCATGAGCATGGATTGAATTAACATCAAAGAAAGTGTCAGATAAAGACAAAGATGTGACTTCAAAGAATATGCCAGACAGCTCAGCAAAGTTTTTTTTTCTTCTTCTCCCAACCAGAAATCAATGGTTACCATGGCAACCTTGAATTTGCATATTAATCTACTTTTGATGGCAGTTGGCAGTGAAATCAAAGAAGCTGGATTATACATGATCATTATTAGTGTCCACTGAGTGTAGCTAGCTGCAAGGTCATTTCAAGGGCATTTTACATAGCATGTGCACTATGAAAAAGCTTATGAAGAGCATGGTTTTAATAGGAAATATTAAAAAGAATATTCAATATGGAAACAAAATAATAATCATGCAAAACCAAAATGGAAGTAGAATTTACCAATGTAAACACAAAACTGTAATAGTTTGTGATTTTTGAGAGCATCTTCTGGGACATTTTCATTTCCCAGTATGGTTGTTGAACTTATTCAAGTCCAAATAAATTTTGGTCCAAATGCAGTTTGGAGTGGCTGAAGTTTAAATACAAATTGTGGACTGGTTCAAGGCCATATTCAGTTGTAATTCATATATGCAATGTAGAATGACTGAATTAGAAGACATTTACAATATTCTAAAATAAATGGCATACATCTAAATACAGGTTTTAAATGTATGGGATAGCAAAGGGAACAGAATAGCAAATTACTATAGATCTCTATTATGTTGATTTGCCATTGTGAATTTTATCAGCTGGTCATGGTTTTGATAGTCAACTTTTCACATTATAAAATATTAACTAGAACCTGTATGTAACAAAATGTTAACCTGGGAGATGCAGATGACGTTAATTGTGGTAAAATAAAACATGACACTGAGAGCTATTTATAGGAGTTTTTAATTTGCTATTGTTGGCTTCAATTCATCCAAAAACTCAGGGAAAATAGTTGGAAAAATATGAAAATTAAGATTCCTGTGTGTAGAAAATTTGCAAAAATGTGAAAACAGAGAGTTGTTTGAATAAAAATCAATTAAAGCAAAAATTAAAAATCAAGAACTGTTAACAGAAGGTCCTGAAAGAAAGGACAATGTAAACAGAAGGTCCTGAAAGGAAGGACTGTGT
Source organism: Potamilus streckersoni (assembly GCA_016746295.1). Classification (NCBI taxonomy): domain Eukaryota; kingdom Metazoa; phylum Mollusca; class Bivalvia; order Unionida; family Unionidae; genus Potamilus; species Potamilus streckersoni. The sequence goes on along the minus strand of JAEAOA010000150.1, from coordinate 132,201 downwards.
AAACAGAAGGCCCTGAAAGGAAGGACTGTGTAAACAGAAGGCCCTGAAAGGAAGGACTGTGTAAACAGAAGTTCCTGAAAAGAAGGACTGTGTAAACAGAAGGTCCTGAAAAGAAGGATTGTGTAAACATAAAGTCCTCAAAGGAAGGACTGTGTAAAAAGAAGGTCTTGAAAGGAAAGGAAGGACTGTGTAAACAAAAGGTCCTGAAAAGAAGGACTGTGTAAACATAAGGTCCTGAAAAGAAGGACTGTGTAAACAGAAGGTCCTCAAAGGAAGGACTGTGTAAAAAGAGGACTATCATTTCAGAGAGCTCTGATATGAAATAGCAGGTCAGGTTTGACCATAAGATTTTGTTCATTCTGTAGATTTTTTTAATACATTATGATTAACAGAGATGTCATGATGGTCATTCTTCTACGATAAACCCAAAGAGAAAAATTGTAACATTAGCTCATAGAAGAGAAAAATTATAACATTAGCTCATAGAAGAGAAAAATTATAACATTAGCTCATAGAAGAGAAAAATTATAACATTAGCTCATAGAAGAGAAAAATTATAACATTAGCTCATAGAAGAGAAAAATTATAACATTAGCTCATAGAAGAGAAAAATTATAACATTAGCTCATAAAAGAGAAAAATTATAACATTAGCTCATAGTTGGTTATGGCTTTCTTAAATAAAATAGATCAAAAATTTGGTAAAAGTTGAGCTTAATATGCGCCATGATTATTAGAATAATATGCTAATGTATTCATGACCTAAAATAATTATTTAAAAAAAATTAAAGTGTTCAAAAACTTGAAGGGAATATTATAATCAACTTTTACAGGGGGATATTTGGCTCTAAGTTCCATCTGTGCTCAGTTTGTCTAGAATAAAATGCATCCACTTTGTCTCAAGCAGTGAGGATGATGATGGCATGAAAACCAAAGCATTCCTAAGTGCAGTGTTATAGGATTATCCAATGGTTGTACTTCAAAGAAAAAATGTAACTTGTCTCCAGGGGCGCTCTGTTAGATAGTGTGTCATGCATACTGTTGAATTAATGACTAACAGTTAATTGCTACAGGATAGAAGTATTATTGCAATTTTACTTTCTGTTTCAGGGGCAGGAGTTCACAGAAGAATTCTTGTTGGAATATCAAAGAGAAGATGGAGGGGAGTGGATGAGATTCAAAAACAAAAGAGGAGAGGAGGTGTGTTTGAGTTGTATTACAGTAAAACCTGTCTTGAGAGACCACCTGGCTTGAGAGACCAAAATCTCTATGTACAGATTTACCCATTATATAGTATTATTACCTGTTATGAGAGACCACCTGTCTTGAGAGACCATTATTGTTTGGCAGAAGGGGTGGTCTTTCAAAACAGGTTCTACTGTACATGTTCTATAAATAGATTAAATTAATCTATAAATATTTTCATAGAATATGAAGCTCCTTCAGCATCTGCCAGTGGCATAGATCCAGAAGGAGTGGGGGTGGGGTTGATCTGACGAGGGTGGGGGTCATTTTGAACTTTTCTGGTTTCTAGTCAAGCTAGAAAAATAAATTAGGAACATAGAAATTGGGCCATTTGAAGCAAAAAGCAGGCTTATCTTGTCAAAATAAAGAACAAAATCTGCCACTATAGAAAATAACTGATTTATCTGTGTGTGGTATCGGGGAACTAGTTGCCAAAAGAAATGTATACTTGAAACATTTGAGAATAACGAGAGGAGACATGATGAGTTCTTGCAGAAATTTTTTATTTTTTCATCACATCTAACATGCACAGATTACTTGTTTAATTGCCAAATAATAAAATAACACTTCAATGTTTTGAAGAAGATAAAAGCTGCAATTTTCCCTCCTAAATCAAACCAAACCAGACCTCGCCAAACTTAAAAAAGCAAATTATTATCTGTGTTGATGTTGTCATGTAGGCACATTCATGCAAGTTAAATTAAATATTAACTCTTCTAAATGTTAAGACTAGTATTGTTAACCAAAGTTGATTCAGTTCAGAATATTGAATGCTCTGTACCTTAAATGTTGGCAAGAACCTTCCAGACAGACATTTTTTATCACCTCAGACTTCTTATGTTGGGCAGGTATTAAACTGGGTCACAAAAAAACACCTCCATTGTTACCATCACAGTCTGGAGTATGAGTTTAATTTTAGCATGCGTAATTTTTTTGTGACATCACATCCTGCAAACTTCAATTCAATTTTGTACTGAATCACATCTTTAGGATGACCTTCTCCATAAGTGTCCATGTACATCAATATTGAGTTTTAACTAGTGTTTGTTTGTTTGTTTGGGGTATGTAAATAATGACCTTCCAAAAGAACTTGGATGTATGAGGAACCAAATAAAATTAATAATGGCCATTTTAAAAAAATCTTAGAATTAATCTAGAAAAAGACACCTGTTGCTAAAATAGTATTTACTGAACACTACATATCCTATATGACTTTTAATGTAAGGGTATGCACAGGAGGAGAACCTTGCACATGGTGTACTCTTGTACCATATATACTCCTTATAAGTTGAGTCCAACTGAAAGCTGCACAGAAAGAGATCTGCTGTTGCAAAATGTGCCAGCAAATGTGGGTCTATTTAGTTTCTTAGAAGTAATCAGTAAAACAAGAAAATATATCCTGATTTATGCTTCAGTAAAATATATGTTCTTTGCAGTTTGACCTATAATGAAGTATATATAGTAGATAGGTTTATGCATTCATCACTGATTTCTGAGAGTGAAACCTAAACAAAAGCTAATGTAGATCAGACTGGGTTAAAAAGTTATTTAGATTTGTCCCTAATTGCACTGATTTATGTGTAAACAAATTCTTATAGCAGACTGCCTTATCATGCATTGCAGACAATTTATTTGCTGCAAATTTGTTTCATTTCACAAGCTTATCTCAAATGAGGGACTAATGAGGCCAGTGCAGTCTTGAAATGGAGACATCTTTGAGAAAGTTCAACAAGGCTATTAGACAAAAATGTATATAAGAAAATTGAACCCATATTATAGCAGAGTTTAGTTGGTACATCTGAAGCTGTTAAATCTTTCAAAATGTAATCAGTATTTATCACAGGGCCTTTTTTGCACTCATTAAAGAAGTTTTTGAAAAAGCACTGACAAAAAAAATGTATGTTTATGATGAGTACAAGTGTAACTAGGATAATTTTATGTTTTACTTCATCATGGTACATATTGTCAGAATATACATGATGATAGTGATGATACTGTTGTTGATGATGCAGGTTGTTGCCAACAGTATACAGTATGTCTTCATTTTCATTAGAATAAAGTAAATGTGTATACTCCCTTAGAGTGAGACTACCTTAAATTGTTGTTGTTATTGTTCTGGGGCTTAACACCATTTTTCAGCACACGATAGGCTATACATGGCAGCCAGTATTAATAGTGGAGGAAGAAACTGAAAAATCTGCAGAAAGAACCACCAACCCATGAGAAGCTACTGGCAAGCTTTCTCGCATATCCACATTTGCCAAATCTTAGACTTGCAGACAGAGGTGAGATGGCAGTGATCCGTAACGGACAGTGCTTTAGACTACTAGGCCACTCGAGGCCCCCAGACTTTAAAATTAAACTGCCCAACAGCAGCCCAGGTTGGTCCCATTATTCAAACCCCAACCCCATGTGATGACCCTGATTATAAGGCTGTTTATACTTTATAAAGAAGCAGCCTTATAATCAGTGTCATCACAAAGGGTTGGAAATAACCAGAGGTGCCATTGGGCAGTGGTGGGTGGGCTTATGTTATTGTTCTTATGACTGTTAATTTTTGCATATATTAACAGATATTCACAAAAGCAATGCCCACATCATTATACGGGACTTGCGATAGGACAGTAAGTTAGACTGAATTTCACAGTGCAAATTACAACAATGCTCATTAAACTAAAATCTGAAAACGTAATATTTTTCAAGGTTTTTCTTTTCTTTTCCTTTTCAGAGGTTTGAAGGTAATGACAACACATACTTGGCTGAGCTACGGGAAGTGGAACCACCAATAATAGCGAAGCGGATCCGTTTCATCCCCTATTGCCGTAACCCACGCACTGTTTGCATGCGAGTAGAAATATATGGCTGCAAATGGGAAGGTCAGTAAATGGAGACAATCAAGCAAGATTGATCCATGTATTTATAGGGTGCTGTATTTTTAATGTGCTTGCTAAGTATTATGTTACCTGTAAAATATAATCTAATACATTGTTACCTATAAAATATAATCTAGTACATTGTGTTACCTATAAAATATAATCTAGTACATTGTGTTACCTATAAAATATAATCTAGAACATTGTGTTACCTATAAAATATAATCTAGTACATTGTGTTACCTATAAAATATAATCTAGTACATTGTGTTACCTATAAAATATAATCTAGTACATTGTGTTACCTATAAAATATAATCTAGTACATTATGCTACCTATAAAATACAATCTCATTTATAAGCTACCTCTGAAATATAATTTAGTATGTGCAGCATAAAATGTTTACAAATCATATTATAGTCTAATAAAAACTTTAGTGCATTATATTTTCTTTATCATTAATATTATTTATCAAAATATTTTTTCACATTAAATTTGCTAAATTTTTATGTATGTGAAAATGCTCTCACAAAATGGACAAATCCCCAATCGGAGATTGATATGCCCAGGTTCAGTCTCTGCACCTTTTATAAAATCAAGGAATTTCTTTTGAAAATTTAAAACATTTATTTGTAGTATTTAAATCACAGTCTAAATTTCATAAGATTTGGATGGAAGATCATGAAGATGTTGTCGATTATTTTTGTAGTTGTGAAATTTTGAGATTGGCTAAGGTGGTAGACCATCATTATTAAGGTGACTTAAGGTCCCAATTCTGCCATTTGCATGCAAAATGTCATGTATGCCAAATTGTCTGAACAGTACTGAATCTTGAAAGAGATTACTCCTAAAAATCATTGGGTTCCATTAAAACCAGATCATGTAAAAGTTTCATCACATTGTGAGCCATGTCATTTCTTGGATATGAGAAACCTGTCCATTTCTCACAAGTGTATGAATTAATCCAGTGTTGATCAGTGACCTTTGTGGGTCATCTGATTTTAGTCAAAAGCTGCTATGCAGGATTTGAAGACGTCATCATAAGAATACAAAACAGCGCTGTCGGATTGTCTTCAGCTCAAGTTAAACCCTTTTAAGTATTGCATTGCCCCAGCTGATCAAAAATATTCACCTATGTCTTATTTATATTAAATACAAGCTAACCATGTTTCATTCCCTCTAAAATTAATTTGTGCACCACTTGCAAATTTTATTACAATCACTAAAGAATTGGTTGAATGTATCACATCACCACTTCAGGTGCACTTCCAAAAAAGAATGGAATTACAAGTGACTTTGTTAACTGAATTAAGGGGTTATGCTTCTTAATTCTAAACTTATTATTTGAACATTGTTTAAATATAACAACTTGATTATATTTTTTAAAACAAAACAGTTTATGTCAGATAGCCTCATTTAAAATAATTTCCTTCCTTCCAAACTTTACTTAGAATGAACAAATAGTAAAATTTGTGATAAATGGCAGCATTGGGGCTTAATATATTGTAATAGATGAAATATGGTCAACCATGTAAGTACATGTCCACTAACATGTGAAATAGATGTCCTCTATTGACAGCTTGTGATAGGTTGGTTCGAATTGGAGAATAATCATTTTGGTGCCAAAAAATAAAATCGATAAAATATATGTTTTTTGATGAAATTTGAATAAATCAATGTTGAAAAAGCCATAAAATTACATATACAATGCCACTGTAATAGTACAGTGTACGTGATGATCTCACTGGTAATTTTTGTGTTATTTAAAGATATCCTCCTTCTGGGTTCATTTAATATACATGGCTGCTATCAACAATAATACTGTAGTAATAAAGTTACATTCAGCCTGTTAAAAAAGAAATAATGCTATTTGAAATAGTTGAAAAAAGTTCAAGTGTCCTCATTATTTTTTAATCAAGAGTCCTCAGTATTTATTTTTTAATTTTAAAAAAATGCAATTTATTCAACTGGTTTTCTTTCAATGGTTTTACTTCCTGTGATATCAAAATTTAGCTAGTCAGTTCAGTTAAAGTTGAACGGAAGCAGATTTTGAATATGTCATATAAATTTCTTCAGTATTAATTTGTTGGAAAAAATAATTTTTAAAAGCCAGTGGTTTCCTTTGCTTTGAAAAATATTATGCTTGCATTTTTGATATCTATTACTAATAAATTCCTTTTTAATCAGTAAAAATGTAAACATGTACTAAGTTACTTCTTTTTTTTAAACAGATAATGTTGTCTCATATAGCATGCGACAGGGAGAAAAAAGAGCAGCTGATGTGGACCTCTTTGATTTTACTTATGACGGAATCATTCTTAATAATTACTTGTTTGATGGATTGGGACAACTCACTGACGGAGAAGTAGGTGAAACAAATTTTCGCCTTGATCCACAAGACCTTGGGATTAAAGGATATGAATGGGTCGGCTGGAGAAATGATTCACTAGACCAGGAGGGTCAACCAGTTGAGATTATTTTTAAATTTGAATCCATCAGAAATTTTTCATCAGTCATCATTAATAGCAACAATTACTTCTCAAAGGAAGTACGAGTGTTTCGGATGGCAATGATTTATTTTAGTACTGGTGGAGAGTTCTACCAACCTAATGCAATAAAGTTCGACTTTGTGCGTGACACTCTTGTGGAATATGCACGACCTGTGATGATTAGACTAAACAATCGTATTGGAAGATTCATCAAATTACAGCTGTTCTTCGATGCAAGGTGGCTTCTTATTAGTGAAATCCAGTTTATTTCAGGTATGTGCTGCCTCAACCTTAAGATTTGTCCTTTTATAGCCCCATTTAGAGAGAAGTACATAGTATGCATAAACAGGTTTTATTTTCTCTGTACATGCATCTATCCCTTTTCCAATTTGTGCTAAAACTCTTATTTTAAATATTCCAAGAGAGAATCAAACATTTAGTATGGATGCATAATGAGAAGAAGGTTTTGGCACACCAAAACAAGGTTGCTGTGACCCATATATCAGGTTTTCTTTTTCTCAACTTTTTACCTTTTCACATATTGACTCTGAAAGTTGCGATGTTTGAGCATCCTACGATAAAATCTTTGTCAGTTCTCATTTTATGATATGGTGATTTAACAACATGGTAGGATCCAATTTGATGATGTCACATAGGTTTCCAAGGAGACAAATAATGCATCTCCTTGACTTTGATCTACTTTTCTACATGTCTGCTGTAAACCTAAACTTTTTGGATGGCTTGCTCTAGGGTAAGTAAGAGAAAGTGTGTGTGTGTGTGTGTGTGTGTGTGTGTGTGTGTGTGTGTGTGTGTGTGTGTGTGTGTGTGTGTGTGTGTGTGTGTGTGCACGTGTGAGATAGAGAGATTTGGATTTATTATGTAGCCTTTGCAAGTTTTCAGTCATGGTGCTGCAGTGAGGCAGTTTATAGTGATGTCATCATTTGTCTGACATTAGGCTAACTAGTCTTAACACTAATCTCTTAATACTGAGCAACTAGCAAGGCAGCTGTTAGTGCCATTTTTTGTATGTCTTTAGTATAACTTGACCAAGGCTCAAGCCCAGGGTAATGAAGAGCCATGTTAGTTTCTGGGTCAAATGCTCCATGATGAGGTTCACATGGTTTCTGCCATCTACACTAACTAAAGCTTTGTGCATGGTCTGCACTTAGAGTAAGAAAGGTCAAAAGGTCAAACCTCTGGTCACTGTCACTGCAAGAATTAAAATGGTTTCTGCACCACAACTTGAGATCTCTCCATCTGCAGTTACTAATCTATGTGATTGGCTTGGACTTGGGATAAAGAAGAATGATGTCAATCTGGTTCAAAATGTTAAAGGTCAGATCACGATGATAGAAAGAAGGAAAATTATTTCCGTACAAGAACATCAGTTTTACATGATAGACTTGGAAAAAATTTATGAATACATTACATTTGTGGTAGATATAAAAAAAAAATTGAGGCGCAAAGGGTCGAAGGTCAGTGTTACTGACTGAAAGGGAAAACAAATGGATTCTGCACAGAAATGTCAGCTGTCAAAATGGATGACTATTAAACATTGGGTGTGCATGTAATGGGACTTGTGCTAAAAATTGTTTGTCCATTTGTCTGTCCATGCATCATATGAATCTGTCTCCTAAATTTCTTTATAATGTTCTTAAAACACTTGTTATGTTGTTATTGTTGTAAAAATGTGCAAGAGGTGCATCATTGTGACTCCCAGTACTGTTGACTTTGGGAGGTCAAAGGTCAGATTTGGGAGAGTTTCAATTACAATATTTTCAAGTATTTTCTGACCAAAGTTTTATATACATGTCATAGAAGCTGCATGGGTTCATGTGTTTCATTATGACCCCATGGTCACTGTCTGTGGATTGTGATGAGTATCAGGCATTTGAAATCTGCAGTTAAAAGTTTGGAGATTGATGTAGCATGCCATTGCAGTTTGTTATTTTTGTGTAAAATATAGTTAAAATTTATTTTTAATAAATAATATCTTTGCATTTTTCTGCAGAGCTAGCAAAAGGCAGTTTCACAGTGGAGTCTCCACCTCCCACAACTTTGTCCCCCTCCACTCCAGCACAACGACATGTTGTGAATCCACCCGTCTTTGACTTTGAGGTGGATAAAGATAGCGGTGCTAGAGTAGAGATAGGTGAGACATTTTTATGATGTTAAATTTCTCATAAGATCACACAAAAATGAGGAAATCCTATGTAAAAACACGATTACAGTGTTGTAAAATTTTGAATGTCATCACCATATAAAAATTTGTTAATCTTATACTGTAATTTTACTTTTGAGATAGTGAGATACAGGCACTTGCTTTAGTGATAGCATCAATATAATTTATTCAGATTTTCTGTCACAAAATGTAGGATATACATATATGTATTGACTTACAAGTCGAATCCAACTTCACAGACTGAAATCTGCCATGGCATTGTGTGCTTTCAGATAGGTCTTGGCAGTTTGTTAGGAATAAACAGTAGAACAAACAGCATTGACCCTGATCTGAAAGAGCATTATGTGCTAGCGGATCAGGGTCAGTTTTTGTTTTAGAGTTGGACTTATAATCAATACATACAATAATTGCACAGCGTAATATTGTTAGATTGTGTTCCACACATTGTTAATAGAGCTGCAGTAATATTTTTGCTGATTAGATATTTGATAATTAGATGATTAAGTAATTAGTTATTTAATCAATTCCAGGGCCTGATACACATGTCCCTCTTAATGAGGAACACCTAGTGCCGGAAGAAAAGAAATCATTTGAAGACAAGTATATTGGAATCATCATTGGCACATTATCGGCCCTCATCCTCCTTCTCTCTCTTATTGTACTCATTGTGATTTTGCGATATCGCCGCCGTAAGCAGAATAACAATCGCAGGAACCTTAAGCCATGTGTCGATCATGTGACAATGAATCTGAACGACCTTCAGTCGTCAATAAATGGGAAAATTTTGAATGGAAATATGTATAACGGTGTTCCATCAGATGATATGGATTCAGACCGAGAATTTGGTAACACTGGTGATAAAATTTTGAAGGGGCCATATTCTGAACCCAAAGATTCCATCATGGGAAGGCAACTTCCCGATCTTCCATCTAGCTCAGAAATAACAGGTATTGGAGAGCAGAAATTGATCATTTTGGCATGGTTATATATATAAATTACTATATATATATATATATATATATATATATATATATATATATATATATATATATATATATTGCTAACAAGACTGGAGAAAATAACTTTTAATGCAGAATTCATGGTGAAAATATATGGGTTCAGCAAAATTGATCTCTTTAAATTTGTAATTTTTTTGTAATTGGTTGAAAATTTTCAGAACAATGTAAAGAAGATATTCTATTTGGTTTAAGATACTGAGTTGAGGTGGTGTTTAAGGTGTAAGAAATTTGGAAAGGTGACATTATACTGACTTTTTTTTTCTCAGCATACAAACTTCATAAACATAAATTTAATTTGTTTACTGTGATTTCAGAATTTATTTTGTGGTACCAGTCTATATTTTGCAACAATGGAAAATTTCAACTGTATGTGTGGATTTGACCTTTAAAACTAAATTTGGCTTCCACTGGTAGAATCACATGTAAGCTAGTATAGTCATGAATTTCATGGTTGTTGTGACCTTTTTTTATAAAAAGTAAACTGAAATGTCAGAATGATGTGAACAGTGATCATTTTTTTGAAATATTAGGACATATTTTGGAAAATGCAGATTAAAGGACTAATAAAAAATGATTTCTCACAAAACCACTCAGATTGTTACTCACAAAAATAAATCCCAGTATCTTGCAAATAATTGAGATATAATGTTTTATGGAAGCATGTGGCACAATTACTTAAGTTTGTACCAGTATGATTGTATTTGCCAGATTAGTTACCCACTTAGTACCAACTGGTATGATTGTATTGCTTGTGTTAACTAGTAGGTAATTACCATCTTAATAACATAGAACCAACCAGTATGATTGTATCGGCCCTATTAATTACCAACTTAGTACCAACTGGTATGATTGTATTGCTTGTGTTGACTAGTAGGTATTTACCATCTTAATAACATAGAACCAACCAGTATGATTGTTTTGGCCATATTAATTACCAACTTAGTACCAACTGGTATGATTGTATTGCTTATGTTAACTAGTAGGTATTTACCATCTTAATAACATAGAACCAACCAGTATGATTGTATTGGCCAGATTAGTTACCAACTTAGTACCAACTGGTATGATTGTATTGCTTGTGTTAACTAGTAGGTAATTACCATCTTAATAACATAGAACCAACCAGTATGATTGTATCGGCCATATTAATTACCAACTTAGTACCAACTGGTATGATTGTATTGCTTGTGTTAACTATTAGGTATTTACCATCTTAATAACATAGAACCAACTAGTATAATTATATTGGCCATATTAATTACCAACTTAGTACCAACTGGTATGATTGTATTGCTTGTGTTAACTAGTAGGTATTTACCATCTTAATAACATAGAACCAACCAGTATGATTGTATTGGCCATATTAATTACCAGTTTGTGTTAACTAGCATGTATTTACCATCTTAATAACCAACCAGTATGATTGTATTGGCCATATTAATTACCAGCTTAGTACCCAACCAATGTGATTGCATTTACAATCTTAATTAGAAAGTTGGCACTAACAACATTAGTTTGTATTGCCAATTGTGTATTACTTAGCCTGATTATGCTGGCTGTCTTAATTACCAACCAGTATGCATGTTTTACAAAATTTATACCAACCAGTATGATTGTATTTACCATCATGGTTGCTGTCTTAACTGTTAAAGAAGACAGATTTTTACATCCTTTGATTGTTAACATTCCTTAACACAATGAGTCTGCAGAGCCTGTTGCTTGTTGCTCTCTTGTATGTTAATTTTATACCATATTAACCATTAATTTTATGCCATATAAACCATTAATTTTATACCATATTAACCATTAATTTTATGTCATATAAACCATTAATTTTATACCATATAAACCATTAATTTTATACCATATTAACCAGTAATTTTATACCATATAAACCATTAATTTTATACCATATAAACCAATTAATTTTATACCATATTAATCATTAAATTTATACCATATAAACCTTTAATTTTATACCATATAAACCATTAATTTTATACCATATAAACCATTAATTTTATACCATATAAACCAATTAATTTTATACCATATAAACCATTAATTTTATACCATATAAACCATTAATTTATACCATATAAACCAATTAATTTTATACCATATAAACCATTAATTTTAAACTATATTAACCATTAATTTTATACCATATAAACCATTAATTTTATACCATATAAACCATTAATTTATACCATATATTTTATACCATATATACCATTTGATATCATACCATACACCATACCATTTCATATACCATATGTACATGCTTACAAATTAAGTCAAACTGCAAAGAAAATACGGTTGTAATGTCCTTTTAATTCTAACAAATTGGACAGACCTGTATCTGCCTGTGCATGATGCAACAGCAGATCTGGGTCTGTGCAGTTTGCAGTTAGTTATACTCAACCTATAAGCAGGTAAATTAACAAGTACATCACCCTGATAAATTAATGCAAATTCCATATCTATATCAAGTGAATGTCAACAAGGTCAAAATGGTGTACTTGTATATAAGTCTAGACTAACTGTAAACTGCACAAAGCACGATCTGATGTCACATAATGCAATGGCAGATCTACTTTTTGCAGTTTTGTTGGAAGTAGACTTTTAACTGCTGGTGCATTATGTGACATCAACCTGGGGTCTGTGTTTCAGTAAGGTATCAATAGTTTGTTTAATGTCATCTTACAAAGATATGTTCATTCCTGATTGATATATCTACAGCTTAACTATCCCCCTAGTGGTATACAGTGCTATCCCTTACATATCTTTGCCATCTCACCTTTGTCTGTGTGGGTTTGAGTCTAGGATTCGGCAATAGTGGATATGTGAGAAAGCTTGCCAGTAGCTTCTCATGGGTCAGTGGTTCTTTCGGAGGATTTTCCGGTTTCTTCCTCCACCAATAATACTGGTTGCCATGCATAGCCTATCATGTGCTGAAAAAATGGCATTAAGAATAACAACAACAACAGCAGCTCAGTTATCACAAGACTTCCAGACCAAAATTTTATATTGCTGTGGATGTTTACAGTGACAGATGGATCAGAAAAAAAACATTTACTAGTGCAGGGTATTACAAATTTTGTTCCAGTATGCAGTACTTTAATTGTAATATGCATTGTTCGACATTCAGTCCAGATTGGACTAGATCACACATCTTATTTGGCTTCATCTACAAATGTTCAGATACTATACTTGAATGGTGTTCTAGTTATAGGTATTTTATGGGGCAGTTATAAAATGATTTTTCATAGAGCCCAGCAAAATAAACTGATTGATTGCCATTTAAAGGTATTCTAATGACACTTGTAGTTAAAATAGTCTAAGATACCTGCTTGGCCATTATGACTTTTTGGTTAGACTGGCACAAAATTGATTTTGGAAAACAATGTGAATTTGACTGGTGCTATGGCTCATTGGTTTCTCAGTAGAAACAGAGAGTCTGGGTTTCGCATTCAAATCCAAATTCAGGTCAGTTGAGGCGGTGTGTGTCTGGACCGTTAAATTTATTCCCATTACTACGGCATTATATATTCTTTTCTGTGTCAACGTTTTAAAAATCAAACAATCGATCAGTCAGTGCATCAGTCTTCAGATCTGTAAAAATAAATTTAGATGTGTTTTGTTGTCATTTACTGGTTGCTTGTGGATGTTGATTCTTGCTGGTTGTACTGGTATAGCTGTAATCAAATCATATGTGTTTTTCCGTCATAATGCATCATAATGGGACAGTGTAAAGATCAAATTAATGCATCATAATGGGACAGTGTAAAAAACAAAAAAAGGAAATTATAAATGGACATTGTAAAGAACAAATTAATGTATCATAATGGGACAGTGTAAAGAACAAATTAATGCATCATAATGGGACAGTGTAAAGAACAAATTAATGCATCGTAATGGAACAGTGTAAAGAACAAATTAATGCATCGTAATGGGACAGTGTAAATAACAAATTAATGCATCATAATGGAACAGTGTAAATAACAAATTAATGCATCGTAATAGGACAGTGTAAAGAACAAATTAATGCATCATAATGGAACAGTGTAAATAACAAATTAATGCATCGTAATGGGACAGTGTAAAGAACAAATTAATGCATCATAAATGGACAGTGTAAAGAACAAATTAATGCTTCGTAATGGGACAGTGTAAAGAACAAATTAATGCATTATAATGGGACAGTGTAAAAAACAAATTAATGCATCATAATGGGACAGTGTAAAGAACAAATTAATGCATCGTAATGGGGCAGTGTAAAGAACAAATTAATGCATCGTAATGGGACAGTGTAAAAAACAAATTAATGCATCATAATGGGACAGTGAAAAAGAACAAATTAATGCATCATAATGAGACAGTGTAAAGAACAAATTAATGCATCGTAATGGGACAGTGTAAAGAACAAATTAATGCATCGTAATGGGACAGTGTAAAAAACAAATTAATGCATCATAATGGGACAGTGAAAAAGAACAAATTAATGCATCATAATGAGACAGTGTAAAGAACAAATTAATGCATCGTAATGGGACAGTGTAAAGAACAAATTAATGCATCGTAATAAGAAGGTAGTGTAAGAATTTTAAGTTCATTCAGACAACCCATTCACTAAACCTTGGCCTTGATTTCATGATACCATGTTTGTGTGGCAATGTGTCATATATGATATGTCATGTGTAGCCTCATGTCATATGTGATATGTTTGACATTAGGTCATGTGACATGAAGTCATGTGACATGATGTAATATATGAAGTCATGTGATATGTAATATATGAAGTGATGAACATGATTTCATGAGGTAACATTAATTTTGAAGAAAAATTATGAACACAAATAACATAGACATGACAATAGGTAATTTGTCATTATTCATGCTTATCTAGGTCTTTATGATGTTTGTTCAGACTGGTTTAATGGTAGAGATTTCTTTAAAATATACCAAACAACTTCCACATGTCTCACAAGCTAAATGGAAATCTCTGTTTTTACATCAAATTTTTGTCCAAAAGTGTGAAGAATTCCGATACAGTATAGTACTATTATCTTTATATTGACAAAATTCATCGAGTTCAGTACGAATGAGTTCTTTGGTATTTTTCTCTAGTTGTCAGTTTCAACAAAAAGTTTCAATAATAATCCACAGATTCACCTGTCAAAAATGCTTACTTCCAAATTGTGATGGCAAATTGCTGATGCTTTATACCTTTTTATTGGCAACATTGTGGAATGTGCTAATCATGTAATTTTGCCTGTTAAGTAGCTAAGATGGGAAGAATCAAATGGAAATTTAGGTTCAACGATGGCCTATTTTTCGTTTTATTAATCTAGATTTTGTTTAGTTGTATGTTGTGGTTAGTGGATACATTTTTTGTTCTCTTTCCATTTATCCATTGTTGGTTTTTGACATACATTGTTTGTTTTCTGCCTATCTAGGGATACTGTGTTGCTCGATACCATGTATTCCTTACCTAACATTCTGCACTCAACTTCCATATCCTTGTCAATTGTTGCTGTGCTTCAGTGTCTTTTAAAACATATTTTACAAGTGCAGACATTCTTTTTACTATTCTTTTATGATATTTTAAAGCTGCAATGTTTGTATTTTTCATAAGTATAGGACTGGTTCAAATTTATGCATTCTAGTTGGCTTACAATGTTAATGCATATTGGTTAAGATTTAAATTTGTAAGATTTATGAGTCACTTAACTTTATATCAGAAACTGTGAAACTTTATCAAGAAAAATGTATATAAACAAATTAGTATATGTACTTACCTTCCTACCCTCTTTTTTAAACTGTTTACAGAACCTCACATATTATTTTTGATATTGTCAGTCTCAGTATCAATACAGTGTACATGGATTGAGCTCAGAATTTGTAGAAAAGTCTGTTTATAGAATTACCAAGGTTTTGCAAATTTCAGTGAAAAAAGAGTAGAACAAAAAAAATACAGACTTTGCAACTTTCATTTTGAACATAATAATTTTTTAATGCACAGATAAGTTGAATTTTATTACTGTATATTTTTGCTTAAAAGTCTGATCCACTTGCTAACTGCATAGACCCAGATCTGCCCCATTGCATAATGAGCTGACAAATCTAGGTCTCTGCAATTCATTAAAAGTGTTCCCTATAACAAAGAACATAGGGCCTGATTTATAGGTACATTGTGTGACAGCACATCTGGGTCTATATTGTTCGCAGTTGCATTTGATTCATGCACAAGTCTATACAGTAATTGGACTTTTGTCTCACCTTTCAATGTCATGACATCCATCTGACATAGTTGTAGCATCAACAATGTTGAGGTGCTATGTTTCCATTTTTCTACATTGGTTGCTGTAGTGAACCAATTTCTGGGTAAAATATTATCTGTCTGTAGTTTAAACACAGGTGGGCTAAGAATTCCTATCCCACCTTAATTGTCAGAACACTTCACAGGTGGGCTAAGAATTCCTATCCCACCTTAATTGTCAGAACACTTCACAGGTGGGCTAAGAATTCCTATCCCACCTTAATTGTCAGAACACTTCACAGGTGAGACTTGATGTCAACACTTGTATGCTTCTGTGTGTTTGTACATCTTACTGTTAGGAGAAAAAAATCATGGAAAAAATCAAATACATGATTATCATGTTTTAATGATTTTTGTTTTTATTTTTATTATTATTATTATTATTATTATTATTATTATTATTATTATTATTATTATTATGACAATTATTATTATTATTATTATTATTATTATTATTATTATTATTATTATTATTATTATTATTATTATTATTATTACATATGACAATTATAAAGTATTTGGACAAATTTTTAAATGAAATTTGAATTAGTTGACTTAATTCATTTTATTTAGTTGTAAGTCATTTTGATGATTGATGGTATATTTTAATAATTACAAATCAGTGTGAAAATACAAAGTCAAAGAAATGACAAAAAGTCTTCAATTTTGCTGGGTATTTTATCTTTGAATTTTATTATAAATGTCAACTCATTATTATTTCTCTTTATATTTTCTCATTGTTTTGACTATAGAATTTTTATATTATTTCTTACAGATTCTCGTGATTATGCTATTCCTGATGTGACAAAATCTGCTCTGGTTGTTGCCCTTCCACCGCTAAGAGGTGCTCTTCACACGCCAGTTCGGCCAAATGGAACTAATGCCCTGGACAAGCCGCCTACTTATGATGCTCTTTATGCAGCATCAGATGTTGTTAGTACCCATGTTCCAAACATTTCTAGCTTACAGGGTGTTAGTGGAAATAGTATTTATTCTGTACCTAATGCAGATTTACTCCTAACCATTGACCTGTCAGTGGTGGAATTTCCTAGAGGAAATCTTCGATTCATTGAAGTGCTTGGAGAGGGACAGTTTGGAGAGGTATTTTCCTTTTTTATTTTTTTATTTTTATTTTTTCTTGAACTTTAAGTTCCAAGTATCAGAAAGTGAACAAAATAAACTGTCCTTAAAATAAACTAATCTGCAGGAGAATAAAATGGCCTGTACAAATACCGTTATATTTTTATTATTGTGGAGTTACATGAAAACGGCCTTTGTTATATATCATTATATTTTAGTATTATAGGTTACATGAGAACAGCCTTAAAAATCACCATTATGTTTTAGTGTTGTAGAGTTGCATAAAAATGACCTTTAAAAAATACTCTTATATTTTTAGTATTGTAGAGTTACATTTTAATTTGGCTTTGATCAGTTAAGTCATTATGTTATACAAATAACAGAAAACAGGAAGAAAAAAATATCTTTGAATTTGGCATTCAGACATTTCTTCATACACAGTAGTACTGAAAACGGTTAAGCATACAATTTAGACACAGATTAAAATTTTTTTAATTTAAAACCATTCTTGTGAAAGAGGTTCACTTAAAGGAATTTATGACATCAGCAGATGAATATTAATACAAAATTTCATTAACATTGAGGGAATTGAAGTGGTTTTGTTTTAGTCTTGGAGATGTTTTGTTTATGTAATTGTCTCCGAAAATTGGTTAATTTATAAAAGGTAGTGTATATGGGAGACACTGATTGGTTGACATGATGCAAAAGGCTAGAGACGTTTTATGTTACTGGTTGTTTTGAGCCATCTTTATATTTGATTGTAATATATCTTGTACTATACCATATTTATACTTGATTGTAATATATCTTGTACTATACCATATTTATACTTGATTGTAATATATCTTGTACTATACCATATTTATACTTGATTGTAATATATCTTGTACTATACCATATTTATACTAGATTGTAATATATCTTGTACTATACCATATTTATACTTGATTGTGATATATCTTGTACTATACCAAATTTATACTTGATTGTAATATATCTTGTACTATACCATATTTATAATTGATTGTAATATATCTTGTTCTATACCATATTTATAATTGATTGTAATATATCTTGTACTATACCATATTTATAATTGATTGTAATATATCTTGTACTATACCATATTTATAATTGATTGTAATATATCTGGTACTGTACCATATTTATACTTGATTGTAATATATCTTGTACTATACCATATTTATACTTGATTGTAATATATCTTGTACTATACCAAATTTATACTTGATTGTAATATATGGTGTACTATACCATATTTATACTTGATTTTAATATATCTTGTACTCTACCATATTTATACTTGATTGTAATATATCTTGTACTATACCAAATTTATACTTTATTGTAATATATTGTATACTGTACCATATTTATACTTTATTGTAATATATGGTGTACTGTACCATATTTATACTTGATTGTAACCTCTTTCAGGTTCATTTGTGTGAAGCAGTCAACATAGCAGACTACCTGCCAGAGGACTATTTCATGAATAGAAATGCCAACCGACCAGTCCTTGTGGCTGTAAAGATGTTGAGAAAGAATGCAGATGATAAAGCAAGGTTTGTATGACACTGAATGAATAATTGCACACTTTAAATTTGAATTCCTTGGAATGTTCTTATACAGTCAGTCAGTTAGTTAGACACAGACTTTTATCGGGTATTGTGTACATAAGTGTTTTTGTTATTCATTGGTGCATACATAGCTGTATATTTGTGTTATCTGTCAGTGTGTACAATGCCTATGAGTTTGTGTTATCCATCAGTTTGTACAAGTGCATGTGTTTCTGTTATCAGGAGGTGTGTACATGTCTGTTTCTTTAATCAGGAGGTGTGTGTGTGTGTGTGTGTGTGTGTGTGTCAGTTATCAGGTATTGTGTCCATGTCTGTCAGAGTTTCTGTTATTATTTTCTGTGTACATGTCAGTGTGTTTCGATTATCAGATGGTATTTATGTACTCATGGGTTTTGTGTTTATCATGAACTCAGTTCTGATTCTTTTCTAACTGCTTCTCAGAATATACTTGCTGATTGTTGCTCCTTTTGACTCTATGAATCCTTTTGTGTTTAAGCTTTGGTTGAAAATATATTAACACAAGCTAGTAATTCCCAGGCATGTATTTTACATAATTTACATGTTGTTTGGTTAACACCAATTTATTAGTTGTGAAGTTGTCTAGGAGACAGCCATATTAAATTTTGTTGGAAAATAAAATCTTGTCTTGAGAAGGCTTTATATAATGGGTCTGGTCAGAAATCGGTCAGTCATATTTTTGGTATTAATAGTGCACAAGAAATAAAAAAAAAATGAGAACACGTTTGGATTACGCCACAGCAAAATATTGCAGAGAACAAGCAAGAAACATCTGATGACATACCAATGTCTGAATTTAAACTCCACTATTGCAACAATGTTTAATAAGCTGTGGGGGGCCCCTAGTGGTCTAAAGCGATGTCCATTATGGATCACTGCCATCTCACCTCTCTGCTTGTGTTCGAGTCTAGGATTCATCGAATGTGGATATGTGAGAAAGCTTGCCAGTAGCTTCTCGTGGGTCGGTGGTTCTTTCCCGGTTTCTTCCTCCACCATTAATACTGACCGCCATGAATAGCCTATTGTGTGCTGAAAAATGGCGTTAAGCCCAACAACAACAGCAACATGAAAAACTCTTTCATTGAATGTCCTTAAAAGCAAATGATCAGGTAATATCAGATTTGTACATGGAGCTAATTTATATGCACCCACAATACAGCAGACTGCATTAAGGTATGATGTCTGTCTGTCCATCAGTCCATCTTTTGCCAGTTTCATTTCTGCATTTAATTTACAGTTGCCAAGCTTTTGTGCATAGATCACACTTTGTATCAGGAAAAACTGAGTTGGTTTTGGAATAAAAAGGTCAAATTTTCAACATCACAAGTCTCAACCAGTGTTGTGGGCATCTTGCACTTGGGAGAAAGAACTGTATTTATTTTGGGATCGAAAGGTCAAAGGTAAAGGTCACTGACAAGAAGAACAATGGCTTCAGCATAATGCCATTAATTTTGCTGTACCAAAGTTTTCTTAGAAACATTTTTTTTTACAATGATTTTATTTTTATTCTTGATATTGATGAATAAAGTGCACTGAAAAGTTGGACCTGCATTTAATGTTAGATTGACCCATTTTTTAAACTAGTGGGTGGGGGTGGTGCATGCTTTTGTGAAAACCAAGTTGCAACAATGTTTACCAATAATAATTGCAAAGAGTAATGCTTTCTTGCAGTTGGAGTCTCTCCATAACTTGGCATCATTGCTTTATGGCACATTCCAGTGGAAATGATTCTGCTTCATTTTGAATGCACCATTCTAAATGGTGGCCTGTTTCTCCCCATAGAATGTATTATATGTCATTAGTTGTAATATAAATGATCATTTGAAGCCAAGAAAAACAAACACAGTCTACAGAGTAGATTATTCAGATACTTCCTTTAATAACAGTAATAAATTTGCATGTTTTGTGTTCTGAGCAAGCATGTCTGTGTCGGAATTGAGAACATTGTTAACTGGTCTTAATAAAATCTCCATGGAAACAAAATCTCCATGGAATCATTCATATGAATGCATGTAGTTCATGTTTGATTAATGTTTCTCAAGGCTCATTCCAGGATTTCATCAAGATTATATGGTAACATTTATCATTCGGAGGTTTTTTTTCTTAGTCATGAATTTATGCATTAAACTTAGTGCGTCTTATCTGTCATAAATTTCTCTGTGGTGAGAAGATTGTAATTTTGTGTTGTTTTACGAGATTGGAGAGAGAATGGAATCTTCCTACTGTCATTTTTGTTTTGGGAAATATGTCAGTTTGTCAGGACTTGATAACATGGGCATGGACATGATCTACTATTGTGCCAGTACTTTCAGGTTTTTCTCCTCTGGTCTATATATAATTGGATGGAATAAAGCCATGCATTGGGTGATGAAGTATCGTGTTCATCGCTATTCACTGTTGGTTATATATTTTACATTGAAAGATGACATAGAATAAAAGAATTCTTCATCTTTGTCAGAGTCCGAGTGGTCTAAATCGCTGACTGTTACGGATCACTGCCATCTCACCTCTGTCTGTGTGAGTTCGAATCAAGACTAGGCTAACATGGGTAAGTTAGAAAGCCTGCCAGTAGCTTCTCGTATGTTGGTGGTTCTTCCCTGGGTTTTCCAGGGTTCTTCCTCCATCATTAATGCTGACTGCCATGTATAGCCTACCTTGTGCTGGCGTTAAACCTTACAACGGCAACTTCATCTTTATCGTGTATGATACAAATGCAAACAACAGAGATCCTGATCGGTGATCACATAATGTATAGGCATATCAGGGTTAGTGTTGATCTATATATATATAGACTGAGTTTCCTCTCTCCCTAACCACCCCATTTTGATATTTGGAGGGTAGGGTCAGCGTCCACTGCCTATGAAAACATTAAAATTTGTCAAACCATTTCGTGTTGGCATAAGGTAGCCAATAATTAGATGACCTATCAAACTTTAAGGACCTTTCGTCAAGATATACTTGCATGAAATCGATAAGAATGATTTTTTAAAATTCAGTCAGCTTTAACACTAGTGGAAACTATATCATTGATGAAATTTAACCTGGAACTCACCATTTCCATCCCTAGTCACATGACAATACAAATCTTGTGACCTATATGTTAATGACAATAGAATTCAAATAGTCACATGATATCAACAGTTTATCCTTTCTAATGTTGTAGTAGGAAAATAAATTGAATATATAAATGAAAGTCGCATAATATTGTTAGAAAAATGAAGAAACATACATTTATAAAATTATTTATTCTATTAACAATGACCAGAAATCTGTAAATGTTGCAGCAACTTTGAAACAAACAGATTCACCAAGCAGCACAGGTCAACGCGGTAGTCACGTGATACCAATAAAATACATCGCTGACACATGCTTAGTACTTGATGAATCTCATTTTCTCCACCTTGCTGCGATAATGACAAGTTTCTGGTCATTGTTCACAGAATAAATATATTGAGAATTAAGTGTGCATTATTATATTTATGTACAAACATAATGTTTTCTATTTTAACAACTTTGGAAATATTTTATTGTTGATATTTGTGACTATTAGACCTCTGATCAAGTCATACCAAAGACTTATAAAAATGGTACTAACAGCCGCTTCGCTTGGCACTCAGCATTAAGAGGTTGGTGTTAGGACTGATAGGACTGGTGTCAGGATAATGTGACTGGGTGGGACATCATGCTACATGTCTTTGTCATAATGCCCCAGTGCTAGACATCACTATAAACTGCCACAATGCAGACATTGTAGCGATGTGACTGAATTTTATTTAAAACTACGTTAAAAATCGTGATCACATCACATCATTGACACGTTAGTTGCTAGACATCACTATAAACTGCCACACTGCAGACATTGTAGCGATGTGACTGAGTTTTTTTAAAACTACGTTAAAAATCATGATCACATCACATCATTGACATGTTAGTTGCGAGATTTATGTAGTCATATGACTCAGAAAAGAAATGGAGAGTTCCAGGTCAAATTTTGATTAATGCTTGTAGTTTCCAAATTTTGATTAATGCTGTAGTTTCCAAATTTTGATTAATGCTGTAGTTTCCAAATTTGATTAATGCTGTAGTTTCCTAATTTTGATTAATGCTGTAGTTTCCAAATTTTGATTAATGCTGTAGTTTCCAAATTTTGATTAATGCTGTAGTTTCCAAATTTGATTAATGCTGTAGTTTCCAAATTTTGATTAATGCTGTAGTTTCCTAATTTTGATTAATGCTGTAGGTTCCAAATTTTGATTAATGCTGTAGTTTTCAAATTTTGATTAATGCTGTAGTTTCCAAATTTGATTAATGCTGTAGTTTCCAAATTTTGATTAATGCTGTAGTTTCCAAATTTTGATTAATGCTGTAGTTTCCTAATTTTGATTAATGCTGTAGTTTCCAAATTTTGATTAATGCTGTAGTTTTCAAATTTGATTAATGCTGTAGTTTCCAAATTTTGATTAATGCTGTAGTTTCATCTCGTCTGTCGGTGGATTACAGATATAATGAATGCTATACATCTGCTCATAATTTCTGAGAAAATAAATCATATTCCTATCAATTTCATGCAGGTATATCTTGATGTAAAGTTTGATAGGCTGGCTAGTTAGGGGCTACCCTGTCCCAACACTAATTGGTGTTGGCGAATTTCGACATTTCAATAGGCAGTAGACTCTTAACGCTACACCCTAACATAAATGTCTGAATATCAAAAATGGGGTCGCAGGTGTCACTGGAAGCTCAGACTATATGTACTAAACCAAACATAGACCCAGATCTTTTGATTCGTTATGCATTTGCAGATCTGGAATTAAGCAGTTTGCAGTTGGATTGAACTTTTAATCAAGAATTTATACTGCTTGGGCAGGATAGGAAAATCCAACAAAAGGGAGAAAATCTGTGTTTTAGTATGGATACTCCAATCACCATATTTGCTGGACATGTCAGGCAGGTCAATGATTTTAACCAGCACATAAACTGCCATCTCACCTCTGTCTGCGTGGGTTTGAGTCTAGGATTCTGCGAATGTGGATATGTGAAAAAGCTTGCCAGTAGCTTCTCGTGGGTCGGTGGTTCTTTCCAGTGATTTACCAGTTTCTTCCTCCACCATTAATGCTGGCCACCATGTATAGCCTATCGTGTGCTAAAAAATGGCATTAAGCCCCACAACAACAACAACATATCCTGAATAATTGGACATTTGTGTGAGGATTTCAGATATCATATGTCTTTTTTTTGTTTATCCACTAGGATGCAAAATAAATTTACTATGTTGCAGTGTGGATCATATGAAGCCCAGGCCTAAAAGAATAATACTTGTAATTTTAAATATATTCTGGTTGTTTTAATTGTGTCAAGATGGAAGACTAGTTTTTCTTTTTTGGTTTCATGGTTAGAAAGAAACATCATCCAAGAAGTGATTGGTTCCTATTCAGAGACAGCTGTACTGTGTGTTAAAATCCATTATTGAAATGTTAGACCAGTCTGTCTTGTTTTATAGATGTTTGGTCTGTGGTAACCACTACAAATAAGTTCAGAAGAGTTAAGATCTGGTCTTGTTTAAGATAATGGTTATTTTATGAGTAAGTGTATTGCATGAAATGAGGTTAATTTCACTTGACTGCTTATTTTAAGCTGTGATTGTTTATAACTCCATTCTATAACCCATAAGTAACCATGAAATTTGATTATGGATTTGACTTCAATGCAATTGGATACTCTTTTTGTACTCCTGGATTTAGCATATGTGTGTGTGTGTGTGTGTGTGTGTGTGTGTGTGTGTGTGTGTGCTGCCACTCTCCTCCATTTCTTTTTTGAAATTCCATGGTGGCAGAAAGTTACTCTCAGTTAAATGGTAGACAGAATAAAGTCATCAGTTCGAAGACATATGGTTTTCTCATTTATGGCCAATTTTTAAGTTCCAAAGTAACATGATTTAGAATGTTGGTTCATTGTGAAGCAGTTGAACTTGTGAAAGTGTTTTTCTTTTTAGAGCACCAAACAGGAATGTGTTATATTGACATGTTTGTCTTGGTATTTAAGTACAAGTATTGATGTGTTATTTTGGTGTTTAAGTGTAACTATTTACTTGTCTTTTTATCGAAGTATAAATATTGAAATTTTTTGTTTTGGTGTTTTAGTGCAAGTATAAATATTGCCATTTTTGTTTGTGTGTAAGCACAAGTATAAAATATTGACACTTTTCTTTTGGTGTTTAAATATCTTACATCTAACAATGTGCTAGCAGATCCTGTCCTAAGCTGTTATCTGGACCCATATATTATGTCACATGCTGTATTTTGTCCTGTGCTGTATCATTCCCCATGCTGTACCATGTTCCATGTTGTAAGTTTCACATATCTTGTCCCATGCTGTACCATGTTCCATGTTGTGTCTTTCACATATATTGTCCCATGCTGTACCATGTTCCATGTTGTAACTTTCACATATCTTGTCCCATGCTGTACCATGTTCCATGTTGTATCTTTCACATATATTGTCCCATGCTGTACCATGTTCCATGTTGTATCTTTCACATATCTTGTCTCATGCTGTATCTTTCACATATATTGTCCCATGCTGTACCATGTTCCATGTTGTATCTTTAACATATATTGTCCCATACTGTACCATGTTCCATGTTGTATCTTTCACATATCTTGTCCCATGCTGTACCATGTTTCATGCTATATCTTTCACATATCTTGTCCCATGTTGTACCATGTCTCATGCTATATCTTTCACATATCTTGTCCCATGCTGTACCATGTTCCATGTTGTATCTTTCACATATTTTATCCCATGCTGTACCATGTCTCATGCTGTATCTTGACCCATATTGTATCATGTACCATGATCCATATCTTTTCCTATGCTGTATCTGTAAAAAAAACAAGTAGGCTTCACTTGATCTGTTACTCAAATATCCCACATACCTGGATCTTTGCTGTTAATATTTAAAAATTTTAAAAATTGTGTTGGGATATGAATATTTATTTGTAAATGATTGATTGGCAAAGACTGTTTCACATTTTTAGGCCTTGATCTATCACCTATTTTATTTTGAGCTTGCACAAAAAGCTTTAAAATTGAGTTGATGCTGTTGTCATCACTAGTTTGTCTTTCATTTATCAGTCAACCACATAAAAAACCTTAAGTGTGTCAGAAAAGTGGATTGAATCTAAGTCTTCCAAGATGCAAAGCATGTGTAATACATTACTTCTCTCAGTGCCAATTTATCCTCATTTATACCTTTTTCAGGGCAGACTTTCAGAAAGAAATCCGAATAATGTCGCAGCTGAAGGACCCCAACATCGTTCGGGTTTTGGGTGTATGCACAATGGAGGAACCACTTTGCATGATTGTAGAATACATGAAATATGGTGATCTAAACCAGTTCTTGCTTGAACATGTACCAGAGAGTCCAGTTGCACAGGCGGCAAATGCTAAAATGTTAAGGTTAGTGAATACAGGAGTTTCAAATAAGTGAGGTAATTGTTTTGTATTAATGGTAATTTTTGTTTGATCTTTAAGGCCAACAAATCCAGGTGATGATTTTGTAGTACTTCATTACTGCAATATTTACCATGTATGTATGTGTGTGCATGTCTATATATATATATATATATATATATATATATATATATATATATATATATATATATATATATATATAAAATAAAAAAGAGGATGCAGTATTTGGACTTATTTACCATTGCACACAGACACAGACACACACACACACAGAAATTGGCCTGGCTGGGGAGAGGAACTGCTGTCTAGTGCCCTCTCTTCCAGAAATATTTTCAGAATCTTGTAGTACTGTACTGAATAACTGCTATATCAGTCTTTACAATTAAATAAACACAAAAAACTGTAAACTGGATCTTGTTTATGTTGAGCACTAAAAGGACCATCTGGAGTTACCTGCTTACAGTACAAGAGTGGTTACAGCATCACCTGTGGCTCTTGGATTTGAGCCAAATAACTCACTGATAGCATACTGTGTATACTCACTTAGTAGTGCCATTACTGTGTATACTCACTTAATAGTGCCATTACTGTGTATACCTAGTAGTGCCATTACTGTGTATACTTAGTAGTGCCATTGCTCTGTATACTCACATAGTAGTGCCATTACTGTGTATACTCACTTAGTAGTGACATTACTGTGTATACTCACATAGTAGTGCCATTACTGTGTATACTCACTTAGTAGTTGCATTACTGTGTTTACTCACTTAGTAGTGCCATTATTGTGTATACTCACTTAGTAGTGCCATTACTGTGTATACTCACTTGGTAGTGCCATTACTGTGTATACTCAGTAGTGCCATTACTGTGTATATTAACTTAGTAGTGCCATTACTGTGTATATTCACTTAGTGCCATTACTGTGTATACTCACTTGGTAGTTCCATTACTGTGTATACTCAGTAGTGGCATTACTGTGTATACTAACTTAGTAGTGCCATTACTCATGTATATTCACTTAGTGCCATTACTGTGTAATCAATTTGTATCTTCGCAGTTTGCTAAGAGTAATCAGGAAAAAAACAACATAGACCTGATCTACCTGCAAAAAATTTGTTGAACATGAAAAAAAATTGAGATCAAAATTGGAAAATGAAACCTTGATATATTGCTCGCTTTATCATCAGAAACGGTGGTTAGTACCCGTAAACATGAATCAACATTGTGAAATGCACAGCTTTTAAAATATAGTCATAATTGGTTAAATGACATTCTTGGCACATTGTAAATGATAATATTCGATGAAAGTTAAGTCAACGAAAATTTCAGTAATGCTTATTTGTGGCAAGATTTTAATATAAAAAAAATAACAAGTGAATAAGTTTGTCAAGTGAAATTTGAGTTTTTGCATGATCTTTTAATTCAGTTTGAGTATAATCAAATACTTTTTTGTATTCAAACTTGAAAAATGTCGATGCTTCATCACAGTTATGTCAAGGAGCATTTACGTGAGAAGCTAATTAAGTATGGACCTTTTTTCATCATGAAATTGTCAGGTAGTTGTTGTATTGTTACATTCAGTTAAAAACAGACCTGTTTTATATTATTATGTTAATTGTGCCATTTCTGTCAAATCAAATAAAGGGGCCCCGAGTGGTCAAAAGCGCTGTCCGTTATGGATCACTGCCATCTCACCTCTGTCTGCCTGTGTTCGAGTCTAGAATTCGGCTAATGTAGATATGTGAGAAAGCTTGCCAGTAGCTTCTCGTGGGTCAGTGGTTCTTTCCGGTGATTTCCCGGTTTCTTCCTCCACCATTAATACTGGCCGCAATGAATAGCCTATCGTGTGCTGAAAAAAATGGCGTTAGGCCCAACAACAACAACAAATCAAATAAATGTGGTGGAATATAAGAAGTTATAAGACATGCAAATCCTACCTGCATTAGAGCTCGTGGTCACAGTTGCATGTCAGGTCAACTTATTTCAGTTGACCAATCAAACATTTTTTTAAATATTATTTAACCAGGATAATTAAACTGCCTTAAATTAGCTTAAATTAAATTAAAATTAAATTAACTCGTTCACAGCTGTGATTAAAGATAGCAAGATAACCAGGCGAAATGATTACTTTGTGAATACAAAGACTTGTTTCTCAGATATGTTTCATTATGATGAATTGACATCTAGAATTTGTAGTGAATGTAAAATTAATGAATTGGCAATCACAGATTTCCTTATAGATGAGAAGACCTAATTTATTGCAATGAAATCGCTGCATCAGTATCTTGCTACAAGAACAGTAACAAAGAATCAAAATTTCAACATTGTCAGTTGTTTCCCAAAATAAATGTTCCTTGTTTTTGAAGAAAAGTTGTTTTGCTTGGAATCAGCAACAGCACAATGTAGCGATGTAATACAAATTATTTTGTTTTTGATGTTTGGACAGCAGAGGATTAATATTTCTTTTCCAGCTACGGATGCTTGATATACATGGCCACACAAATTGCTTCGGGCATGAAGTACCTGGAATCCCTCAACATGGTGCACAGAGACCTTGCCACCAGAAACTGTCTAGTCGGCACAAACTTCACGATAAAAATCTCTGATTTTGGAATGAGTCGGAGCCTGTATAGTGCTGATTACTACAGAATAGAGGGCAGAGCCGTACTTCCTATTCGATGGATGGCTTGGGAGAGTATTTTATTGGTATGCTACAAGAGAATTTATTGTAATGTATCAATAATGCATGTGAAACAACATATACCTTATAGTTAGGTTGTTTGTGACAGGTAGCAAAGGCCAAATATCAATGGTGTCGATTTCATTACAAAATATTCAACTGTGTTTACTAACATCAATCTTTAATAAAATAAAGAACCTCGCATCACAGGAAGTCAGCACCAACTTAAATAAAAACATGGAATCTAATGAAATGTTGCATTTTTCAAAGTGACTGGAACACATTTATTGTGCTGTGAAAGTTTCTTTTTTGCAGGAAAAAACGTTTAGGCTTGCAATTGCTACCAGCGGTGGCATAATTGCAGAGGCGTAGCTAGGGTGGGGAGTAGGGTACATATGTCCCCAGGCGCCAAGGTACAGGGCGCCAAAATGAGGCTTACAACGTTACATTATAATAAGTAAAATAGAAAAATGTGATTAAACGGGGAGGGGGCTGTGGTGCCAATTTTATAGTTCATCCCCGGGCGCAAAATATCATAGCTATGCCTCTGCATAAATGCAAATGTCCATTCTTTTTATTTATAGTTCATCCCCGGGCGCAAAATATCATAGCTACGGCGCAAAATATCATAGCTACGCCTCTGCATAAATGCAAATGTCCATTCTTTTTAAACCATATAGACCTGGCTGTCAAGTTAATTGAGGATGGGGTATCCAGGGTTCCAGTGGTGTCCTGCAATCCTGAAGAAGTTTTGAAATTTAAGAAATAAATTTCAGGGGCCATGAAAAGTCATGGAATTCCTCAGAACCTTTCAAAGTTAGGGAAAAATCTAGGAATTTTTCTTTACCATGGAGTTAAAAAAATTGATAAATCATTGTTTTCATGGACATCAGTATTTAACAAACTGTTCCATCAATTATTAAATTTACAAATGATCATTTAAAATGGCATTCTTTTATGTTTACAGTTTTACTACTGGTTTGTGGGATAGTTATGTTCACAGTTTTACTACTGGTTTGTGGGATAGTTAAGTTCACAGTTTGACTAATGGTTTGTGGGATAGTTATGTTCACAGTTTTACTACTGGTTTGTGGGATAGTTATGTTCACAGTTTGACTACTGGTTTGTGGGATAGTTAAGTTCATAGTTGGACTGGACTGTTGGTTTGTGAGCCAATTAAGCTTTCAGTCAGACTACAGGTTTTGGGTGATTTAAAAGTTCATGTTTTGCATCAAAAACAAAATCAACACAATTATCATATGTGCTTGCTAAGTAAGTTGAGTCCAGTTTCGAACAGAAAAGACCCTAATATGCCACTGCCTAATGTGCCTACAGATCAGGGTCTCAGCTGCTTGACAGATTGCCCTGAACAACTGCGTAGACCCAGATCTACCAGCACATTATGCAATGGCAGATTTTGATCTTTGCAGCTTGGACTTGTATAAGCAAGTATATTCTGTACCCGATGAATAAAACCAAATTCATGAAATTATTGAAAATGCAGTTGAAAATATCTTTTTTTTTTTTTTGCAGGGCAAATTTACGACAAAGAGTGATGTTTGGTCTTTTGCCGTGACACTGTGGGAGATATTGACGTTTGCTCGTGACCAGCCATTGGACGGTCTTCTGGATGAACAGGTGATAGAAAATGCTGGACATTATTATAGAAATGACAACAAGCAAGTCTACCTCCCTCATCCGCCAATTTGTCCCAAGGAAATTTATGATCTGATGAGAGAGTGTTGGAAAAGACAGGAAAGTGAAAGACCTTCTTTCCGAGAGGTGCACATGTTCCTACAAAGAAAGAACATGGGGTACAACCCGAAGGATGAAAAGATGAATCAGATTAAGGTACCCGTGTGCTGACTAGAGATAGGAAAGCAGAATAATTTAGGTTGAAAAATGGTCATTATATGATAATGCAGTTGAAGGTATGATTTGTTAGCACTGTAAAAGAGATGTTCATCAAATCTCGAATCTTGACATTGTCTTGTTCATCCATGTATGTTCATAATATATTTGTCCCATAACTCTGGTCGAGTTGACAGTGTTATTGACATCATTAATTGATGCTTTAGAGAGTTTGTGTTACCATGGATGCCGTGTAAACTTGGACTCTGCAAAATGTCATGGTAAACTTTGCTTCAGACATCATCATGGATGTAATGGAAACTGGAATTCTACAGTACCGTGGTTGTCATGGAAACTAGAACTCTACAGTGCCACAGATGTTATGGAAATATGAAATATACAGTGAACTCTACTGTGGATGCCATGACACATCAGTTATTCAATTCCATTGTTGTCATGGAAACATGAATTATGCAATACCATGGATGTCATGGAAACAGACTCTAGAGTACCATGGATGTCATGGAAACAAACTCTAGAGTACCATGGATATCATGAAAGGCTGGACTTTACGGTATTGCTGATGTCCTGCAAACTTTGATGTTCATTATCATGAATATCATGGAAACATGGACTTTCAAGTTCCATAGATTCGTTGGGACTTGGTCTTTGCAGTACCATAGATTTCATGGAATCTTGGACTATGCAGTAAGACCACAGCTATCATGGGAGCTTGAAACTTTTGATTCCATAAATTTTGTGGAAAATTGAACTTGCTGTTGATAGCATTTAAGCTCGAATTCCATGTACTGAGAAAGTCATCTGAGGTTAGATGTGACATTGTCATTTATATCATTCTAAGGATCAAGTGACTTGTAATATTGATAAAGTTTAATTTATCCTGGATGTTATTTCGATATGGACATTTTTTTCAGTGCACGTCATTGAACCTTCAAGTTTGCAAGTTGGCATATTTCACTGAAGTCTTGAGCTTTTGAAGTGGCTTGTCTTGAACAGAAAGTAGATCCAGGTGGGCCAATGGAGTTTGTGTTGATATTTCCAAAGGAAATGTGTAGTTCAGACATGAGGCAGAGATGGGAAGAAATCTTCAGTTTGAAAATATTTGTATCATGGTAGGAAACATAAGGCCTATTTTCTTTGGAGCCCATACTGATTGAACATTTTCTTTCAAAGGGTATGTGATATTTCCCCAGTTTTGGTGCCACAGCATCAGTATTTACAGTGATTTGAGCTTGAAAAAAAAGCAAACTGAATGCAGTACACTCAATTGCATTTGTTTTACAGTCACTGAGACATATTTAATGTGATGCAAGTTATTTGCAACACTGAAGAAAATGTAAATATTGGATGTGAACAGATGTTAAAACAAAAAATATGTTATTACTAATATTTATTGTGTTATTTTTATAATTTTCCTTATGCTTTAACTACATGTGTATAATTTGTTACACTGTACCAGATGTGTATAATTTGTTACACTGTATCAGATGTGTTAATATGTATCATAAGTGTTTTTTTTATGCTGATAATTTATCAGATAATTTCATGCGAAATTACATCAGAAGGAGGCGACACAACAACGCTGTGTATGGATGTATCACAGAAGAAACCCATGTTTCAATATTTTTATTGTCATATTGGTTTCTTCCGTACTGCTGATGTGACAAAAACAAAAACTATTTTAATAATTTAGTGATGACTTATGTTAATATGATCATAGGTCACAGTAGTGTTTCATATGTAACTGATGTGTCACTGAAGGAACCAGTATGACAGATAAAATTACTGTAACACAGACTCTTTCAGAGAATGTATCACACAATACATATCATTGTTGTTTAGTTTCACAATAATGAGGGTGCTGTTAAAATTTTGTGTTCTGAGTAACCATATGCATTCATTGCTTGCGGGATAGAAAACTGCAAATTACAATCATGCATTCAAATATTTTAACATTTCTGGGTTTTCTTCATAACTTATGGCTTTCCAACAGCATCAGAGTATTGTGATTAAAAACTGGCTCACATTTGTATAGTGATTTTATAATCTTGAGATGGCGTGCATTTTTTTTTTTTACATGATCACATTTTCATTTGAAATCTTTTATTTAATTTTTTGAAGAATATTTAGTTTGTTGTAAACAATGTACTTAAATTTGAGCATTAAAAATGCTTATAAAATTGTAAATTCATTCTTAAATAACAGCCAGCTTGAATTTGAAGAATCGGTTCTGCTGTGCACATGCTCTTAACAGTATTGTGTAGTTTCATAGGTAATATAGATGTACAAGAGACTTGGTGTTTTATTATTATTTTTAATTATTCTTTTCCTGGCAGCATTGGTCATTTTGTTCACAGTCTGGATTTAACAGTGTAGCCTAAGTAACAGTAAGTAGTTTGGGGGGTGGGGGTGTTGGGGGAATGTCATTTTTCAGCACATTGTAGGCTATGTATGGTGGCCAGTATGTTCAGAGGAGGAAGAACCAAGGTAAAAACTGGGATGAATCACTGACTCACTGGAAGTTAACTGGCAAATACTCAATCTTGCTGAGGTAAGACTTGAACCCATAGTCAGAGGTGTGTGATTTGTAAAGGCTGACATCTTATACCACTTGGCCACCTAACTTTATGTAGAATTTGTTTGCAGTGTGAAGAATTGGAAATGTATAGGCCTGGAAGTGTATTGGCCTAAAAATGTATGGACCTGAA
Organism: Potamilus streckersoni; assembly: GCA_016746295.1. NCBI lineage: Eukaryota > Metazoa > Mollusca > Bivalvia > Unionida > Unionidae > Potamilus > Potamilus streckersoni. The sequence continues at coordinate 98,639 of JAEAOA010000150.1, read as the reverse complement.
AATGTATGGGCGTGGAAATGTATGGGCCTGGAAGTGAATTGGCCTGAAATTGTATGGGCCTGGAAGTGTATAGGCCACCTTGCTGATCCATTTCTGTCTGTTTTCAGCATTTCAGCATTATTTTTCAGTCTTTTTTAGGATTTCAAATTAAAGTGCAATATGTGGTTTTAAATATGAATTAAAAATTTCGATATGTGAATAAAAATAATGATTCATCTGCTTTCATTTATTGTAATTTATATATCCTTGAACTGAGGTCAAGGTCATAATTTTGCCTTCTTTTTTTGCTACTTGTTGACTGCCGTAGTTTTAATTCACAGGACATTTCTGTGAATTATTTCATTCAGCTGTTGTTCAGTGTTATAAATATTTTATATCTAGTCAGTTTGCAAGGCCATTCCATTGGAATGGAATATTATCATAAACCATGTCTTAGATGTAATTTATTCTTCAAATATTAGGTACTGTTTTATAAATGATCATTTTTATGGTACTGTTTGTAAAGTATTTGATGTAAGACTGTTTCTGCTTTGTTTCAATGAATACAAAAGAGCAGTGGTTTTAATTCTAAGGTTTAAAAATATATTTCCGATACAAGGTTATTAGACTGTTTAGAAAACTTTTTACTGTTTACTCCTTAAGATCTGGCATCTCATCTTTTGAACTATGATAAAGGGTGGTTAGTACAAAATTTTTAAAACCAAAAGAATACTTGATACATGCATTATATTTTTTGGCATGCTGTTTAATTTTAAATTGTCCTATTGTAACACTAATCAAGATATATCAAATGTTGAATGTATTTTTTTCTTCAGTTATCCAAAATGTAATGAGATACTTAAACATATCATGGACTTCATACATTTTAAGCATGGCTATTACGTAAATATTGAACATAAATATTACATGGCTATTACATAAATATTGAACATAAATATTACATGGCTATTACATAAATATTGAACATAAATATTACATGGCTATTACATAAATATTGAACATAAATATTACATGGCTATTACATAAATATTGAACATAAATATTACATGGCTATTACATAAATATTGAACAAAAATATTACCTGGCAATTACATAAATATTGAACATAACTAGTACACGACTATTACTTATATATTGAACAGAAATATTACATGGCTATTACATAAATATTGAACATAAATATTACATGGCTATTACATAAATATTGAACAAAAATATTACCTGGCTATTACATAAATATTGAACATAAATATTACATGGCTATTACATAAATATTGAACATAAATAGTACACGACTATTACTTAAATATTGAACATAAATATTACACGACTATTACATAAATATTGAACAATTTTTGTATATATACCAAGTCAAAATGACTGTAGCATGAGATACAACAGAGATGAGACTTGTTACTGATTGCATAAGTGTACATATCATTACAGTGTCATGAAAAAGAATAAAATGTACTTGCATGTTTTTCAGATAATCTCTATCTATTTATTATCTCTGTTTATTAGCTATCTGTCACTCTACCTATTCTTTCAAATATTGTGTCAGTGTTTCCATCAGTCCTTTATTTCTTGCAATCTGTTGAAATAACTCTTACCTGTATATCAAGACCACCTGTCCTCAAATTCTGAGACTACTGTTTTGTTGTGATATACAGATTTGAATAACTGTTCACAGAATATGGTCATTGTTTCAGCTTATCAACACTTTAAAAGGTGGTGCAGTTTTTATGTATTATAATTCTTGACAATCCTATGTTTGATCCTAATCTCCATTGTGACTATGTCATTGTTTAGAATTCCAGCCCCTACATGTTACTCAGACATAATCTCAGCCACTTCACTGCTTGTTCATAACCCCAACTGCAACTCTTTGCTTGATCAATCTCAACCCCTCCACTTTACTTGGACATAATCTCTGCCACTTCTCTGTGCTAGATCATAATTCCAGACTTTCCTCAGCAAAATGTTTGCAAATATTTTTTTATGAGCCTTTCTGCATGTTGTCCCACACACTTTATCTTCTAGCATTAAACAAGATGGGCCAGTCTTGTCTTGTCAAGGGAGAATACTCTTTCAAACTATATGGGCATGTTAAATTCTCAACAAACAATATTCTGTTACAGGTTGTCATTTGATAATAATAACAATAGCAGAATTAAGTCTATTTGAAACTCTACATTAAGATATAAATTAAAAGACAAATAGAAAATGTCTAGTATCTGGTGGAGTTATTGTCCTTGTGTCTAGAAAAGTTTTGTGGCATAATCAAGCCCAGATGCAAACAGCTGTAATCAATCATGTGCATATACGATTTTGGTTAAAAAAATTAAAACATTTATTTGTACAATGTATATAGTTGTACCTGAATATCGTCATGCTTATTGACCAGATTTGATAATTTGCTAATGGTCCAATGGATGCAAAATTATGAAGAGTTACCTCCACTTGCAAAAGGATTAGGGATGAAATAATAAGTTGGTCATCAATCAAGTAGTTCTAATTTTTTTAAAAAAAAAAAAGACTGGGTTGCTTTGGTTTGTAAAATGTCGGTACACTTTTACAAATATACAGATTATTTGAAATATAGTTTGATCAGCATGAGAGAAGGAAACATGATTTATTTTTTTTCCCCACAAAAAAGGGGAGATAACTTTTAAAGACCTGACCAAACAGAAAGTTGAGATTATAATATTGCTTTAAGGTGGTGCTCTACAGTTTCATTCTTGACTTCGAGGTAAATTGGAAAAAGAAAAGATCCAATAACTTTTTTTTACATTTTATATTTTTATTTTAATTCATTCATTGCACTTTCAGACGCTGGTATTATCTAGTCCAGTAAAATTTCATTTTCCCTTTTTAGTAGCTGCTAAGGATAGAGTTCTTTTGACAAGTTTAGGCTGAATTTTGGAGCACAAGGGAGCAGTCATTTTGGCTAACAGTGTGCAAAGATCATTTATAATTTCCAAAAGTACAATATCCCAAAAAATGTCAGCCACATTACGTCAAAGCAGTATAGAGGTATTCCAATATTCTCTCGACTGTGCATGTTTCAAATGCAGACAACTTTACCTTACATACACCACTATCTCAGAAGTACATAATAACTGGTGAGCGCCACCTTAGTGTTTCCATTTTCTGTAGGTATCCTCGTACTCATTATCAGGTGTTGATTTCTGGGTCATGTGATTGAAGCCATTTTGTTGTTCATGTGTCACAGTTTTTATTTATATTGCTTGAGGAAACTATTGCAACAGAATGTAGTTTAAATATTTAACATTGTGCTTTATCATTTTGTCTTACTTCCAGATTGTTAAATTTAGAAGTTTATATACATAAGTCATTTTTTTTAAAACCCAAATTAGAAAATGTTCACCTTTTGCAATGATTTGTCATGCAGACATAAAAGCTCTTCATTGCTTTTAAAAAATTTTTTCTTATAAAAGTCATTTCTTTAAAAAGTGTTTGGAAGTGTCTTTTGCTACAAAGTTTCTCAGTATTATATATGAAGATAAGTTCAGATTTATTAATAATTTGTAGAAAGGTATGCATTAAAAGGTGAATGCAATTTGTTTAAATATAAACATTGTGAATGTTCGTCTTGTTTGTCTGTCTGTATGTATGTAAAATGGGAAGTGTGATATTCGCATACATTCTTACATTGGTACATGCAAAACTATTTTAATAAAAACATGAAAATTTAAGATTCTGTGTCATTTGTTTTAAATCCCTTAAATGATTGAGTAGAGTGCAAAAGAAGATGGATGATTATTTGATATATATGTACTAACTTGAAGGCTTAACTGTATGAAGGTACTAGCTTGAAGACTTACCTGTATGAACCTATTAACTTGAAAGCTCATCTGTATTGAAGGTACTAGCTTAAAGTCTTACCTGTATGAAGGTATAGCTTGAAATCTTACCGTTATAAAGGTATAAACTTAAATTATTTTCTATATGAAAATACTAGCTTCAAGGCGTACTAGTCCTGCCTGTATGAAGGTGCTAACTTGAAGGCTTACCTATAAGAATGTATGAGCTTGAAGGCTTACCTATATGAAGCTATTTGCTTGAAGGCACATTCACGAAGGTATTGGGAACGTTTACCAAAAGATTTACTATATTTTTAGTATTATTGCAAATATTCACAAAAGTATTGCGGACATGTCTCTAATGACAATATGACACTAACGGTCTTCCGTAGTCAAGTAATCTGTTGTTCAAACATATTTTTAGTTCATATAGCCAAAAAGGCTCTGAACTTATGGTGTGGTTTAGCATCCATTGTACTTTAGTCAGATATTGCTCTCTTCAACGTCTTAACAAAAGCCATGGACGAATTTCAACCATACGTAGTAGTAAGCGTTGACTTGAAAGCCTTTACACTTTGTATGATGCATTCAAATCCGCCATTCTGACTTGAAAGTCTGTTGACTTTATACCACTTTTTCAAAATCCACCATTACGACTGGAAAGCTTTTACACTTTGTATGACTGATTTAAGTCCGCCGTTCTGACTTGAATGCATTTATATTTTGTGCGATGATTCAAATCCGCCATTTTGACTTGAAAGCCTTTTAACTTCAAATTGATTTAAATCTAATATTAAATTAGCAACCGTTAATAAAATATAAATATTTAAAGTATTTATTCTATTAAAAAAACACAAATCAGAATCTGACGATATTTTAACAGAAGACATCCTGACACAAAGAACGTTCAAATATATATATATATATATATATATATATATATATATATATATATATATATATATATATATATATATATATATATATATAAACGATGTTGGCCGCTATAAAATATTGCTACCAACAAGAAAACAGAACATTTAAATTACGTCTTCTTAAAACTCGCACAACAGATTGACCAAATGTGTGTATGTGTGTGATTTGGATTTTTAACGTAGCTTTAATAAATTTTCAGTCATATCACTACGATGTCTGCATTGTGGCAGTTTATAGTGATGTCTAGCACTGGGGCATCATGCCGCTGACACAAAACTTGATGTCCCCCAACCAATCCCATTATCCTGACACCAGTCCGGCCAATCCTAACATTAACCTCTTAATGCTGAGCGCCTAGCAAGACACCATTTTCCAAAGTCTTTGGTATGACTCTGCCGGGGTTCGAACCCACGACCTTCATCATCCTAGGCGGACGTTCTAACTGCTAGATTGTCCGCCACGGATTCTGGAGGTGATCAAATTTTAAAGAAGACATCCTTTCACAAAAGACTTTATGCAAAGAATCCCGGTTTCTTCCTCCACCATTAATACTGGCCTCCTTGTATAGCATATCGTGTGCTGAAAAATGGCGTTAAGCCCCACCACAACAACATTAATAACTAAAAATAGAAAAACCTTGAAAACAAATGGATAAACCTGGAACACAACTCCTTAGCAGATTTAGACCAAATTTGACAAAAAGGATCCAAATATGATGGGCTTTCAATATGTACATGCGAGAATAATTCGCCTCTAGATATATCGCCATTGTTATTACAAACAAACAAAAAACAACTTTTAAATGATTTTTCCACATTTGCTCAGCAGAATTTGACAAATTTGACAGGAAGTAAACTGTCACGAAAGTATATCAGATGTATACAAATGATGCTAATCCGCATTAAGATAGCGACTGATTTTAAATAAACAACGTCAAAACATTTATTTGAAAATAAAAGAGTCGTCAACATAATTAAACAAAATTTGACACAAAAAAAACAGCATGGCATAAAGAGATTTTCAGCTTTGTTCATGTTATGCCAACCTGCCTTCAAGTGTGGCTGCCATTTATTGAAGATTAAAACAAAACGTTTTTTTTTTTAAATTTTATCTATTTTTTTTTTAAAAAAAAGCTGAACAAAATTGCATAGCTTTGCTATCTGGTATGAATGAAGCTGTGCAAAATGGAAAGAAAAAAAAAACGCATGTGTGTGCGATTTGGAGTTTTATCAAAACCGTGTGAAAAAAAAAGTTTTGTTTTCATAACATGTAAACAACAACATTAGAGTGCATTAGTACAGAAAGATTCCTATTAACCTTGATGTCATGCCCAACTGCTATTGCACTTGACTGTCCGAAAGATGTCAACCAGGTGAGCGGTCTTAGGTCTAGTTTGACCTCCTATTGGATGTCCTTCTTTTATGTGTTACAATCACATATATAAACCTTTGCCAGATTCTTGGCATGCAAAAATCTTTTACCTGTAACTTACTTTTATTACCTTTTAATAATGTGCAATTTTTCATTTAGTCTTGAATTGTGCTTGAACACGGTTTTTTTATTATTTGGAATGGTTTATCTTCCTCAAGACTTTCATAATGTTTGTGTTAATTTTCCATATTCGCTGCTAATTTTTTCCTTTAAACCACAATCACACACACACACACACACACACACACACACACACACACACACACACATATATATATATATATATATATATATATATATATATATATATATATATATATATATATATATATATATATATATATATGTGTGTGTGTGTGTGTGTGTGTGTTCTCTCTCATGGTTGTGAAGACTGATTAACGTGTCTGTGTACATGTAATTTAATCACGTAGTTGTTATTAAAATAACAGAACAAAAATAGTTATATAGCTTTGTAGAGTTTACCCATGCCCACTTAAAAACTAAAACCAAGTTCACGTTGGCGACTGTCTCCGTCTTAAGTGTCTAACTGAGCAGAACTTGAAACGTGCCTTTTACTATTATAATCTTTGTTGGGCTCTTGTCCTTTTTCAAATTAGAGTTTTTGTTTTGTAACATTTTCTTAGGAATCTAGGTCTAAAAATATGCAACCCGCAAGTTATTTATTTTTCTACATGACCAAGTGAAAATCTAATACAAACTTGCGGTATTATGAATTTAATGCCAAATAATCACACGTCGAAACCTATAGAATGTTCCAAATGAACTCTAATAGTCTTTGTGTGTTCTGATTATATAATACATTAATGCAATCCATAATATCATTGAATGGGTGTAAATGCTCCCAACGTAGTATGTAATAATCCACAAGTAACAATGCACTTTAGTAATTCCAATTAATGTTTTAAATAAATAACCTTTCAAAATTACATCAGATGTCAAAATGCAACAGCAAACTTTGATCATGAATTCCCGCAGACTAACATAAAAGAGGAATTATTTGTTTATCAAATCCCTGTTTCTACAAAATTTCACTTGAGCTATGACGTACTAGAATGTGAAGAATTCGAACGGAAAAACGAAGCCTAACTGTAAACATGACTGACGTTTTTTAAAACTCTTAAAACATAAACACTTTGTTTACAACATACAATCATGGACAAAAGTTAGCCAAGTAAATACTTTGTTTACAAGGTACAATCATGGATTAAACTTTACCAGAAAATAGAAATCAAAAACAGAGAACAATTTATTTTCAATCTGCCCCGTTTTCTGTTTACCTTGTACATGTAATAGAAATCATGATAGAAAATGGCAAAGAAAATTAATTTTTCTATGTGAACTGAACTAAATTAAAAACATACAGACAGGCTGATAGATGAAAAGACGATAACAGTGTGGATCGATTTGTGATAGATGAGTTGATTGATGATAATATAAAGGTGACAAATGTAAAGATTGGTAGAGGTAGATGGATAGATAAATAGCCAAAAATTATAAAAAGAATAATCTCGGTAAGTAGCAATCTGCCTGGGTTTAATTAAGGCAACCCCACACCCCCACCCAAAAAAGCAACCAATCATTCCGTTGTCTTAGGGACTATCAACAATGACCGGTAGGTCTTGTCAAAACATTTAACCTTTCTAACGTGTCGAAGAATATATTTCATCGTAGGCTAACCTTGTCCTAGCAATGTTTAGAGCGAGTACGTTAACATGATTTGTTGAAAGAACAAAAGAAAGCAAAACAATAATGGAGGTTCCAGATTGCTAACATGGTTAAGATCAAATCGGTTTTCTTCACAAAACACATAATAAGAAATAGAACTATCTCCATAAATTTTTCATTTTTTTTTTTACAAAAAATTCTAATTTATCAAAATTATATATCGTGCAGATAAAAAGTATTAAAAAATTACTGACGAGAAAATATTGCATTTTTAATTCTTTTATTCAGTAATGATTTACAAAGCAAACAAACAGAGAGAGAGAGAGAGAGAGAGAGAGAGAGAGAGAGAGAGAGAGAGAGAGAGAGAGAGAGAGAGAGAGAGAGAGAGAGAGAGAGAGAGAGAGAGAGAGCATGGATGTATGTCTCACTTTAACGAATTTGGAAGCTGAAAGATATCAATTCAAATTTTCCGAATTCTTAATGTATGATAGATGTTTGTCTATAGAATGTGGAAGCATACAAAACCGATGCAAAATCAGATAAGGTGTGTCTAAGAAATTGGCTAAAACTTAATTTCTCTGAAGCTGCTTGGAGCTTTGGATGAAATTTGTCAGGCAGATAAAGATTAATGGCTTTCATAGATACATAAATATTTGAAACTCTCATTGGTAATTTCCGATAATGAGCTCTGGCTCGGATTCGGCAGCTTGTTTGTATCTTTAATTAACGGCAATTAAAAAAAATCACCTTATCCTTAAGAGTTATTATTTCCATCCAAAATAGTAGAAATTGCGGGTTGTTCAATATAGGTCATTGATTTACAAACTGGTATGTGTTTAATACGAGAATACACATGGTACCCCCTCCATTTTCAGTACAGGAGACATCTCAATTACTTGCATCAACATTGCCATGATTTTTCTTGCAGTAGGATCAAAGGATTCGTGCCAGAAACAATATTTGGTAATTACAGATACAAGGAAAACCTATGGTTAAAATGTGAACGAGAAAAAGATGTAACTTTTTTTAAATGAAAGAAACGGTATCTTCGCTTACAAAGTGGTGTTTTGCATTAATCCGTTTTTATATGGTGCATGAAAAAATGCAACAGATAGTAAATTTAGGGCCAGGGATCAGTTGTTCATGGATGGCGTATAACTTCTTTTATTAGCTAATCTCTGCAAACAATTTTGGGGCTAACAAAAAAACAAAAACAACAATTCAAACGGGGTTAACTACTATTTCAAAGGTACTTAGTGTCTATCCAGACTTGATCAAGCGACAAAATAATATATCCAAAACATATTATTGTTGACATCAATTTATCTCTCAATCAGAAAATACCAAGAACGTAAAGGAATCCAGTAATGAGGAAACCACAGACGTAAACTGTTTTTGTGCCACAAATTACTACCATCCTGAATTAAAATGTTAATCAAGACATATAATTATTGTTGCAGCTGTCAACTTCAAATACTGGACAACTTATTTATATTTGCTCATAATGAAGATATGATAAAATATGTTAGAACATCCGTGCGTTAAAACACTCAGCAGAAATAAAAACACAGATATAAATACAGGTTTCGTGGCAGAGAGGTAGAGACCGAGACGGGAAAAAGAGTTGGGATTTTTGTTTTAAAAAAAATATGTTGATACGAACAAACTTTAAAAAAACAATATAAAAGCAAGATAAAGTGCAGAAGCTGGCAAAGTTAGTGGAACAATTTATATCCAGCAAACAATATCACTCTACGCTAAATGTTCAAAGAGTAGTCTACGGAATACTAAGGATGACATGGAACGTCGCCTCCAACAACTATTACGTGTGACACTTAGATTTTAACAAGATTTCAGTGGAGCACTAAGTCTTTAAAATGAAGTTAGTGGAACACAAAGTCTTTAAAAAAGATTAAATGGAACAATAAGTCTCAAAGAAAGGATTAATTTTTGGAACAATAAGTCTGAAAGAAAGGATTAAATTTTGGAACAATAAGTCTCAAAGAAAGGATTAATTTTTGGAACAATAAGTCTCAAAGAAAGGATTAATTTTTGGAACAATAAGTCTCAAAGAAAGGATTAATTTTTGGAACAATAAGTCTCAAAGAAAGGATTAATTTTTGGAACAATAAGTCTCAAAAGAGGATTAATTTTTGGAACAATAAGTCTCCAACAAGGATTAAGATTTAGAATAGCAAGTCTCCAACAGCAATTCTCCAATCCCTATGTCTCTAATAACACGTGGTACACTGAGTCTCCAACAATATATCAACATTAAGCCTCCATCAAGGATTCCTTGGTTTTCCATGTCTCGTAGAACACTTGTTACGATTCTATGGTGCTAAACAATTGCACAGAAAGAAATAAAACTATCAAGTATAGTAATATTAACAAATACTTTATTTCCAAGTAATACAAATCGAAAATTCAAAAGACAAAGACAGTATTGAAAATTAACTCCTAAATAATCTCAATGTTCTATTACATATCCAAAAGTATAAAATGTTCCAAATGAATTCCAATAAACTTGAAAGTCGTGATGTACTAGAACTCCTGAATGTCCGGATGAACTACAATCATATAATCCAGTGTGTCTTTATCCCAAAGTAGTGGTTTAGTCCAGAAGTCAATGAACACATTGTAATTCCAAGGTACAATTGAAATAAATATGTCATCTCAAATTATATCTGAAAACAAATATTAAGTGCGATAACAGATTCCCAAAGACTGATATAAAGCAGGAATGAAACATTTGTTTATCAAACCTCTATATTTACAAACTGTCATCTGAACTATGATGCAACAGAAGCCGCTGGAACGTCAATATAAATCCACTAAATTGTAAACAGGTTCTCCTCCAGAACCTTCTGAGGTCGTTCCAAGGTCAGGTCCTAAATCTAGATGCAAGTAAATATCTTGCTTGCTTCTTAAGAACATATACAAAATCAAGTAAGCATCTACTCTACCCTCAATCACGGACAAAAGTAAGGTACACAATATAAATTAAATATACAGAACACATTAAAACCTCCTTTGAGTATGATGCTATAATGAATGCTAGGTTAGTTTAAAAGCTAGTCTATAATGTTTTCATCCATGCTATTATCGTCCATTCAAAAGATTTTCAACAAGAATTTTGTTTAGAACAAAATTTTTAACGAGGATTTTTTTGAGCACTGAGTTTTTAACAATTTCCAGTTCTATCATCAAGAACAAAAGCAATGAGAACAATAACCTTTGGTCGTAAAAATTATATGTGTCACCAGATATAAATTTAAGAGTGAAGACAAATAGAATAGTCAGATAGTGAGGCTGAAGTCTTAGTCCCTACACACACACACACACACACACACACACATACAAACACGCGCGCGCACACACACACATATACACACATATATATGTGTGTATGTGTATATATATATATATATATATATATATATATATATATATATATATATATATATATATATATATATATATATATATATATAACTTGAACAAGTTCGCCTATATGTTAATTTGTTATTTGTATTATCCTTTCATATAATTTATTAAAACATTTCCTGTCCTTAAAGGCCTGAATTCTGAAACGATCTGTAGACCCATTTGGATCTGTCCTTCAGGCACCTATTAGTTCTAAACCAAGACACCTAACACACACAAATCCAGTTTGGGGTTCTTGCAGAACTGCAGAATGATGTTACTCTTTAGACGTGGCCAACTTCAAAAGATCTGTCCTTTTCGTACCTGGGTGTTCTGAGTAGCCCACTTCCTACCTTGACATGGAGAAAAAGTCAGATTAATTAATTAGTTAAGAGAAATAATAACTTTCTCCAACCCGAAATATTTATTTATTTATCTCTCTCTCTCTCTCTCTCTCTCTCTCTCTCTCTCTCTCTCTCTCTCTCTCTCTCTCTCTCTCTCTCTCTCTCTCTCTCTCTGTATATATATATATATATATATATATATATATATATATATATATATATATATATATATATATATATTCAAAAATTTTTTATCTATATATCTAGTCAATCGATATATCTATATATCTAGTGATGCTAATAAGGCTGCGATCTAGCAACACCATTTGACCGATCTTAACAACTGGGGAATGCATGATATTCGCCTCAGTTCACTGTTCAAAGAGTTTTCCAGATAAGAATGAAAAACAAAAATGATGTTTGTGACTGCAAATTGTATTACACGTATAATGCACAACAACACAGAACAGGTAGCTTAATGAACTAAATAAAAGTTAGTTAAAAGAACGTCGCAGTATTGCAAATGGGGCACAATACGAGATAAATGCTGTAACTATGGTAATGCAAGGGCTCATGAAACGGTTAAAAAAGGTAACAATAACAGACAGACGTTGATAATTAGGTGTAGATTTAAGTGGATGTGGTAAAGTCCCATCAACATTTTCAACAATATTTATTCAACTTCAGCATCTTATTTCTGGTTGAAGTCTATTTCGGACACTTAAAACCATAAGAGGTTATCTGGTTTCGGGCACTCTGTTAAAACCATAAGCGGTCATCTGGTAAACCAGTATATATATAATGAGCATCCATGTTTGTTCTTTCATTCTCCTAGTCCAGATGTTAGGTGTTGAAGACTTATTAAAGAATAATATTAATTATGGAACATTATATTTCGGCAATATGTCTGACTCTTTTGTGTAAGTCCAATGTTTCTGTAGCTGAAACTTCAAAAGCACCGAAAATTAAACCTATGGAGCTGTCTAGAATACTAATTGACTTCAAACTCCGGTACTGCGTTTTGGCGTTTTGGGTCATTGCAGTTCCTTTACTGGTAAAGTCTATTTTTATCTTTAATTATTTCAAAAGCGTTAGGTAAGCCGAAATGTATTTTATAATAATAGTAGGACCTATAAGTGTTTAACACGCATGTGACGTTTACCTGACCTTGTCGTTGATCTTGGATATCTTCACCAATTAATTAGGTTCAGCTTATCCCAACATTGAAATGCCACTGTCTAAGAGTTCTACGGCAATTTTGCGCTATCTACTTAATTCTAACACCCACCCTGTTCATAAAACGGCGGATGAATTTTGAATTGTCAACAAGACACTCGACTTCAATTTGCAATGTTTATTTTATGAATTCTGCCTTTCTTTATTTGTCCCTTTTTTTGTTGTGCATGTTGCATATTTACTTGTGCATTAATTCTTTTTTTTGAAGTGGTCTTTTTGTCAAGTGAAATCAGAGGGGTTAAGATGCATTGGAGACTCGCTGAAGGTAGATATAGAGATTACTTAAACGTTTAAAAAATCTGACAACAATTGGCACTTATAATACATTTCCCATACAGGAAACTCGTGATTTACTGCAATAATTATTTTGATTTATGACGATGACGGGGTTAACTATGACGATAACGTTTATTACGTATTTGTTTCCAAGCACAATCTGAAGGGGAAGTGAGGGTTGTAATTATCAAACATTTCCATGGCACCATGACTGAGTAATAGAAGTGAAGAGGTCTGTGTAAGTAAAGTCACGTGAAAGGTGGTCTGAAGCGTCCTTGAAACACAATTTTGTAAGACGTAAGAATTTCAATACGCCCACATCCTAATATTCTTCCAAATATGTATTGAAATTAAAATTTATATTTCAATCATAATTCGATTTTTTATATATACTAATGTGAATTAGGATGGAAAACTAACACATGTAAAAAATGTAATATCAGACATAATTACGTGAATTTATGCAACAGCTTAGAATGCCTTATAGTCGTTATGTTGGAAAATAGTTTGAGGAGTCGGTTCTCCAACAGTCCAGCAGTGGTGTTATTGAGTCGTTCTTGTGGTTGAAGTAACCTGAGAAATTTAATGAAACTGTTGGCATTGAATAGGAAGCAGATGCACATGAGAAGGCACCAGAGATCGAGGCTAGGACCGTAGAGACATTAAGCTACTTTACTAACCTCATTCATAAATGTCACAACTCCTACATTCTCCTGAGTTTAATGTAAATATTCCTGTCTCCGTGTTGGAATACAAATCATGCGAGGTATCATGCATACCGTTTGTGCTGTCTTATCAGTCGAGTCCAACTGCAAACTGTATTGACCCTGATCTGCCCTCGCATAACGAACCTGTAGATCTTTTCCTGTGCATTTTGGTTGGATTCTTGTCTTTGCAATGCCTCTTTACATCTGAATTCTTCTACTGCATTTTTTACATCTGCCATGTCAAACTATTTGCATCCTTTGGATATGAAGTGATCGTACACCCGGTTATTTTCAAAATTTTCTTCAAAAAAAAAGGATGATAAAAAAACAACAAAACCACAACAGCAACAACAAATAAGACAACAACAACAACAAAAGATAACAACAAGAAATAAGACACCAGCAACATCAAAATAAATAAGAAATTCCTACCCCTTCCTGAACAACAACTGAAAGCTATTATCTTTAAATAAGATTCATAGTCAGTAATTAGCAAGGAATTTACAGCAAAAACCACCAGGACAATTAAAGACCTATAACATTGTTAATTATTCCATTGCTTGAGTGTGTGGGTCACACAAATTCATCAATTATGGATGAATTAAATAGACAAGGGGTGTGTATGAAGTCACTCTCCTGTGACATTAGATTTGTCATTAGTGTTGCAGTTTCCAAGATTTAATTAGATCCAGTAGTACGCGCAACATGGGTCCTCGGTTTCATTTGAGGACAAATTTGACGAAAACTCTACCATACAAATTACGTGGGTAAGAACTGCTTCACAAAGGTCGGTGTTATATAGTTATATAGTGTTACTACGGTCGGTGTTATAATAGTGTTACTAAGGTCCGTGTTATAATAGGGTTATTACGGTCCTTGTTATAATAGGCAGTGTTAGTACGGTCCGTGTTATAATAGTGTTACAACGGCCCGTGTTATAACAGTGCTACTACGACCCGCGTTATAATAGTGTTATTACGGTCCGTGTTATAATAATTAATGCCACTACGGTCCGTGTTATAAAAATGTTCCGAATATTGCGTCTTCTAAATATCCTCCATAATGAAATTGCTGCTTTTGTTATAACAGTAAATTGTTTTGTTTTTTATAACAGTAAATTGTGCACGAACGTAGTTCACTTGGAAGCATGAAACAATAGTCGAAGAAAAGAGAAAAATAGTGTATTCTTCAATGCCGCTAAAATTTCAAAAACGAAAATAGCAAATCTGAATATGCCATTTGTACTGAAAATTGAGGGGAAAAACCAACAAAAAACCCCAAACATACGCCCCTCCCCAAGCAACAAAACAAAACAAAAAAAACAAAACAAAAACAAAACAACTATGGTATAGCAAGACTTCAGTTGCAATTTTAACAAGTAATATATATCTATTTACTTCAGCTTCAGTATTCGACTCTTCCAAACCTTTGAAAATACAAAATCGATGATTAATATTGTGCACCAAAATTGAATCATAAGCGCTTTTATCTGCTCTATGTAAAATGTATAGGTCCAACCAGTATCATAATTTTCTGATGCTATTAAATTTATCTCAGATGGCGTTTTAATGAAATTTGTGCCAGTATGATGTTTTTACGGCTCTTCTACGAGAAGCCGTGATTACAAAGAACGGCTTTGTTTGGCCATTAACATTTTGAAAAAAAAACTCAAGAATCGAATTTCAGTTCATGCCGCGTGGGTTAGGTTTAATGTTCTTCATCATAAAATCAAATAATCTTCATAAGACAAACATGGCCGAGTATTCCGAAATCTTCTGACGTACTAAACTAACGTTTCAGCAGAAAGTCTTATTAAAATATACACCACCCCCCACAACAACCCCAAAACGTCATGTAATTTCATTGAATATATGTAGGCTTTTCAGGACATTCTTGACTTTGGCTTCTCTACCAGCGTGCAGAATATAAATTGTATAGTTTTACTATACATGTATCATATCTGATGTGGGGTTTGAAGCTTCAGCATTAGTTCCGTACTTAAAAAAGTAATGATCATGCATGGCCAGATGTGACTGTTGCTTCAAAATGGTGAAAAGTGCTGAATAATCGGTTGTTTACGATCTTTTAATGTTCTTCTTAGAGTCCGATGTTTCATGTGATATAATAACTTCGAATTCAAAACTCGTATGATTTATATGCCCCATTAGTCTGAGTTGACTTGCCGCGTCACGCGTCATCATCTGAGCTTTTGCTGGAATGAACGGTGGGTAATAAAACATATGTATTGACCTAGATAAAAACCCATAAAAAAAACCCCTCATGAACTGCTTGAGTCAACTACCATTCGACAACATGGTGACGAGGTATAAGGTCATTAGAAAAAATATATTTTATTGATTTAATTGATGTATATGTAGAAATAGAGTCATGGTTCAGATTTCAGATAAATATTTACTTATGTAGATTTGAGATTAAAACAGTTATTTATTTGTATACCTAGGTGCTAATGGTATGGGGAACAAAAAGAAAGCCAGTCGCGCGAGGTATTATTTTTACGATCACCAATTTTATGCATTAATTCTAAGAGGTAAGAATTCCAAACACATTGGAATGCAAATATACGACCCTTTTTCTCGACATTCAGAAGATGTTTGTGTGAGCTGTCAAGTGGGTTATAAAATAATGCCTGTACCGCTTCTTCAGAGATCGCAGGTGCAAAATATCCAGCATTGGATTAGATAGGCTGAAAGCAGAAAGAACTAAGATCAGTTTAAAAGGTTTATCTAAAATATTACTTCATCACTAATACAGGCAGAGAGAGAGAGAGAGAGAGAGAGAGAGAGAGAGAGAGAGAGAGAGAGAGAGAGAGAGAGAGAGAGAGAGAGGGAGAGAGACAGAGAGAGAGAGAGCGAGAGAGAGAGAGAGAGGAGACCGCTTTACCGTTATATATATATATATATATATATATATATATATATATATATATATATATATATATATATATATATATATATATATATATATATATGTGTGTGTGTGTGTGTGTGTGTGTGTTTAAAGGAGGCTATAATGCCTATGTAAATACAAAGCAATTTTATTCTTTTGCTTAAAAATATAAGAAACCCAAAACATCGTCTTTGCTTATTTCCGTTCTATCCGGTCTAAAACTCATTTGCCATACATTGTCATTAATTGTAATGGCACAAAAGGTTACCAAACATAAAACTGTTTAAACTGACAAGACAAAAATGGGTCACTGTTTTAACATCTTGCTGATTATATTAAAGTGTTACGAAAATATTAGGCAAGGCAACAAATTTATTGAGAGCCTGGGAATTTTGGACTAAGCGAGGTAACTCTGTATAGGGCAATAATAATATGTTAAAGTATGATATCAGGCATTACGTCATTATGTATGTGCAATGATCTAATGCTTGGTAATTTACTTCATTTCACACACATACACACACACACATACACACATACACACACATGACGTTTGAAAATGTTTACCACAAAATGCGCATAAGCGAACCGGAAAGAAATAAACGCAAGATTAAACATTAAGCTGTCTGCTAATAATCAGGATGACGTCAGGGTAGTTAATTAACAGCAGTTAATTAATATCTCTTTAGGCTAAGTCATTTTGCCATTCTGTTTGAAAATGTCACAGCATTGTAAACAGTTCCCATTTTTCAAAAGTTACACTATAATTTCAGGTAAAACGTAACCGTATGTATATTTTATCAATGTATTATAAAATGATAATGCTAACTAAATAATTATTAACGTGTGAAGTAAAGAAGATTCACGACCATAACAAAATTGTGCAATAGAAGATAATGTTACAGTAATATATTTATGTAAACTTATGTCAATTAATCTTTTTATTCCATTATAATGAAGATATTGCTAAATCAAAATATAAGTTATTTTACGTGCAACAAATCCTTTTTTTAAAAAAATTAATTATTAGTATACATCACTTTATACCCAACTTTTAAAATATAACCATAAAAACAAATGGATTGCTAGATATTTTTTGAATCAGAAAGATTAATTATTTAGAAGTTACTTAAATATTTCTTTGCTTGTGAAATGTCGAGTAAAGAATAACGAGGCCGATAACACCTAGCAAGTACATTTAGTAAAATGAAGACGAAACCTTAGACTGTCTCACAACTTTGATCCATAATTATCACCCCCTGGATGTCGACAGTCAAGGGTCACTTGAAATAGCAGACTGGGAAATTAATGAGATGAACCAGAACTTGCTAATGGAGCACTTCAAAATCTGTCAAAGAGTTTTTTTTTTCTGTCTGTCATGAAAGAAATGAAAAAATATACTTTGTTTGCCAAAAGGAGAATCAATTATGAAGACCGAACTCTGCAGGAGAAGAAACGGAATGTTAAAGAGAATCTTCTGCAGGAGAAGAAACGGAATGTTAAAGAGAATCTTCACCTAATTTAGAGCTGAACCAAAATTTGCATAAAGATTCGGGATTTGTTGTTGTTATTTATTATTATTATTATTATTATTATTATTATTATTATTATTATTATTATTATTATTATTATTATTATTATTATTATTGCATGGAATTTAGATAAATCTACAATATCGTTCAGGGTAAGATCTGGGTGGGAGTTTGGGGTTGGCTCGTAAGCGGATGTAAACAAGTGGATAGAGAGAATTTGGGATGGATCCAGTAGTGGTATCTTCGCTAGCCAGGGTTTCGATGTGTTAATCCGATCTACACCTTGACGGATTGATCAGATATTTCAGTGTTTCGGGTCTGTGAATTCCATTTGGTTGCTGCGGCAGACCACAGCATCCAATCAAATTTAAGTTGCTTAAATTTGAATACTGTCCCTATATAATCGAGACAAGGTGGAGGGGTAGACAACTGGAGTGGACTTGTAAATAATATTTTTCACTGCGTCTTGTGTTTATACCAGTACATTCCTTACTTCAAATACACTTATAACGGCTTCGGTCTGGTAAGTTGTTAAACTGTTAATATTAAACTTACAGGGTATCCTTTTTAAGTCAATTTGCTCCACCATTTTCGGCCTATATTCAATGCACCGCTGCTACACTATACTGAATGAATGGCGTTACATACTAAGGGAGATAACTCATGACAGCCAATCGACGTTGCTATGGCAAAGCACTGAAATATCTGATCTATCCGCCCTTGTCTTAGACGTACGCTATGTTATTCTTCTTTAATTGATATGGTGTATGATCTAGTTACTCCATATTTCCCTGACTCTCCATTGATACAGTAAATACCAGCATGCAGCAACTGTAATACCTATCCTTTAAGCGACACGCATAATTAGAATATTGGAAGAAATTCGCCTCAAAGATGTAGGATCAGTTTCTTAAAATAACAAAAGCACTGTAATAATAATAATTAATACCCTCATTGTTTGACCCTTATAGACGCGGTATCCCGTGACACATAATTTGTCGTCGATATATATATATATATATATATATATATATATATATATATATATATATATATATATATATATATATATATATATATATATATATATATATATATATATATATATATAGTTAACGTTGCAACAGTTGTCGCCAAATGCGGACTGACAGTTTGATTTTTCAACTCAACACGTTCTGTACAGTGGCCACATGAACACCTTACGATGAATCGGTGAAAAGGTTGAGCAACAAATGATTTGTCTATGAAATTTCATCCCTAGATTTTGAAAGCCCGGATCCAAAATGCTGTCTGAAAATAGAACGTGAAAGGTCTGTTGGTTTGGGCATGTTCAGCATGGCTTTTATCAGATAAAAATTTGTCTGAAATTATCAGAGGTTCGATTTTTAATAAGGGGATTTCGAATTAAATTTGCCCTAGTGCTCTCTAAGTAATCAGATGATGATTCGTCGACGAGAAACCAGATATGATGGATGTGTGTGGATAATTTATCATACATGTAGCCATCATTATAAGGTAATGGAATGGTCCCACAGAGAGAATGAGATTGTATGAAACGTACTGGTTTTCCTTTTATCAGCCTATGCAGTTCTGTACAATTCAACTCTAAATAACTTGAAAAACTGCTGAAAATAAATATGAGTCATACAAGTTTTCAAAATCAGAAACGTCACGTCCGTTTCCATTCACTTTTTTAAAAACACAAAATAATGGCTAGCTGAAACGCTACATAGAAGGATCAATTTTCCGATTTATATACGTGTTGATTATATCAGGTTTCAGATTTTGTTTTTCTTATCTACGTTTTGTGATAATTAGATCAATTAGAATATCGCCAACAGTTTTGTATGTCTTTTTAAAATATTGTATTATGTGGTAAATTAAATATCTGCATAACTGAATGCAAATGAAAGACAAATCCACTCGTGCATTCACACTATGATGGCTTTGTGGTCACAGCTTTACGCTTTGAATCGAGTCAGTAACCTGCCAGTGTAAACAATCGTATATCATGAAAAGAGAATACACGTATATACAAAACGGGTTATACAAAACTCTAGCACATCATATAGCATCGAAAAGCATCCTAGTACACGTTTCCACTCGATAAACTGAACACACGGCTTTTATCTCAATCATTATGAAATATATATTTGGACATTTTCCTTTAACAAAATGCTGTTAACAACTTTGATAAAATCTAAACAGATACATACATCTTTTTTTTTAGTGACCACAGTCCACAATACAGTGGATCCTCTGGTCAAGATCATTTTATAGAGAAAATGAGGAATTCATTATAATCAGCATGAGGTATTCTTATTATTGGAACATTTTATTACATGTAGCATACCCAGCTCGAATAGCCGACTTCACCTGGCGTGCTCCGCCCAGGTATGAAACCATTTTCTTACCTGCAATCGCCAAATCTGAAAATTACCGAAAGCTTGAGTAAACATTGGGGTCTAAGCGCTATTTATCTTGGTATCGGTGTTGCTTTGAAGACCAGCTTGATACGTTTTATCTGATCCAAGCAGTGGCGACCTAAAGTATTTGGCACCCGGGGGCCAATTACCCCCCCCCTTTCTTTGGCACATCCACAAATAATTTTAAAATGTAAAAACACAGAAACATATTTTTTTTTTGCAAGTAGATTTTTAAATAATGCAGTGCTGTCGTAAGCAATAGGAAAAAAGAGAAATGAAGGCCACTAATTATATTTTGTGAACAGGGAATACTAAATTTTATTTTATAAAACAAAAACAACAACATGTACTGGTCTTTCAACGCTGCCGATGGCACCCCACCCTTCTTATCTGTGACGGACCGAACCCCTCCCTTGCAGTACGCCACCCGATCCAAGTAGATATATGAGGCGCCGTAGCGGACAAAAGCGGGTCCAATCAGAGCGTTGCAGTTGAAATTTTAATGGCATATGTCCAGAATTCTAATTTCATGTGTTGTATCAAACATGATTGTTCTTAAAGGTCCATTTTCTAGGTCGAGATTTTAGATTGTATCTGTTGAATTAAACAGTAGTGCTTGAAAGTTATATTATCTATGCCGAATATTTTGGATTGTGTCGTTTGAATTACATGTCGGTGGTTGAAATTTCAATGTCATATTACGTATTTTACGAATTGGTTAAAAGAGTTTATGCTGAAAGTTCCATTTCATATGTTGAGTATGATTATTTAGATTTCATCTATGCACAGCGCTGGTTGAACATTCGATGTCCAATGTCGAGATTTTGGATTGTTTCTTCTGAATTACATGGCGGTTGTTGAAATGTTAATGTCATTTGTCGAGAGTTTTAATTTAACAGGTTGACTCACACTGATTGTACTGAAAGTTCCATGCGTATGTTGAGTTTTCAGATTGTTTATGTTGAATTACAGTTCTACATTTCATTTTGCTTGTTAGAATTGTAATTTAAGGTGAAATGATGTGATGGTGTTGTTAGTAACATTACACAATATCCACTTTTTATCAATTCAAAATAATTTCGAACATTAGGATACATCATTTGTGTATTAAATTATGAGGCGCCATTACATTTTATGCATTTACAGTTTGAAAGTTACCATTCATAGGTCGGGAATTACTATGAATTTCTTCGCTAGAGGTAGCTCTCGTCAACGGACCACTTTATTTTTAAACAACGAGGCTGCTTCTCGTTACTATGAAATTCAACAGATGAAATCTAAATACTCGCCATGGAACTTTCATCACAAACGGTTGCATGCAACGCGTGAATTAGATTGTCGACATATGATAGTTAAATTTCAACCACCGCTGTGTAATTCCAAATACACACTGTAAAACGTCGAAATAGAAATAAAACTTTAAACCACCACTATATAATTCAACACATACAATCTAAAATATCGATCTAGAAAATGGAACTTTAAGGCATTGCAATTTGGATGCAACGCGAGATATTGGATTTCTCGGTATACTACATCGAAATTTCAACTGCAACTTTCTCACTCGACCATCTTTTTCCGCATCGGCGCCTCATATAGGTATTTGTTACTGCCAGACATGCCAGAAATTCATACCGGTAATGTTCGTTACAGTGACGGGTGACTACCTTCATGTCTTGTGTGCAAATATTAAGTCAATTAGCAAAGCATAATGAAAAGTAACGGAGGGAACAATGACTCAGAGTCACATGGGTCATTAACACCAAAACAGCATGCGGATTACATTTTCTGAATTGCAGAGTGTTTTGTTTTTTAAAAAAATTAATGTCAAATTATGTATTTTGCTATCAGATAGTTTCATACAAATAACTGCGTGAAGACTTCATTTACTAAACTAAAAAATATGGCAGTCAAATTTCTACAAAAAATGTAAAATTTGAATTTTTGAACTAAGTTTAAGAACATATAAAAAACATCGTTGTGTTTTCTTTCTTTTTCATCGAGTTGGGGGAACGTATCTTTATTTATTTGTGGTGGCATTACGTAAGCAGACAAACGATTTGTGAAACCCGCTCTGCTGAAATTGACAACGCCCCAATCTAGTCATCGCTGGGTAGCTTTTTCATGGTATTACAGAGTCTGTTGAAAACAAAAGCCTCATGTTGGTCCAATATAACGGGTATTAATAATATTACTCTTGGAAAGTGAAAGTTTTAGGCTCAGTTGGTATCCGCAAACAGTAATATCAGACAAAAGCGGAGATCTAATTGTTGGTTATCCCCAAATCCCACTGACCTAGAGGCCGGTGCAAATCTGGGGCCCGTATTTACATTACAGAATTGTTTAACATAGTTAAACTGATGAAATAACACGTTCAAAACGAGTGTGGGTGATGCGAGATGAGTAGGATCATGTGACAAATGTAGGCCACGCCTACCTTCGGAGTGGATCGACTCTGCTGAATCTAAGGAAACACATTAAGCAGCACAAGCTTGAGAGCGTGCGGACTTTGTGTGTGGCGGTAGCGGCAAGTTGGATGACAGTGGGCGGTGGAAGAAACGGTTTCCATTTTAAGACTCAATTCAGAATGACTTCACTAATTAAAAAAAGAAATTAAGGTGCAGATAAATGGTTGCGCAAAGATCGGATCATTGACTTTTTCTTTATACAACCATTTGATAATATTTAATTTTCATTTAAGGGATATGCTTTCTTTCACAGATGGTTCTCTCATGTAGTACATCATACAGAGTAACAGGGTTCTATCTAGTGTTGATGACGCAAAATATCAAGGTTCTGTCAAAGTGGTAGATCATGCAGAGCAACACGATCCTGTTAAATTGTACATCATTCACAGTAACAAGGTTATGTCGGGTGGTACATCCTACAGTGTAACAAGGTTCTATCAAGTGGTACATCGTACATAGTTACAAGGGTCTGTCAGGTTGTACATCATACAAAGTAACAAGGTTTTGTCAAATGGTACATCGTACATATTAACAAGGTTCTGTCAAGTGATATATCATACCCTGTAACAAGGTCCTGTCTTGTTTTACATCATACAGAGTACAGACTTACAAGATTCTTTTAAGTGGAACACCATGCAAAGTAACAAGGTTCTGTTAAGTGGTACATCATACCCTGTAACAAGGTCCTGTCTTGTTTTACATCATACAGAGTACAGACTAACAAGGTTCTTTTAAGTGGAACACCATGCAAAGTAACAAGGTTCTGTTAAGTGGTACATCATACAGAGTAACAAGATTCTGTCAGGTGGTACACTATAAAGGGTAACACGATTCTGTCAGGTGGTACACCATAAAGGGTAACAAGATTCTGTCAAGTGGTACACCATACAGGGTTACAAGCTTTTGTGTAGTGGTACATCATTCATAGTAGAAGGTTCTCTCTAGTGGTGTGGCCTCCAGTGGTCTAAAGCGCTTTCCGTTACGAATTACTGCAATCTGACCTGTGTCTGCGTAGGTTCGAGTCTCGGATTCGGCCAACGTGGGTACGTGAGAGAGCCTGCCAGTAGATTGGTTGGTGGTTCTTTCCTGGGGTTTCCCGGGTTCCTAGTCCACTATTAATACTGGCCACCACGTATAACCTATCTTGTGCTGAAAAATGTCTTTAAACCTAACAACAACAACAACAACAACAACAACAGCAACAACTACCTAGTTGTACATCATACAGAGTAACAAGGTCCTGAATATGAAATTCACCAAAGTTGAATATTTTAAATTTATTTTTGGCAGTTATTTGCATCCCTGAACGTATGTTTTTGCCTTTGATTTAGTCCTGAGTTTCTTCGTTCAAGCGCATATTAGATTTTAGAAAACAAAATCTGTTTGATTGGTCTTGATCCGCCATTAAATCTTATTGACTTAGCCCTGTGCATAGTTTTGATCACAGTCGTTGTAATTATTGATCCTTTGCATTTTCTTTCTTTTGTAAACGGAAAAACATTTTTTAGTTCAATAGAACAAAGAAAGAAATACTGGAGGCTGGTTGGACGAGTAGGAACATTTGAGCTATATGTGATAGGGTGATTGATTACCATTCCCAAATCATAAAGCTCTTCGATATTCCCAATAACTTCTTCCCCACTGAGGACGTACACACGCGATCTTCCACGATTGTAAGCTATGTGAGCCGCGTATGAAGTCCCCACTGGGTTCCCCATTCATAACAGCACAATTGTTGTTAGGACATCCACATTTTTTAACAACAAACCATAAATCACTTTCCGCGACTAGCAGCCAGTCCGACAATCGTTACCTTCTCCATTTTATACAACCATAGAGTAACCAGAACCATCGCAACGACGATCGGCTTGACAAACAATTGGAGGAAACGTCACTGTTAAAATATACAACATGCATCGCATTTCAAACTTCAATCCGGAGAACTTTTTTCGAGAATTAGAGATTTCAGCGAAGAAGAGCTCATCAATATGTCGCATACGAAACCACCTGGTATCAGACGACACGGCCCTCGTTGACTACTTGTCCGTCGATCCTTAGATGTCCTTGATGTCTTTGCTATGTTGTATGTAGCATACGTTGTGTTTAGCATTCGGAAAACTCTATGCAGGGCTGGTAATAAAGGATAGGCCAAACTCGTTGTGGAAGCCACTGTTCCAGTAAAGCTAAACTCCATATCCCGGAAGTAGGACTGTCCCATCTGCGGACACATCCATACCAACATCTTACATACAGTCTTCAGGAGCAGCAAGCTTGGTATCCGAATTATGATCCGACACAAGACCGACCAAAAGGCATACAAAAATAGGATTCATACAATATATTATGAAAATAAAAAATCGGAAGAAACTGAAGCCATAGTAAGCGTTTTGGAAATCGAAATGGATTATACGCAGGTCCTTCTACCAGCATTCGAGAGACTCACTTTATAGGAGCTACGGGCTTTATGGCATTTACTACTCGCAAAGCTTCTCAGTCGTCTTTGACCTCGAACAATTGGTGTGACAGCTAGTACACGATGGCTTTCGCAAAGGGACAGGTGGGCCGACGAAAACAGCCACAGGTCCATCCGTTTCAATACCGATAACCTAGGAAAGCATGCCTTGTCCTACATGCAACAGACCCCCGAAGACGTTTCCGCATGGTGCAAAATCTACAAGGTTGCTTCCAACGAAGAGGTGGAAGATATTCGAGATAAATAGGACGGATATATTTTGGAGGACACCTTAAAGACTACCTATGTGACTGTAGTGTGCAAGTCATTATATTTCATATGACTGCAGGCGTACAAGGACGTATTAACGTAGGAAAAAAATTATTTTTATTATATTAAAATGTTTATTGTATTTTACCAAACTTGTTCCAGAATCAAAGTATAGACGATTAAACTCATTCTCCGGCATAACACGTTCACTCCAACCACTTTTCAGGTCGCGAGTTCGAACCCCGACAGAGTCATTCCAAAGACTAATGAAAATGATACTAGCAGGTGCTCAGCATTAAAAGGTTAGTGTTAGGACTGCAGCCGATGTCAGGATTTTGTGACTGGGTGTGTAATCAATCTTGAGAACCCATAACATGGCTCATCTAATTCAGATTTACAGACCTACAAAATTAAATTTTTTGATGAAATTCAGGATGTAAGTATATTTTGGCCCATTCTTATTAACAGCTAAATAAGACAGTTTATGTGTAGAACTTGTGTTTTATTGTGAGAAACCTGTATAGCGTCTATATATAGTTAAATCTGAAACATTGTATCAAAAAAGTAAACGCGAAAAGTGCTAAAGCAGTTTGTATGTGTCAGTCTATGAATCATTTGCTGGTATGTGGCCGTAAATGAAATATCTGCTTTAGTTCATTCATAAAAAATTTGTTTACGTTAGAAAATAGTTCCTTTGCAAGTGGGATATAGTATGAAGGTGTTCAATATCGGTGAATATTGCACGATTCTGACAATGTAAAGTTAAGGGAGAAAAAAGATGAGCATATAATAAAGGAAACTTATTTCACCAATTAGTTTCTATATTTCACACTTAATTGCATAAAAAATTCACTTGTCAGGTTGCAATATATATATATATATATATATATATATATATATATATATATATATATATATATATATATATATATATATATATATATCGTTAAGGTAATCAGAAGAATTTTAATATAAAAGAGTATCTTTGTTGTCAGTATTGGTTGATAATATAATAAAAACATCTATAGCTAAAAGTTCAGCTGTTCCAATCGCTTATTAATAATGCAAGTTGAGTTTTAAATGAGTTGAAGTTGACAGCCAAATTATTTAGTTGGGGGGTCAATACGAGATAAGTGGCTGACTTGTACAATAAACCTAAGGATATGGTACAATTTGCATGGATAGTTTTCAAAGGATTATATTGCAAATTATAAGGTTCGAATCGATTTTGCTCGTGAAATTCTCTGGTTTGAAGAACTTTTAAATTTAATCTGGAATAATGTGCTCGCTTGCTCAGTATTTCCTCAAAATAACTACAACGGGTAAGAATCGTATATAGTTTATAAATTATACCTATTTGAATGAAGGAATCTAAAAAAAATAAAATGTTAAAAACAAAATTTCTCTGTTGAATCCGCGGATAAATGTCAAGTAATGCCT
The DNA here is from genome assembly GCA_016746295.1 of Potamilus streckersoni. Classification (NCBI taxonomy): domain Eukaryota; kingdom Metazoa; phylum Mollusca; class Bivalvia; order Unionida; family Unionidae; genus Potamilus; species Potamilus streckersoni. Next base: position 71,278 of record JAEAOA010000150.1, on the reverse strand, counting down.
TTAATAGCTCATGAATATTTATAGGAGTGAATTTAAAATAGATAAAGAAATTGCCGTGTTTCTCAGTAATATACGATTGACATTTAGTGTTAAAGAAAATGAACATAACACATTCCGTTATTACAGATGCCAGGCTGAACTACGTTATAGGGATCCTCCTTCACATTTCAATATGCCATTTCGGGATACTTTCCTAAACATCAGTATGGCTTTTCGTATTTCGTTCCTTCACATTTCAATATGCCTTGAGAGCCACTTTCCTAAACGTCAATATGCCTTTACGTAATACTTTCCAACACATTTCAATATGGCGTTTAATGATACTTTTCTACATAATTTCATTTCTTATTTCTTCCCTGCAAATCAATTTATCTTTTATTTATACTTTCCTACACGCTTCAATATAGCTTTTATGATATTTTTCTACACATTTCAGTATGCCTTTAAGTGTTTCTTTCATGCACATTTCCATGTGGCTTCTTGGGAGACATTCCTACACGTCAATATGGCTTTCGTGATACTTTCCGACACATTTCAATATGCTTTCTCATCATACTTATCTACACGTCAATATGCGTTTGCGTAATACTTTCCATCACATTTCAATATGGCTTTTGTAATACTTTCATACACAATTTCATTTCGTATTTCTTTCCTACACGTTAATATACATTTCCTGATACCTTTCTAAACATTTCAATATGCCTTTTCACATTTATTTCATTCATATTTCAATGTGGTTTTTCGTGATATTTTTATAATAGTCAGTATGCATTTTCGTATTTCTTTCCTTCACATTTCAGTATCGCTTTTCGGGATACTTTCATACACGTCAGTTTGTCTTTACGTAATACTTTAATACACATTTCTATATGGCTTTTTGTGATACTTTCCTACACAATTTCATTTCCTATTTCTTTCCTAACACGTCAATGTACATCTCCTTGAAACTTTCCTGAACACTTTTGCATGCTTTTCCTGATACTTTCATACACATCAATATACATTTGTTGGATACTTTTCAACACAGTTTTTTTTTAAAACAAAGAGTCAGCGGCCTTATTTCATCTTCTTCACCTGATACAATAAAATTCATCTGCTTCGATGCATTCGTCGAGTCATGCTTTATAAAGATAAACGGAACCGATGTTTTCGTTCGAGCAAGGTAAGAGAAAAGTGTTCATTATTGCTTCTAAAAATCATGCTATCTAAAACAGGAATGTCGTATTACTTTCCGCCTGGAAAGAACCTATTTATATGTAGGAGGAACATATATTTCTAATTATATACATGTATCTAGCAAGACTCGGCATAGGAGAATCCTCTGCCCTTTCTGTTGAAAAATCTTGAATATGTCGCTGAGGATCCATTTGGATTTTCCTTCACGGAAATAAACCCATCAGGTAACTTGATCATGCGACTGGAAACTACGACACGGTGAATATGAAAGGAAGGTCTTCATTTATAAAACAAATATTTACAACCTATTTTTCTTGTTGCCAATATATCTCTTAGCTGGAATATGTTTCATTGACCATTATGTGTGCAAGTAAAAAATAGTTGTCTGTGTGCTAATTTGTTATGCAAGAATGTTATACTGTTTATTTTTCTTTAAAAGGTTTGACTGTTCAGATTGTAATTGTTCAGATTGGAATTACTCAAGTTTTAAAATCGTTTCTATTCTCACAATAGTCATTACAAAAACCACAGACGATTATTTATCGCACCTGTCGTGACTACCCATGAGAGCAAAAAGGGTTGTCTCCAGGGAAGAAGAAAGTTTCAATTTTCATAAATAGTGGCAAAGACGAGAATCGATGATCCCGATTTAACAATTGTTTGATCTGTTCATACTACGACGTTTCAATCTTCTATTTTGACATTTATTGTCATGACGTCATTTTAGTCTAACAACGTCACTTTGAGATTAGTTGTATGTAGCAGTATCCCATACAATAATGCGCACACTAATTTTAGTTTTATAATATATCTTGAAAGTCAGACAAGTTTTTGCAAACTGCAAAACACTATCAAATGAAGAGTAAAATCTAACAGCAATCGACCACTGATATTTCCTACCCAAACACTCTTAGCCACATGGGGCTATTTCATGAGAAAGGCTCTATCCTCGTAAATATTAAATCATGTCAACGGAAAATGGATAGATCAAGAATCTAAAGACAAATTTCGGAGACGATTTGAAGCGGATGATACAGAAAAAAGAGAGGAAACCTTGTGACAATTAACTGGATGGAAACAAATAACTAAATGAAGTAAACCTAAAACAAGATCAAGCAGTGCAACTAATCTTTATCCTGCAATGCTGCATTTAAAAGAGATATTTCATATATATTTAAACAGCAACAAAATTTAATGCACAGTTACACAAGTATTTCACATTCAAGCCGCCAAAAAGTTTTGATAAGACTTCAGAAGTTGACAGTTATGACTGTCAACTGAGTAGAGCACAAAGTGTGACATGGATGGCAACGGATGTATGCACAATGACTATTTTGTATATCAACACTGTTGTCTGAATTGTCTGAATGCTCATTAACATTAACATATGAGCAAACTTTTGACAACAACAGCAGAACTGTGAAACAATTTAACATAATCTGTAATAACTTCGCCATTCTACAAAGCCATGATTGGAACTGCATTTTTTGGAGACAAAATAATGTAGTTCGTCACAGTCTTTACCTGTCGCAAAACAATACGATCTCATCATAATTTTCTAGGTTTGATGAAATCGTTCTAAAGCACATTGGCTTTCAGGATGATAGAAAAAAGATTTCAACTGTTGAATTCAAGCATTGCTTGCTGCAAAATTCCAGGCATAAAATTTGACCCTTGATCCGGTTGGACAAATTTAGGTTGGCCAAATTGAGTATAGAACTTTACTAAAGCCTTTATAATATATTTAGTTTTAATATTTCTCAGAGGAATTGCCTCTGGGAATCTTGCTGACGCACACATTATAGTCAACAAATATTGATTACCTGTTTTGGTCTTTGGTAAGAGACCGACATAATCTACCATAATTCTACTGAACGGTTCATCAAATGCAGGAATTGCTTGTAAATGAGCTTTAGGTATCTTTTGATTTGGTTTTCCCACAATTTGACAGGTATGACAAGATCTACAAAACTTGCAAACATCACTTTAGATTTTTGGCCAATAGAAGTGAGTCAAGATCTTGTGATACGTTTTATTGATCCCTAAATGACCAGCCAGGGGAGTTTCATAGGCGAAACAAAGTATTTCCTGTCTATAAGGTTTCGGAACAACAATTTGATATTTTACTGACCATTCGTCACTAGCAGGTACCTCGTGAGGTCTCTATTTTTTCATAAGAACTTCATCATTTGTAATGAAGTAACATACAGGTATTTCAGTTGCTTCAGTTTCACTAACGGCCCGCTGAAATAAACAGAAGAGGTCAGGATCCTTCTCCTGTTCAACGACAAGTGATTGTCGTTTATCACCATGATCAGATAAAAGAGAATGAGTATTCAAAAGAAGATCACTATGATCAATACCTATGGACTGATCCAAATTAGAAGTGAAAGTGACCTCATCAAAAGCTTGACCAATACATGTGTCAGCTAAAGGAACACAGTCCTTATCAAAATCATTCTCAAGAGCTTTCTTTGCCATAGCTCTTGTAACTGCGCAAGCTGGGAATAAATTAGGATTTCGTTTTCAATAGGATCAACTTTCTGATCCAAAGAAGGCTTGTCAGTTACAAGTGGATTAACCGCAACCTTGTCTCCAGCTAAGTCATTGCCTGTCAACAAATTAATGTCCTCAACAGGTAAAGCACAGCGACGGTAACATGTCCTGATGACAAATTAATAGAATGGAAAGGAACATAAATAAAGCCGCACTCTACTCCCTAAATGAGAACAATCATTAGAACAGGTCTCTCAGAAGAAGGCAAAACATCTGAAACTAAAAAAAAAGACGTAGAAGCTCCTGTATCCCTTAATTTTAATAGGGATAAGATTGACCAAATCACACAAGAGTGATTTAGAACCCTTCGACTTGAATGGTTCTAAATTCTCCAAAATACAATTAGACTGAGGTTTATCAAATCCAGCATATGTATTGTTTTCAATACACGACCATGACCTCTTAGAAATATGAGCATTTGGGTTAGGTCTATCTTGATTCTGATTCCTATATTTCAATTTGAAGCACTCAGAAATGACCTGTCCTTTGTCTTACAATAGGTACACGAAGGTAGAGACGAGGATTTAGAATCAAGTTTCTCAGAGGTTTGAGTTTTAGAATTTGTGCCAGATTGATTTTTACTGAAAGTCGTATTTGTCTGAAACAACTGTCTATCAGTAGATTGCTGAGTGAGATATTTGTTTACAGAAGGAACTTTACCAGTTAAGGAACACTTAGCAGCCAGAGTAGCATTTTCCAAGGTCTTAACCTCATGATCTTCAAGGTGATTTTTTATATCAATGGAAATAGTTTTTAAACTCTTCAGAATAATACCAGTTTTTCAAGTGTTTCATAATCATGTTCAATTTTCTCAGACAGACACCATCTCTTAAACAACTGTTCTTTTTCCCTAGCAAATTCAACACAAGTTTGTCTAATTTCGTTTTTGTAACTTCTGAAATTTTGTCGATAAGCCTCAGGGACTAACTCGCAACCTTTCAAGATGAATTCCTTAACAAAATCGTAATCAGATCTTTGTTGTACTGATATATATATATATATATATATATATATATATATATATATATATATATATATATATATATATATATATATATATATATATATATATATATATATATATATATATATATTTCTGGCTTTGCCATAAAGTAAACTCTGCAATAATAGAGTCCAATACTCTTTTGGTCATTTTTTATTCTCAGCTACTTTTTCATACAAAATAAAATATTTGTCTACTTCCTTTTCACAAAAGAGGGGAACTAATTTGATATTTCTTAAAACATTAAACTTTGAATTTGCATGAGATGTGGAATCATGCCTGTCAATTGCCGGATCAAATTTTATTTTAATTTGCATCAATCTCTTTCTCCCTTTCTTCTATTTTCATTTGTTCCTTTTGTAAATATACTTGTTTATCTTTCTCACATTCTTCAATTTGTATTTTTTTCCCTTCTAGTTGTCCGTTTTGTTTTCTTCAAATTGTAATCTCATTTCTTCTTTTTGTAATTCTATTTGCCTTTGTGCTTCATTCTCTTTCTCTCCTGTCTCTTTTTCCTCCTTTTCAGATTGTAATCTCATCTGTTCACTTTTAAAGTCAAATTTATATTTAAATTTTAGTTATGCCATTTTAATGTCAGCATCATTTAAAGTTTTGCTGACAGATAACAAAACACTTGTCAAGGACATTCTTTTCTACCAAATGTTGGACTATAATTTTATTGATTTCTTGTTTAGTTAAAGATTTTGCTTCAGATAGTTCATACTTTCTGGCAAGTTCAAGCAATTCTTCCTTTTTAAAACTCTCCAACTGTTCTTTGGATGGAGTAGAAAGAAAACTCCACGCGTGACATTTTTAAGAAGAAAGCCCGTTGTTTTCACTAAAATTTCAAATAAAGTGATCTATGGGAATTTAAATTTCAAATTTTAGCCAATTTCAAATATCCCAAACGACGAGTGACCAATTTATTTTATGTTACGTTACGGCTTGTTTAAAGTAACATAGAAGAAAGATTTAAGACAACAAGCTTTGCAAATCTTAACAAAAATAATTTACTTTCCTAGAAAACATGAAATAATGTAAATATGTTAGACAAGACTCGCAGTTTACAAAAACGATCCAAATTGTTTGTTCCAAATAGAAACTCGAGTCCTGTAAAAAGTTCTAAACACAGTCATAAGTTCAAGACCGGTCCAAAATGGCGGATGAACACGTCAGATGAAGACTAACAGAAGATTGCAGAATTTGCACAATAAAGCACAGTTTGTGTTGTTCTGTTCTAATTTAGAATATTTTCGGGAAAATGTCTTTGTCCAAATCAGTAATGTAGTTCTCCAGGAGAACAATTATTAACAAAACATGGTGTTCTACGTAGACATACGAACAGACAACTTCTTCTAGCACAATGATACCATTTTTTAAAGTAATAGAAGTTGTATAACTCTTAGATGCTACACTAAACTCCGACTCTGTGAATCTATGACTGTGAGTGTCTCTGGACTACGACTGTCTGTCCATGACTCTGAACGTCTTACAAAATAGCTCGGTATATACACGAAGCTAATACGTTGTTTGAATTACACGCGCACGAGGACGCATGCAATTTCGTAATACTTCTGGACATTAGGAACGCCTGACCAAGTATCAGCCAATCGTTTTCATAGCTATTCCTGAATGTTTCCTTGTAATGAATTTGTAAAGAATTTGTTATCATACACAGCACGTGCTCACATGAGTCACGTTTACGACTCAAGTAAAAACGATGTTTTCAACAACATATTAGACTGATATTAATATAATCATATTAATAATTACATTTAATGAAATAAAAAGATTTATACAAAAATTCATTCCTTAATACACACATGATCTAACTACAGTGTCGTTACATTACAATCATGAAATAACTTCATAGGGATGTTTCTAAAAATTCGTACTTGAGTTCTCCTAACTTTGCAACTGCCTGTGATCGTTTACTTTCAACACTTCCCCAAGTTATCTCAGTTTGGTTATTTTTGTATCTGTCTTTCTCTGACCACACATATTCAATCAGAAATTCAGCATCTACTAACGCAGTTCAACCTCTGATTTCATATAGTCGATCATAAATTCAGAAACGGCTATGGCATTTACATTGCTTCCTAACTCTTTCTTTTGCTGTGGAAATCATATTTGGTCTTTGGGTGTTCCTCCTTGGTAATAGTCTATTATCCTCACTGCTGGTCATTCGTTGGTCAAAAAGTTAGTTTGACTCAATTGATTTCATCTCTGTATCCACTGGAACTGCTTTTAGTTGTTGGAGAGCAATGACCACTAAGGGAAGTTTGCTTCATGTTTCGTTTGTGTCATCCAAGGGAGGTAACATATATTCATTTACAGAGGTACCTACTATTTAAGCTCTTTCCAAATTATTTCCGGTTGTTTGTTTGTCTCCAGATGCAAATTTGTTATTCCACTATCACATCTAGATACAATTTTGCCTCTGGTTTTATTCTGATTTGCTTCTCTGCTATGGCTGTTATAACATTCTTTCCACATTTGTAATAAAATATAATATAATATCTTTAATTTAGGTTGCTTCTGGTAAATCATATTGATGGTCATTATTTTCAACCGATGTATAAAGGCATCTTTAGTTCTTTTCAGCCATTGTTATTGAAGATGGTGTTGTCTAGTTGAAAAACCACCCACTGATTGGTCAGATTTATTTAAATATGGTACGGTATTTTATATATATTTAGCTCATTCTAGTCTAATATTCAAATATTCAATGTCTTCCATACCTCTTGCGAGTTTTTACACTATTTCAATGAAAAAAGCTACAAAAATATTCTTTCACATAAAAAATACCCTAAAATTTAAGAATTCAAAAAATAATTAAAATCAGTATAACGAATGGGACATAAAGCAGATATAACTTTAAGTTATTCTGAGTTTGAAAACAAAATGGACGGAAAACAAATAAAGAAGCCTTATGGGATATTTGCCAATGCTAAAAAGATATCGTGTTTTTTTTTCATATGGAACATCTCTGATCAATAAAATGTCACTCATTGATAATTTTGAAGAAATGTAGACGGCACGACATAAAACGCTTTAGATACTTTACTGGCTTTTATACTTTGAATCGTAATCAAGTCGGTCTCCACTGAACGCTTGCTAGATAGCACTCAAATGTATGCAGTTTAGAAAGTTTACGTGGAGAAACAAAGCATTAAAATATTAACAAACAAATGTGCTGCAAGTTTTTCGTTTTACCACATTTTCAATAGGCTTTATGTATTGTGTGTTTTACTAGTAAAATACGTAAACCACCTAAAGAAACGGAAGAAAGAAAATTGTATGTAAATCAATCATCGTCCATAATATACTCTGATTACAAAACATACGGGGATCGCGGCCACCGGAGCGGTTGTTAATATATGCACAACCAGAGTTCTAAGTGATATTTCGAATTAGTTCGTTTTCCATTGTTATCCAATGTTTTATGTCAAAGAGAAACCAGTCAAAAGTAGTTACTGAAGAACAAAGTCTAATTCCTGAATTTGTAAGCAGTTTCACAGTAATACAAAGATGACATTAACACAATAGTGGAACAATTAAAATTTTAGGTCTTGCAGTCACATTAGCATGATTTTGAAGAAAATAAAAGAGCTATTTAATTTATAATACTTTCTTGAACCTGTACATAATCAAAATTTTCTGCTTTACATTTTAATTTGCATTTAGTGAAGACTTTCTAGCGTTATTCGTTATTTTAATTGATCTAAAGCCTTACCGTTTTCTTAGAATTTTAATATGTGTATGAGTTTAAAAATGTTATTCATTTGGAGTATTTTTATTTTGTGTGTTTATGTATATATTTAAACTCTCTCTCTCTCTCTCTCTCTCTCTCTCTCTCTCTCTCTCTCTCTCTCTCTCTCTCTCTCTCTCTCTCTCTCTCTCTCTCTGTTTTCTGTAAGTATTTTGGTCTCATATGTTCAGTCAGATTGTTAGATATTTGTGTGTATATGAATACAATCTTATACTATCCATGTTTGCACATTGCTGCTACTGTGTGATGGAAAACGTGTGCTTTATTTCCTATGTTGTTGTAGTGTATAGTCCATATGTGATTGGTACTGTGCAGATGACTTATCATTTCTAGGTACATAATTCAGGTCATATACCCGGGGGAAAACTTTAAAGAGCTGAGGCACTACCTGTAAGATTTTTTAAAATTAAAAACTTAAATTCCAAATCCTTTTATGAAGAAGAAAAACGATAACGTTTGTTCAGCGTCATGTGTAAACACACTTTCATTCACAGGAACCACTTTTAATCTCTTATCTTTTCGTTATTTCAACACCTATAATTTAATCGAATCACTTTAAATCTCTTATATCTTTATAATTTCAACACCGATAATTTTACATTACGTCGCTTATATTTTGTTACCTTTATAAACCTAGAAATGAGTAAACATTAGTAATTTATACTCCGGATAACCTTAGCAGAACACACATACATACATACATACATACATACATACATACATACATACATACATACATACATACATACATACATACATACATACATACATACATACATACATACATACATACATGCATGCATGCATGCATGCATGCATACATACATACATGCATGCATGCATGCATGCATACATACATATATATATATATATATATATATATATATATATATATATATATATATATATATAGTGTGTGTGTGTGTGTGTGAGAGAGAGAGAGAGAGAGAGAGAGAGAGAGAGAGAGAGAGAGAGAGAGAGAGAGAGAGAGTATGTATTACCAACATAAAAAATATATATAAAAATATATACATAAACTTGATTGTTCATCAGTAACATATAATTAAAGACTGCAGAGCGTTTTCTTTAGAAGAGGGTAACGAATGTCACATTTTCTCGAAAATATCATTTTTACAGTTTTTATTCAAACATGTAATGCTAATTTTGAATATGCTGGTACACCGGTTTAGTGGTTTAGTGTAGTGTGTTCCTATGTATATTACAGGTTCAAAGTACTTATGCATGTATTTGTATGTGTTGACAGAATTCCGACTGTATATATTTATGTTTGTAGTAGACTCAGATGTATTAGAGTGTTGCTTGTTGGCCGATTCGTCCATTAAAACTCGCAATATCAAGAATTCAGAATATGTGGAACTTAATACATTTCTCAAAAAAAAATGTCCATCAGGCATTTTCTCTATTTCTTTGATTTAGCAATCTTTTAAGCTGTATTTTAATTTTGGTGTAAATGGTTTCAGCACTTCTTGCAAAAATAATGTTTTATTGTTTTATAGCATGTTTCCTTATTTGAGTTCACACCAATTTTAAAAAATATTTATTCCATATTAATGCCACTTGTTTCCATCAAATGAGATTAACAAATCATTGTTACTGTCATTTTCTTTTCTGCAACAATATCATTATTTGAGTCTGTCTCCGATGTTGCATGCATTCACAGATACCTTGAATTCATTTTCACGTTGACTAATATCGTCCAGTTCTCATGCATCTATGAAACTAATGATCACATTTGTCAAGGTTATTCCTGGAGTATTTGTACGGATGACCTCCATTTTCGTAATTTTGTTTTAATATGACCTCTTATCTCTGGCAGGTATCTATCCTCATGACATTTTAATAGTTATAACATACCAACGGACCAATTTCTATTTTGACTTATTTCAACACCAAATGATGTGAAAATTTATAAAAGCCTATGACTTACATTTTGAATTGTTCGTCTATTTTTGATATTTCAAGAATTTGTTAAGCACCAGGCTGCTCACTGTCCTGATTTTGCGTGTATTAGCTAAATCTACCCCACTAATTTCCCTCTATATTATCGTCTAGAGGTATGGTTTGATATTATGAGAAGTCATCAAACCTGTATTCCTTTAAAATTCTACTACATTATATTAAAATCAATCCTGTTGCCTTTTGATAACAATGTCATTATACTCTTTCTATGTTCATTCCATTAAATTTATATTCTAGGTCGAATGTGGATTCAAAGGTGATATATCAGATTATGGTATTGTAAAATCAAGTATTGAAGCCATTTATAAATATTACTGTTTATTAAATACACACTTAAGAGGAAATCCATTTTTTTTTGCGATTATAGACAGGTCCTCTTTCTTACAATTTTTTCACAATCACAAATCTGTTTCCCTGGGTGTAGCATCACTATACCAGTTTGATTTCTTTAGATAAACGAGATACTTCTCCGTTTGGCATTTGTTCCACCTGGTCGACTGACGTTTCGTATCTATTATCTGATATTACACATTTATATACTACTTGGCTTCGGTGGCGTCATTAGTGGGGTACGGGGGTTAGGGTGGTGCGGACTGCACGCAGTGACACCCTCAGAGGGGATGACACTAAAATGATTGTCTATAAATTTTTGTGCAGGAAGGAGGTCCATGGGGGTGACAGAACGAGGTATCACACTGGGTGACACAAACTCATGTCTGGTCCATGGGGGTGATTCCATGAGTTACCGCACTGGGTGACACAAATTCATGTCTTGTCCATGGGGGTGATACCATGAGTTGCCGCACTGGGTGAAAACAACCCTAGTGACGCCATTGCTTGTCTTATTCTTGTTGGTAACGTTATCCAAGAGCATTGCGTGATACAGGACATTTTAAGTTGCTATGTCGGAAGATATTGTATTTATTATATTTAGTTCCGACTACTTAAGGAAATAAACTAAAATACTCATCCTGTTATCTTTGATGACAGTTACAACATTTTTGTCCCAATGGTTGTCGTCTTCTTGCAAAATGTATGCACACAAATATCCAATATGTTCGTTACTGGTGATGATGAATATTTGATTCAAGTCCTATCTTTTATTGGAGAATCAGTAGCCATTTTCAGACCGCTTAAGTGTTATTTTATTATCATCATACAAAATGATACAACATCTGCCTATCAGTATGATTTAAAAAAATAAATAAATGGAAGTCTTATAAATTGTTGCGTCCACTATTTGGCCTTGTTCGGTTTCCATTTCTTTTAGCGACACTCTGTTATCGACTGGTTCCCAAATAATAATAATCGTACCATAGTTTTATTTCACAATTACAGCCGAGGACAACCAATTAACCTCTTTTATTTTAATAATTTCCTCTGTAAAATAAGATAGCTTCATTTTGCAAAGAAATATTTATATATAGACATCAAAACCGTCCTACCTATATTATATTTAGACGTTCCATAGGTCTCTAACTTCATATAGAATCATATCTCTTCATTTACTACAAATGCTTCTTAGCAATCGGTCCACGTGATCGGTCAGCTTAGGTAATACTTTGACAAATTGTCTAGGTTCGCTTTGTGTAAAATTTGACCACATTGTAGCTTTCAAAGTTCTGTCCATTTTTCCATTATATTGGCTTTGCTTCTGGAATATATGGAGACATATCTTATATTTTCTTTCCAAAAGCAAATCATTAACCATTTGGTTGCAAATTCTTTCTTTTCGCCGAACTATACCTTGTCTGGTTTTCGCTGTTCAAAAGATTTATCTAAATGCCTAATATTTTTCTCTCATTATTTTCGAATTAAATTTCTTAACCTATGCATTTGTTGAAAAACTATCAGTTACGATCGAAACGTATTTCAATCGGTTAATATTCTCTTCTTTTGCTTACAGGTCAAAGTCGAGTGCCATTAAAAATCAACGTCATTCCATTTGGCACAAATAATGTTTTCAGCTCGTTTTCGGCTGTTCATTAATTTCAACAGCAAAATGTTTGATTTCGGCTGGAAATAATTTAAATTAAGAAAAATATTTAAATCAGCACATAATATTCTATAATAAATATAACAATTTTATATTTTGAAGATTCCCTCTACAAATGACATCTAAACTTTCGGTGGAATTCATAAGCGCAATACAGATTATGCATCTAGTATGCTTGATTTGACAGGAGTTAGTTCGTGTCCAGCATTGAAATGCATGTATCCCTTTAATACTTGTTTCTCTTATGACCAGGCCATAACAACTATGTTATTGAATGGTCAAACTGTCAGGTCTTTATTACCGGCTTGTAACAAAACTCTAATCTGCGCTCGTAACAAGAAACAATACTCCTCTTACAAACCGACAGTCAAAATTACGGGTTTGTAACAAGAAATGTGGTTCGGCTTAAATCACCTTTTAGATGTTTTACTGACCGACGTTAGTTTATAAACGACTTAACGTGAAACTGTTTTCTGGTCACGACGCCATAAACACGTTCCTTATACGTTTGTTGTAATGGCACAATATCTTCAGTACCAAATATATTTCAAAAACAGTCATATGCATGGGAAATGTATGTGACATTTCCAAAGAAAGGAGAATGTATAAACCTTAGAAAATAATGTATGGATACCATTAGCTTATATAGTATGACCCAACAGCCATCTTTGAAAGACATGTTTTATAGTTATGACATGAATCAACGGAAACACAACGGTTTTCAAAAAAGAAGTTCCAGTTACTGTATCATCAAGTAATCTCCCGTCAAATCAACCCCAGATAAAAGCTCCTGCTCCTGTCATACGGAAGAAAGTACGGAAGTCATTGTTCAAAGTCAGTAATACAGTTCTGTTTCCATATCAGTGTTTTAAGCTTAGACTTTGTTTGAATCTTTCTAAATACATTTGCCAATCATTGACATTTATAATGATGGCTAGCTAGGAATTCAACTATTTTATTTTATTATCACTATTGGATCACACAAGCAACAAAAAAATTGGATATGAAACAATGGCGTCACTAGGGTTGGTGTCACCCAAAGCGGTAATACATGGTGTCACCATCATCCATGAATCTCCTTACTGCACAAAAATTAAAAACTTTTATAAACCTCATGTGCGACCTCGTGGACCTCCTTCTTGCACAAAAATTCCAAAACTTTATAGACAGTCATTTTGGTTTTCACCCCCCTCTGATTGTGTTACCCGGTGCGGTCCGCACCCCCGCACCCCACCTAGTGACGCCACTTATATAAAATGTATCATAACCTGTTGGGCTCGTATCTCATCTCTTTTGACCTGTTGTGTAGAAAGGTAGCTACCTCAATTATGACGTATAATTAGAGTAACATCCTACTTTTATACTAGGGACGGACGGGTAGGGAAATATTGCCTTGTAAACGACAGGGAAGAACAATTTATACTGGGTAGTTCAAAACCCGGACCAGTTCCTAGTTGTTGCTCCTAGTACAAATGCATCTATATTTTATACGTTGAATATGAGGATAATTCTTTTTTTTCTCTGAATTTATACGTTGAATGTCTACGTATTTTCATTTTCTCAGAATTTATACCTTGATTATATAAATATAGTTATCATTTTTTTTTAATTTATACATTAAATATCTAAATATGATTTTTTTTCTCTGAATTTTTTAAATTAAATATCTAATGCTGTTTAATTTTCACTGAGATATATTATAGTTTTAGGGAACATACGCTTGTCCATTTTATAGTTCTGTTCCAATGGGTTATTTAGTTAATTCCCTTTGTCCAGTAACCAGTCTGGTGATCAAGTCGTTGGATGATGCAATAGCAGCCAGGTTGAAACGTAATTTGACATGCCTTCAAATCGTATCCATTGTGCTGATGAACCGATGTTGAGTTTCTGAAGTCACCACATAAACTTTTATTCTTGCATAAGTGTAATATTATTTTATAATGTATTTTATACAAGTCTGAGTGTACAATATGGTTGATAACTTTTCAAAGCGACATAAAATAGTCATAAATTAAACCGGTCGATTGGTCCCGTTTACATACATAATATCTGAACATATAATAAATTTGGTTCGGATCAAACTGTTCGGAAAAATATAACATTTACACATTTATTACTTTATTGAATCTAAACACGTCTGCTATTATCCCCTGATCTAGGCCAGACCTTACTGATTGGTCCAGACCAAATCAGTTGCATATATATTTTTATCTCTATATAATTACAAGCGAAAAAAAATAAGTATTTTTCTCCGATACATAAACGTAGTCATTGACGCACAATGGATGGGGGAAAGAGACACCCTTGAAAATGTTAACAGCAAAATTTTTTTTTTAAATTGTAATTTCAACAAAATTGTACAGCAAGAGTTTGTGGTAAGTACTCTTCATTTTTCAGAACGCCATTTGTCAAAGAAAAATGAACACCTTCAAGAAAAGCATAAAAAAGTGAGATGCCACAATCAATTACAATTATAGGCTATATAATGTGAAGCCGATGAGTTCTTACGTATTCAGTTTCTTGCCCATTTACTTAATTTTTCTGCATATTCGATACAACACGTTGATCTAGTTATAAATCTAGATCCACACGGATTATTTGGCTTATGTTGAGCGCTAACCTGCTTACGACATTTTAAAAACCATCACAGATTATCCTGCTTTTTATAATACCAGTTGCATTTGAAGGAACCGACGGGATATTTTAGTGTAAGCGACCATCCCAGAACCAAATCATACCTGCTGCCTTTTTCATCCTACTCAAAAACCAAACTGACTGAACTCAATAAATACTTTATTTTCTTTTTAGGCTTTAATATTTTTTTTTCTATTAAGTGCAAGTAGCATTCTTGAATGGTTAGTAAATCTTCGAAAAAAAAAAACAATAGAGAAAATATATTATTGATTTTCTAATGGATTAAAATTGAATCCAGTAAATTTACTGGCTTAATGAGTGACGTGTTACTCCTGATGCGAGTTTGTAACCATGGCGCTACCAGATGATCGTTTCCATATTCACTAGGAATTCCCTCCTCTATAGTCTATTCCTGTTGTGTATTCTAGTCAAGAAACTGTGTCAGAAGTTCAGACATACAAATGTGCATGGAAGCAAGCATAAATTAATATTTACTGTTTATCAATTTAAATACATTTGCTTCATGAAAAGCTGGTAAAACGTTCTTGTCTAAAGCTCTTTGAAATTCGTGCACTGTCCTCACATTTCTAGACTGAGTAGATCTTCTTTGAATCTATTTGAATATCACCCTTAGACATTATTGACAGGTTTGTATATATATATATATATATATATATATATATATATATATATATATATATATATATATATATATATATATATATATATATATATATATATATATATATGCCAGACAGACGGACCTGGGTTCGAAACTCGGTAGAGTACTAATTTAATTTCTCTAACTTGTATGATAGTATTGTTTGTATTAAACTATATATATATATATATATATATATATATATATATATATATATATATATATATATATATATATATATATATGTATTAAACTATATATATATATATATATATATATATATATATATATATATATATATATATATATATATATATATAACCATTTTGCCAATGATGTCAGTACTTTATAAAACCCAATGATGTCAGTACTTTAAAAAATTTGCCAATGATGTCAGTTCTTTAAAAAATATGCCAATGATGTCAGTACTTTAAAAAATTTGCCAATGATGTCAGTACTTTAAAAAAATTGCCAATGATGTCAGTACTTTTAAAAATTTGCCAATGAGGTCAGTACTTTAAAAAATTTGCCAATGATGTCAGTACTTTAAAAAAATTTGCCAATGATGTCAGTACTTTAAAAAATTTGCCAATGATGTCAGTACTTTAAAAAAATTTGCCAACGATGTCTGTAGTAGCTAAAAAGAATGATGCCTGATATATTGGCAAATCAGGAAAATTGTACTTCATCTGATTATCGCCTCTAGAACATGCTTTCACTAAACTGAAACACGACTCCAGTCTGTAAAAAATATATATTTTGCTTTGTAAAAGTAATCATCTACCAATCTGGAATTGTACAAGATAACGTGCTCCGTTCGCTTCGAGCATGAGAAATCTGGTCTAATGTAGGTCAGGTGCTAAAGCTCGTGCTTGCTTAATCTAGCCGTCTTGCTATCGGCCTCTGCACTTGGTCATGTGCTCATCTCCTGCAGGCATCATCTAGGGAATCTATAAATAAAACGGATTTTGCCAATCAGCTTTAATTTTTATGACTTGGTAAATAAGGTCTCTGGCATCATACTTTTTAATGTCGTTTAATCTATCTCATGTCTCCTCGATACAATCTGCTACCATCATTGGGTTTCAGAACCCCAGATGTGAGTAATAATAGAATTCTTTTCCGGTACATAACTTATCTAATGAAAACCTTCTAAAACGAATAAAGGATTGAATTTTTGATTTTGTGCCACGCGGACCAGATTTAATGATCGTGAAATAATATGGGCTAACAGCCGTCTAAAATCAGATCAGATATGATAGCCGTCTCGGAATCAAGCCGCAGACAAATATTTATGGATTATATGCCAATTTTATATCCTCTGAGAGGGTATGAGTTTTCTTGTGACATTTTAACTTTACTTTCTGAACTCCTCTACATTTCATACTTCACTGCTTTGAATACAGTTGCGCCATAATCTTAACATGCGCTGTAACATAAAAGGTAATAAATGTTTAATAACATCAAAGTCTCAAGGACTACGATAGCTAGGTCTGTATAACTGAATCGACAGCAAATACAAACTCTCTGACCACAAAACAATTTCGACGAAAAAGTGAGTGTATTTTAATATCTGTTAGCTTCAGATTTACACAAAGTTTGTTTACATCTAAACTACTCGGTTTCTAGGCTTCACTACACTTAATAGAACCAATTATCTCTTATTGCATCATTTCTGACTTTCGGAAGATTTTATTCTCTGATATTTACTGGAGATTTGATAATCAGTAAAAAAACGTTGCCATAGACACGGCAACTACCGCCTAAACAGACGATAATTGTACTGAACCAGGTTTTGCATAAGATCAAAGCAAACGGGTGTCAGCCGGCCGATTCCGGCACGGTCGCTTGTACAATCAATTCTAGCCATGACTTTCAAATGCTATTATTTACAAAACAAAGTAACATAATATATGCTAAAATAGTTAAATTTATACTTTATGTAAATAAAAGAGCTATAACTTTACCATACCGTCTTCAATTTTTTTTGATTTTATCAAAACTGTAGAAAAATTATAGAAATAGATTCTTTAAAAAAAAATCCATGTTGAACACGTTTTTAACGGCACATTAAGCTCAATGCATTTGTGCGTTCTAAATAACTCACAGATCACTATCACTTCTAAGCAAATAAAAATCTCTGAATTAGAAATCTGAAACATACAATCTGTACATACCCAAGTCTACAAAAGAGACTCTTCCATGTGAGGTTTAACTTGCAATGGTTTTGTGATACAAGACAAGGTGACTGGAATTAACATTGGAACCCTAAAAAGATAAAATATCCACTTGTCTTTCGAGACCACCATGATCAAACTTGTATGAAGCAGCCATCTGTTATTAGATGATTTAACCGTGCATTATAGGCCTTAGGTAAATAATGAGTTGTATTCTAAATAAAAGTGTTTGATAACCAGTAAAAAAAAAGTACAGATAATCATTATATTTAGATTAATCTTAAAAAGAATTCTTTTTATTCTTATTTCATATTCAAATCTGAATAGAAACGAATATAAACTAGCATGTATTTACCTGTTAATTTAGGCTAACGAGGCTCGTCAATTAAAAGAAAGTCGCGACAGAAAGGCAAATACAGCGGCATATAATAAATATTATTGAATTTCACATAACGAATGGATTATTGATTTATGATGTTGAGTATTTTCTGTACATCACCAAATAAGGTATTCTTTTTAGGTATAACGATTTGTATAAACTATACCTTTTTAATGTTCATGTGAAAAATGAATAATGAAGCTTCTGATTCATTATGTATCGCCTACACAGGAATTTAAAATTAACTTTGAAATACCTGAGAAGGAATAACGAAGTGTTTCAAACTGTTTTGTAAATACAATTAAATATTACGTAACAATTTTTAAAAAATCTACATTATTGTAAAGCAGATTTCCGCTGAGACTTTGTTTTACATTCAGCACGGGCTTATACTGAACGGATTGTCAACTTTATTCTTCCACAAAGGCAGTCATTGGAAAAGATATAAGAAAAATATATGGATTCAAAACAAAAAATGAAATTGAGAATGTCAAACGGTTGCGTCTGGTTACGTTAATCTCTCTCTCTCTCTCTCTCTCTCTCTCTCTCTCTCTCTCTCTCTCTCTCTATCTCTCTCTCTCTCTATCTCTCTCTCTCTATCTCTCTCTCTCTATCTCTCTATCTATCTCTCTATCTCTCTCTATCTATCTCTCTCTCTCTATCTCTCTCTCTCTATCTCTCTATCTATCTCTCTATCTATCTCTCTATCTCTCTATCTCTATCTATCTATCTATCGATCTAATGTATGTATGTACAACCGTCTGGTTACGTTAATATACAGGTGATCCATCTAAATATGTATGTATGTATGTATGTATGTATGTATGTATGTATGTATGTATGTATGTATGTATGTATGTATGTATGTATGTATGTATGTATGTATGTATGTATGTATGTATGTATGTATGTATGTATGTATGTATGTATGTATGTATGTATGTATGTATGTATGTATGTATGTATGTATGTATGTATGTATGTATGTATGTATGTATGTATGTATGTATGTATGTATGTATGTATGTATGTATGTATGTATGTATGTATGTATGTATGTATGTATGTATGTATGTATGTATGTATGTATGCATACATGCATGCATGTATGTATGTACGTACGTACGTACGTCTGTACGTACGTATGTATGTACGTAGGTACGTACGTACGTACGTATGTACGTATGTACGTATGTATGTATGTATGTATGTATGTATGTATGTATGTATGTATCTGTGGTGGTAAAACCCCTCCACTTATTTGTGACGGGTTTACTAGTTTTGGCCTCGTATCTAGGAGTGACCTCCAACGATGAGATTTGCCCGGTATTAAATAAAGCTACTACAAGTAGGTATTTATGAATGGAATAAAGAAGTAATCTGAGCTAATATATTGAACAAATAAGTGGAGCACCACGTTACAAGTAAAGACAAAATTTAATAAAATTTCAAACAATACAAATTTACAGGAGTAAATAATATGAAAGTTACAGTTCGAAAGATACACTTCTTTATTTACGTGTTTACTAATTATGGAATTTCAAAAATACAATGACATTATAAGATTAGCCAATAATGTTTAAGATAGAATCCAAAATCATCATTTACGAGTCCGAGTATATCGAATAACTCTGCCTTGCATCAATGCATAACCAGTTGACTGATTCCGTCCCACAGGTCCTCTTAGACTGTACTTTGGTTCCGTTTTTTTCAATACGTTTTCCATTCCACTTTCTTTCGTTCCAACAATTATAGATGCCTTTCTAAACTGTACTTTTCCTTCCCACACTGTTTGGTTTGTAACGTCTTTCCAGACTATCTCACCTTATCAAAATATAAACAATTAAGTAACCTAAATCTTCCGTCACATTTTAAGGGACTGACCCCTCAAGGTCAGAAATTAACTCTATCGACTTCAAATTGTCTATACGGCTAGTTCCTAGACTAATGATGTACAAATGGCAATTTACGCCACATGTAGCATTAGCCCTTCACTCTGTCTCGTTACACGTAAATGAATGAAATTCCTCACTATACTTCAAGGCTACCATTATACATAATACATTCGTTCAGATAGTTTCGACTACTTCCGTTACATCAATTATCAATTTATCCATGACTATAAATACAATATTATCAGCTAAATGAACTCAACTCAGTTATGTCGGATGCCTAATTCCGTATATAGAATAAGTATGAACTCAACATACTCAATTCCTACAATAATCAAGACTATAACTTAGCAAATCGCCAACGAAGATGTCAAAGTAAATATCGTTGAACGGGCTCAGATAGACAAACTAGATATACGTATACCAAATCAAGAAAATTAATCTACGACTCAACAAATAAATTCTTGCAAATACAATCTTATACAAGCAGTTAAGTCATGACATAAACGACGTATATAAATTTCTGCAAATACAAGCACCTACAAGCAATTAAATCATAACATAAAAAAGTATATGAGATTTATGAAATAACCTCGTTTTTCATGCTTTTGGTGGTCTGTCGAATCCTTCAGACAACGTCTCTCCTTTGGATAGAATTTTGATTGACGAGAACTTTACTCATTAAAATCTCCGGAGTCTACCGGTATTTATTCTTTCTCTCTCGCAGAGAAATGCAGACTAAAGTTTCAAAACCCCTCCAGTACATTTAAACTTAACGTTTTCGGTTTAAACTACGCCCCCTTCCACAGCGTAACTATTCAGATTTACAATAATTCACGCCTTTCTGGCACTAAACACTGCGTTATTTCAATCAAGAAATGGCTAAGGCAGTGCTTTCTCCGACAATCAATTCTAAGCAGAACAAAACTTGAACCCCGTTCGGTAAGTTTAAACAAACTAATCCCTTAATTAAAAACTAATAATCTCTGGCCTTGCCCAAACTAATCTGTACTTTACAAGGTGAACATTTAAAGGTGAACATTTTACAAGACTTGTACAAGGTGGCCATTTCCCCACAAATTTCGTTAATGTACGTGTATGTAACTAAGTGTCTTCTTCCATAATTATATGTAACAAAGATGGACCTAAAAATTCGGTCGTTTACAATATCCATCCATCCATCCATGAGAGAGAGAGAGAGAGAGAGAGAGAGAGAGAGAGAGAGAGAGAGAGAGAGAGAGAGAGAGAGAGAGAGAGAGAGAGAGAGAGAGAGAGAGAGAGAGAGAGAGAGAGAGAGAGAGAGAGAGAGAGAGAGAGAGAGAGAGAGAGAGAGAGTATTGACCATTTGATAGGTAATTGCTGCTAGGGTGAAGCAAATTTTAGTAGTAGAAAATGTTAACAATAAATTCCACAAAGATTATCGCATGCATTTCTTTTGTACTGTCAAAAAGCTGTTTACGATGAAAAACTATGAAATTTTATTTTACGATGTCATGGGGACATTGCGGGGTAATAAAGGATGTCGGCTAGGCAATGGTATGTGAAGTGCAGTGTGAACAACACTTGAAACACAATGTTGGCAGACGTAGGCTTTGCCATACACCCATGTTATGATGATGTTTCTTAATCTTGGCCTACATATTTTCCTAACCATTCTATTAGAATGAAACGGCAGGTCATCACCTGAAGACATGTTGATGCGAACATGGATGAGAACGAGACAATCTTCCAAAATTGCTCTTAAGTTTTATCCATTCCACGCAGATTATGCGACATTTGTAATGAAACACCCCAACACCCCAAAAAAGAGCCTCCCCCACAACAAAAAAGCAAAAAAAAAAAACAAAAGTAGCTATCGCACAAGCAGGTGACATGAATTGTAGGCGGGGCCGCACACATATGGAACGAGTGTAACCTCTTCTGCCAACAAGACTAATACGTAAAATATATCTTACATCAGAGAGGATTTTCCTATATCTGAACGAGAACCTTCATTATGGTAGATCCATATCGAGAGCATTAAAATCACGGAACGAACTCTCTTATATGACGAGTCCAACTGCAAAATTGCATAGATCCAGAACTGCCGGCAGATCTGGGTCTATGCAGTTTGTTAGAAGAAAGCAGTGAAACAAACAACATAGACCCTTATCTGCAGGCGCATTATGCGCAAGCAGACCAGGATCAATGTCTGCAATTGGACAATCCTTATACACGAGTACATGCTGTATGTCTTCTTTTTAACGTCCTACCTGCCATTTGTCATCTAAATATTAAGATGTCATAAACTAGTTTAATTCCTTCCGTAAAAATTAGTGTTATTTAGTCAGTAAAACATAAAGACTCCATACAAGAATCAGAATTACTATTGTCGTTATCGTCTCTAACATCTTCATTTTCGTCTTCGTATTGAGTGTCATATATTGTTCTGACAATTTCATGATCGTTATTATCATTTTCGCCATCCTCTTCCTTCTTTAGATCGTGAAATTATTCCACATTAGCTATGCGAAAATGCAAATTATTTGACATAATTTAGTTTTATATCTAGCAACAAGCATTTGCAATATCTCAATGTACATACGTGTACGTCTGTAATTGAAACATTTTCAATTACAAGTTAAAATTTGTCATAATAGTCTGCGTTATATCATTTCGTTGTGAGCCAATTACGCCCCCTCGTTCTACCTCTCCATAAAAGGGGACAATAAAGCATAATAAATATTGAGATTTTTAAGGTCTCACGGGATAGTTTCGTATTTTGACACCTCCATATTTTTTAAGGTAGAAGGCATGAGACTAATTATCCCAACTCTAGCATTTATAAATTCACATATAATCTAAATCTGTAATGTAGTTTACATTTACTTTGAGCTAGGCTTGAAAATGGGTTGGCTTGTTAATGACTGCCTGTCACAGTTAAACTATCATTGGAGATCAAATGCGTAATTTGGGCTGCTAATGAACAGCCAACTTGGCTTACATATTTACATGTGTCTGCTACAGAGGTAATTATCTAAAAATCTACATGGTTGAGGGGTGATGAAATGTATGTTAATTTGTTATAGTGCTAGAAATCTTTAAAGATGAATAAGTTACATGTTGATTCTCTTAGCCGCCTTGTCTAAGGAAAATGTTCAAAATAGCTCTTTTCTGTCAAAATGACTGTAGAAAAGAGGGGTTGGTGGTAGTATGGGTTCAGTATAAAAGCCACCAGTTGTATAAGGAATTAACCATAATACTTTAGTCAGAATCTTACAAACATCCTTTCTACAGAAATCATTAATTATTTTTTTTATCTTAAATGCAATATTATTATCAATTGTCTGCAATAGGTCATCGTCGGATGAAAATTTGCCTAAACAAACTGTCCTGTGAGACCTGAGGTTAACGTTTTGGACAGCAAATTGCAACAAAATGGCATCAACGGTAAAGAACTATCTCCAAAGTAATACAGGATGGAAAATCTTGTCAGCCAATTTATTTATTTCGTCTGTATAGATCCACAAATATATTAAATGGGAAGGGCACCAATGTTGAAGTTGATGGCCAATATATAAAATGTGTCATTAAACCTGTACTTTAAAAGATTTTATTAGGTTTAGTAGAAATAACCACATGTGTCGCATATTTCGTCAGATGGGCTTTGGGAAAGAGAAATCACATAAATATTTGATAGAAACCTGCAACTGAAATCTAATTCTAAACAAATGTAGAATAATTTAAGATAATTTCCAGTTTTAGTTGGTGTCAGTTTGATGTCATATCAAATGATCCATGTAATGTATATTTTGTTATATTTTAAGAAATATTGCACAATTTTATATGCTAGAAAATTATATATCGCAGGGGAATGAAAAATTACACTGAGTTTGGAAAAGCAGCATAATGTAATATTTGGCAGTGGTATCAATATTTGTTTTTTTGGGGGGGAAGGGAGGGGAGATGCAAAAAGTGAATATACCTGCTGTGGTGTGTCGAATTCTTAAACCATTAGAAGTATTAATTAAACGAATGGTACCAAAGTTAACTTAATTAAAGTAGAAAGGGCTAGAAACAGTTATATTATTACTATTCTCATTTCATCTCTGAACGTCAAAGGAAATTCGGTTCCACGTCACGAAATTTTACCGAGTCGTCTGTTATGGTACAATGGTTTTGGCATAACTCTTCCAAACTCGACCGGTAAAAAGGGGAAGCACGTCAATAATTGATTGTTCAAAGGAAAGTTAATTGCGGCATGATTAGCTATTTTCGTCAATCAAAAATTCTACGTAAGAGAATTTAGGAAACAGTAGATTCTGATTGGTTAATGAAAACTTAAGGGCGTAACTCTTGTAAGGAATTAGTGGTTCTACGTGGAAAAATGGCTTCAGTCTTCAATCTTACTTGCACGAAGTAAGAAGGGGATCAGGAAACGTAGAAAGTACGTTTCTCGTGATTGCAGTAAGGCGTGATAGTTGTCTCAGATAGGAGACAGACTATACATTGGAAGTTCGGGAAAAACGAATAAGAAACGGCGAAAGAAACAGCTTCCTGAGTAAATTCCTGGGAAAATTCCTGGATAAATTCCTGAGAGAATTCCTGGGCAAATTGCTGGAAAAAAAATCTGCAGCGAAAGATCGGAAGAATTTCACAGCCGAACTCCAGCTCTAGATACTATCGTCGAATCGTTTCAAGTGTCGACTGGAAAGGGTCCAGGTCAAAGACGATTGGACGAAGGTTGGCAGTGCAGGAAGGAACGGAAAATCCGATGTCCGGATAAGATAGGTGATGATGTCAATCGTTGATCCCAAGGTCACGACTCGTAGGCTATAATGAAACTGTATTAATTCTGTCACTGACAAGTAATAGTAAAGTGGAATTTGTATTGCTTTCATTGAGTACATGTTAGTACATTTTCTTTTTTATTGCAAAGAAAATTGATCTCTTCCATTTGAAATTATATTGTTAAATTTATTAAATTTTTTATTTGTTCATTGAAAGGGGGTTAATTGTTTTATTTCTTCGATATACTTGCTCAGAGATTTGTATCACTCTTTCTATCCATCCAAGCTGGGTCAATTACACCGCGGGAGGTCATTCCCTAGCAACGAACCGTAGTGAAAGGGTTGGTGTAACGTTTTGAATGCCACCAATTTACCACACCTGCTATAATTCTAGAGAGACAACACAATTATCTAGTAAAGTTTTTGTTTCTTCTGAATTCGATACATTAAGACAAATTTGCAATTAGTGTGATAGTAAAAATTGTATTTGATGAATTAGATAAGCATGTGAATTATAGTAAGTAGAATCCAACGTAGAGGCAATATTTGTTTGCATAACGTGGGACTCTTACCAGTTAACCTTTGTATTATGTGTCGTCACCACTGCTAGGAATTGTTTTTCGGATGGTGGCGCTGTTCATGAGAGACAAGAAATAAATCTCAAGTGTACATTAGAACTACTGTTGTTTGAAAGCATGCAACACTCCATTTTTGTGCCTTGGATACAATTACAGTTTACGTCGTGAGGGCTATTTTGCTCCCAGTAGATAGATACTTGTAGGTTTTATCACCGTTTCCATTCACCATGGAAACATCCGTGGACTGTAGATTGATAGTACACCGCAAGTGCAGGCTAAATAGCAAAGCATAAGATATAATTATGTAGAATCACGTACATTCGAATGTACATGGCTTTCCCCCCAATGTTCAAGGAATTCTTGACTGCATGATAAGCTGCCGTATTATTTCGTTTTATCTGAATCAAACAGATGCATGCCTGATTATCTGTTGCAGAGTGGACTATATTACAACCGTATTGCTGTTGAACAATAATCAACTCACAGATGCAAAATAATTAAAGAGACTTGGCATTTTAGGAAACTGATGATAAAATCAATTATTTGCACGGATCATATCCATTAATCTCTACTCTGTTTACAGTCTTGATTGCGTGACTGTCATATACTGCATTTGAAGACCTGACCATATTAAATTTCAATTTTGCTGTTAGCTTTTTGAGTTGCTTTTAAATCCAGGTTTGCGTGTCTGATAATAATTAAAAGAATTCTTTCGTTTGGGCATTTTAGCTATGACACTTTTCACGGAACATTCCTAATCAAACTCCATGATTGAATTTCATTTTGTGCCACGCAGATCCGATTTAAGTTCCGCATAAACGTTGAAGTAGCAGACGAAGCAAATATGAAAGTAATACAGAAATTATTGACAATACAGATAAATTGGGATTTTATGATCGTTATATTGTTTTATCTGAAGTTACCTTTGTCATGTAGCATTGCTTACAGGACTATTGTGCCTGCTGTGAGTCACGGGTCGGCATTGAATCTCTTCAACCCAGTGGCTTAGTCGGAGACTGTCATGAAAAAAAAAGACGAGTCATTTAAAGCCTCAAATGTGTTAAAATCGGAAGAGTGCGGTCTGATTTCAGTCCGTTTTAATTTTTATTAAAAAACAAAGGAATATCCTTAAGTTGAATATACCAGATACAAGGTTTTGAATTTTTTGAATTTTCGTATTTTTCAGAGTGTTTTTCATAATCCGGAAGCCAGTGGTGAATAGTAGATTAGAATGCCACCTCAGGTAGTTTTGGAAGTGATCGCGCAGTTCATCTAACAAGTGGTTAAAAAGACCACTCTGTACATACTTGAATGCAAATGAAAAATTCACATAGTCTTTGACATCACCATTATTCTATGTCAGTTCAACTAGCTGCATGTCCCTTTCATCCACTTTCGGTACTCTAAATGTCTCTGAACGTCATGTTTAGTCTTAAAGAACGCTCGTAGTGGACACACGTGATAAGGCAAATCATTACACCTTGTTTGCGAACAACAATATCATATATGTGTTATGAATTTGAGTAATACAAATTTCATTAAAGCGATGCAGAGGCATATTTGTTAACAACCATTCTCTGCTTCAGTGTCCAATATATCAATAGGCATTTGACATTACCATGTATTATGTGAATACCAGTGTCCAATATATCAAAAGACATTTGACATTACCATGTATTATGTAAACACCAGTGTCCAATATCTCAATAGACATTTGACATTACCATGTGTTATGTAAACACCAGTGTCCAATATCTCAATAGACATTTGACATTAACATGTATTATGTGAACACCAGTGTCCAATATCTCAAAAGACATTTGACATTACCATGTATTATGTAAACACCAGTGTCCAATATCTCAATAGACATTTGACATTAACATGCATTATGTGAACATCAGTGTCCAATATCTCGATACACATTTGACATTAACATGTATTATGTGAACACCAGTGTCCAATATCTCAATGGACATTTGACATCAACATGTATTATGAAACACCAGTGTACAACGAACAGTACTTCAAGGGATGTGTCTGGTCAGTATCATGCGTTTCTTATAGCAATGTTTCATTATTATAAGGTATTCTTTTAAACAGTTGATTGTCCTTTACAGGGTCTAAAATGCGTATTTTTTTACAGCTGAAAATACGCATTGAACAGGTTTGTTAAAGACGCAAATCACTGTCATCACGTCTTGTAAGCACGACTTTGAAATCAGGGAGAAAATGACACTTTAATGCGCATTGACGAGGTTTATACACGACGCAAATCACCGTGACAACGTGTAGTAAGTACCAACCTGAGATGAGGGAGAAATAGACAACGTAATACGCATTGAAGAGGTTTATTAAAGATGCAAATCAGTTTCATAACGACCTTTAAGTACGAGCACGAGAGTACGGAGAAACAGGTACTTGAAACAATTTGTAGCTTCATGTTTTATACATATAACAGAGAAACATCACGAATCGAGGTGTATTGTTCAACATGACAACAGAACATGCAAAAGCAAGTTTTTACATCATTGATAGAAAATGAGAACTTTTTAGAACACTGATTTAAAAAAGTCACTGCAAACACGAAGCCATGCTTTGAAAGGTAATATCTTTTCAAACATGAAAATATCGCAATTTTACAAATTTATTTCACGGTTAATTTATTCCTTATTCTGAGGCTATATAGAGAAGAGCGCATATTGATGTATTTCCATTCTTACTTGGCGCCCCGAGTGGCCGAGTGGTCTAAAGCGCTCTCCGTTACGGATCACTGAGATCTTAACTCTTGTCTTCGTGGATTCGAGTCTAAGATTCGGCGAATGTGGTATAGGTGAGAAAGCTTGCCAGTGAGTCAGTGGTTCTTTCCGCGGATTTCCAGATTTCTTCCTATCGTGTGCTGAAAAATGGCGTTAAGCCCCAGAACAACAACAACCATCCTTACTTCTTTGCAAAAGTCTCGATGGTTCACGAGTCATCATGCGGATACGCGACTACGGGAAGATGCCTACTATAATCAAACCCATCCCATCCCCGACAGGTTCATCCGACGTGTTTTTTTTTTTCTTTCTTTTGGGCAAGACACCTTACTGATTTGCTCGGTACGATATCTTGTTTCGTTTTTGTGAACATCAAACCAAACGATACTGTTTATTCTTTATCTTTATCAGTTTCATGGGAATATATCAGTGTTGAATGGATGCGAGTTTAGATTAGGTTGAACACGTTATGCTGATTTCATTCGAAAGCAATTGCCAAAACACAAAATAAGTCGGTAGCTAGCTTTTATATGATGTCGGAGAGAAGTTGCTGAAAATAAAAGCTTTTTTGACTCGTTATTTTAGGTTCTAGACGATACATATCGGTTAGAAGATATATTAATCATGACATGATTTGAAAAAAATGGCGGTTGGAACTAAGGGAGGTAACTATCCGGAACAATACGGACAATTATAAAAATATTGTTTTCTGATTTAGTTTTTTTTTTAAATTAAGAAGAGCATTTTTAAAGATTATCCTAATGCAAATCAGTGTTATCATTATTGCTAATTAAACATTGATTGTGGCTGAACTTATCTTTATTCTATCGCCTTCTGAGGCTTACATCAGGATAATATCACACCAGTGTGTTTGTACTCATTCAACTGTACGTCTTGCATTCTCCGTCTTCAAAGGTTGCAAAATAAAACAACAATGACTAACATTATCATTCATGCAATGAGGAGGATAACTAATGCGATGCATTGCACCACACTCCAAATTGACCCAACGTCTAATTGAATCCTTTTAATGTGCCAATGAAATCTATTCAAGTAAACAATGAATACATGAAATAATTAACATATTCCAATGTTCTGAGACCGCCATATCTAAAGCGTTATCAAGTAGCTGTCCTACCTACGCTATATATACGAATGGACCATTCCAGATGAAAAGGAAAACAAACCCCAACAAAACGTTGTATTCTTTATCAATATGGTTGATTATCGTCCATACAAAATGAACATAATCCGGTCTACATTTATTACGTAATTATTACGATCTAGATTGTTACTTATCTCCTAAGCACCTGGGCACATAAAAGGAATATATAGTAACATTATTTTACCTGTGAAGCCTAGCAAAGCTCTTGTACCTGAAAAACCACAATAAAGCACAGTTTGCGTTGTTCCCTTCCAATTTAGAATATTTTCGGGAAAATGTCTTTGTCAGTAATGTTGCTCTGCAGGAAAACAATTATTCATAAAAACGAAGTAAAAATAGCTCCTCTAATAAGATATGTTCTACGTAGACATACGAACAGACAACTTCGTCTGGTACTAAAATACCTTTTTTTAAGGTAATAGAAGTTGTATAACTGACTTTACGACTCTACGACTGTGTATGACTCGAATACGACTGCCTGTCTGTTGACTCTACTACGACTGTCTGTCCGTGACTGTTGACTCTCTGTACGTCTTACAAAAATCTCAAACATATAAATGAAGCTAATACGTTGTTTGAATTGCACGCGCACGAGGACGCATGCAATTTCGTAATACTTCTGCGCATTAGGAAAGCCTGAACAAGTATCAGCCAATCGTTTTCACAGCTATTCCTGAATGTTTACTTGTAATGAATTTGCTATCATACACAGCACGTGCTCACATGAGTCACATCTACAACTAAAGTAAACACTGTTTTTCAAAAACATGTTAGACTGATATTAATATAATTATATTAATAATTACATTTAATGAAATGAAAATATTTATACAGAATTGTTTCCTTAACACACAATTAAACTACATGATCGTAACAGTAAGGTTCATGTAATTTTTTAATTTGTTGCCATAATATTTTATTCTGATTTTTGGATTTAACAATTTATTCTCCTGGACACTCAACAAGTTGACTTTCTTATAAAACAAATTCTGAAAGATATTCATGGAAATTATTCGGAAATAAAGACTTTGATTCAAGTGAGGAATTGTTGTTATTCATACGTTGGACTGCATCGGACTTCATCACCTTCCATATTTGTACGTCGTTGGGACTCAAACCTGGATTCTTATAGGACTGTTTAGTGATAGTTCTTGTGTTTTTATTCTTAAAATCATATTTGGATTATATTCTCAAACTGTAAGACCTATTTACCAATTTTTACGTTGTTGTCTAGGGAAATAAATTGTTTTGCTAAAATTTACAAAGCCAGTTGGTTTTCACTCTTTTCTTTGTTACTGAGTACGATCTCTTGTCACGTAATACAAGATTATATAGTCCTCTACTAGATCTCAGGCAAAAATTAGCATTTTCTAAAACAAAAAAAATACCTGATAGAAATTAATCTTCCAGAAACTTCTTAATGTTTATAAGATGGAATCTTGGTTATAATTAGAAGATCTATTATTAAATTTATAACATATGATGTGGAACATATCAGGTACGCCAGGTATATTTATAGTGGAATTCAAATAATCTAGACGCAGACCCCCCACAAAAATGTTTATCAATATCAATAATGATCATAATATTAAACCCATACATATTGAAAATATGTTCATTTTGTATTAGTTATTTGTATAATAAAAGAAAATAAATGATTCAGGTCAAGTTGAAAATTAACTTGATTGTTGACAAGGTCAAATCCTACATATAATGTTACATTACAATAGCAAAAAAAAAACGACATTAATAAATTAAATAATAACGAGCAATTCAAATTAAATATATAGAACAGTTTTTAGCCTCAGTAAAAGTTCATTAGTTAAAAGGCGTTTCGAATTAATCCCAAATAATGACAGTAGTTGAAAGGCGTTGATAGAATGTACTTTCAATATGTCTGTCTTTTTTTCCCCACTAATTTTCCTAATATTTAAACATTCACAAGGAATATAATTAAAACACACGGCTACTGTTTGCACACCTTCTGGATCTTGTAAAAGAAATTTTGTTCTGAATTTCATGCGCTTTTTCAAAATGAAAGCATATATGCAAATATAAAATAATTTATCATAATTATATTTTACTGTTTCGTTATGCTCACAAGATAGGTAATTTTTTCTTAATAACTTTTTCATATAAATACTTTATTGCTAACTTGACAGCTGTTGTAAACTTTGAGACACAATATGACTTGTAATAAAACACGTGTTGATCAAATACCAATTGAAAGGCCTCAACAATCTTTTTTTGCACGGAGCGTGATTACTGTTTAATTCATTGCCCTTAAAATAACGTATAACATATATTGTTTGCGAACTGAATTAATTTTTTTGCGAATCGAATGAATAGTTTGCGAGTCGAATTAACATTTTGCGATTTGAATGAAAAATAGCTCGAAATGAGTAAACATTCACCCAATATTCTCCATGAATAATTATCATTTACATTCGCCTATTCCTTTTCCCCATATTTATCTGATTTTGCACTGCTTGAATCTAAATACAGGTATCCTTCTAATGCATTTTTTAATCTCGCAGCTCAGTTTGACAAATTATCTTTGCTCAGGTCGCATTAAGTGCCAATTACTTGAAATCCTCTTTTCCGAAATCTATATATCATCCAAGACGACTGAAACTTTTACACTAATGTAACAGTATTTGTTTGAACTACATTTTCTAACACCAATTTTCTGTCAGCAAAACTGCCGATACTTACAAATTTGTCAACAAGACAATCGAGTTTCATTTCCAATGTTTACCCTGTGGATTTTGTGTTATTTAGTAGGTACATATGCTTCTTGATAAGGTCATTAGCTGACGATCTTCTGTCAATTCTATATTGAACATGGGCAACACAGCCATTATTAAGTTATCAAATATGAATACAGAAAGCCTGATTTACCTTGTTTATACATGTATGCTTTGTATTAGTTTCTCTCGCTTCAATTACTTTTTTTTTCAAAATACAAACGCTTCATAAAATCAACAGCAAAATCTACCATAATTATGGGTGCTGACGACGTCACTCGGGATCGAGTACATTACACAAGAAACAATATTAAAAATTGGTACTGATGGAAAGCTTGTTTTCATGCATTATTTGAGAAATCAATATCCTTGTGTACTTTGCAAATGTTACATTGCTGCTACTAATACTGTTTTTACTTTCTTCTTCTTCTCCTTCTTGTCGTCACCATCATCATCATCGTCATCATCATCATCATCATCATCATCAACAACATCATCATCATCATCATCATTGTTGTTGTTGTTATTATTATTATTATTATTATTATTATTATTATTATTATTATTATTATTATTATTATTATTATTATTATTGCTATTGCTGATGTTGTTGATGTGTCAGATGCATTCCAGTGGTTATCAGGTGTGAAGGGTAACCTATATACAACAATGTTTGAGTGTTACAAAAATAAATCATTGGGACCTACTTTCCTTAGTGGGAGGGGAACGCTTTTGAAATTAGGTGTTAAAGTAATCCTGAATCCGCACAATTTCCGAACGGTTGCAATTAACATTTCTCAGATTCCTCATATATGCTGTGAAAGGTCTTTATTAAAATCAACCCTCCTGGCTCGTGACCGACAGATACACACTTCACTGCTTGAGAAACTCTAGGCATTTCTAGTCATAGATTCAAAACTATTAACATTTGCAACATGAACCATTAGTAACAGCTTTATAATTTTCCGGTGACGTAAGTGGTAACTAGGTGTGACTGCACGCTTCATTTGATCCAATCTCAGGGCATCTCGGGTGACACATGAGGTAATGAAATGATTACGTCAATTCCTGATGGAAAAGCAGCCGGCAAACTGAGATTATTCAACTAAGCGCGGTAACTCTACCGAATTACTTTACGGAGTAGCATTCATTCATTCATTCATTCATTCATTCATTCATTCATTCATTCATTCATTCATTCATTCATTCTTCTTCTTCTTTGCATTTTGTATATTTTCGCTCCACTATTAGTGCGTGTACGTTTTAGATTTTTGAAAGAAATTCTTTTTAAAAGAAATTTTTTGCATGAAAACGTTATTGAAAATATCATTAGCCAAATTCTTAGAAATATGTTCCAATTTTTCACATACTTTAAAAATATTTTTGTGTATACCGTATTCTAACTTATAAAACGTTTTCAGCTTGAAACTGCATCGACCCAGACCTGCCACCGCATAATGTGTGACCGATCTGGCTCGTTATGCAGTTTGTTAGGAATAAAGTAAATCGTACACAACAAAGACCATAATCTGCTGATTCATTATGGGATTGCAGACCAGGATATTTGTTGTTTGCAGGTTGACTCGAAGTTTAAGGGAGGACATACGGCAATGTTTGTTTCAGAACCAAAAAAAAAATATATGTAAACGTGTCCTTGTTGTATGGCAGTGAATACAAACAATCAAAATGAAATAATCAAAAGCACGGACTTGTAATAAACTTATCTTGTAAAACGACCAGTCTTAGGGTGAAACGATAGTTGAACTTTCGTTGAAAAAATTGCTTCTTTTCACGAGTTTACTTATGAAGAAACTAACATGCATTCCAGTCGGAAAATCCTCTACGTTTTTGGTAGAGCCAAAAACGAAACCTTAGATG
Source organism: Potamilus streckersoni (assembly GCA_016746295.1). NCBI lineage: Eukaryota > Metazoa > Mollusca > Bivalvia > Unionida > Unionidae > Potamilus > Potamilus streckersoni. The sequence goes on along the minus strand of JAEAOA010000150.1, from coordinate 37,153 downwards.
TAATTTGCCTCCATTGAGATCTATCATCGGAACTACTTTTGGTGTCTGCGGTATGATGCCCAATGCTAGAATCACTATAAATTATTACAATGCAGACATCGTGCCGATATGACTGAAAAACTGTTATGGCAACTTTAAAAATCCAAAATCACACACCCGTTTTCAATTGGTGCTGAATTTAATATTTTCAATAATCGTATTTGGCTCTACATCACTTTACTTACATTGTTTTCGCTGTAAACATAACAGCCATCCCCGTTAGAAAAAGTGCTGATTAATGTGTTCCAACCCAAACATCTAGACACTTAAATTAAGCTTTCAGTATTTATTCAGCGCTTTTTTGGTCTCTTTTCTAGTTGTTAATTGACATCTATTTTACCTGCATATTTTAACAAATCAATATAATTGTCACATTTAGAATACAAAATGTGAATATTTTACTTTGTATTTTTTCTTTTTCCTCTCTTTTATCATCATATTTCTCTTTTCATCATCATCATCATCATCATCATCATCATCATCATCATCATCATCATCATCATCATCATCATCATCATCATCATCATTAATATTATCATTAATACTACTACTACTACTACTACTACTACTACTACTACTACTACTAATAATAATAATAATAATAATAATAATAATAATAATAATAATGTTGATGTTGTTGTTGCTAATTACAAATTTGTCAACCAAAATTTCGAACTCGAATACTTTTTAAATTACTTCCAGTAGATCCACATTACAGATATTACAAATGACATGCAAGGTCGTGCTTCTTACATTTATATAACAAATGCTGTAATAAGCAATATATTGCAGACAATATCATTAGAGATATTACACATGTCAAACAGTATACAAGTGTTACGTTAATGAAGTCAAACTTTTGAGTAAGAAACGAATTAAATTTTTTTGGAGAAGTAATATACACTATATATTGTTAAATTCTACTTCTTCTACTACTACTACTACTACTACTACTACTATTACTACTGCTGTTGCTGCTGCTTATACTACCACTACTACCATCACTACTACGAATACTTCTATGACTAATAGGAATACTACCAATACTTCTACGAATACTGTCAATACTACAACGAACACTATCACTCTTACTACGGATACTATCGCTACTACTACCTATACTACGAATACTACCATTACTACTACGAATACTACTATTACTACTAAAAATACTACTACTACTACTACTACTGCTACAAGGAATACTACAAATACTACTACTACAACTACTACTACTACTACAAATAATATTACTACGAATACTATTGCTATTAAAAACAATACTACGAATACCACTACTACTGCGAATGCTACTTCTACTACTAGAAATAATACTACGAATAATATCACCACTACTACTGCTACTGCAACTAGTACTACTGCTAGAAATAATACTACGAATAATACCAGTACTTCTACTACTGCTACTACTACTAGAAGTAATAATAATTACGAATAATACCACTACTATTACAAATGTTATTACTACTGCTACAAGTAATACTACGAATGCTACCACTACTACTACGAATACTACTACGATAACTATCACTACTACTACTTTTACTACTACTACTACTACTACTTCTACTACTACTACTACTACTACTACTACTACGAATGCTACCACTAAAACTGCGAATACTACTACGATAACTATCACTAGTACTACTACAGATACTATCGCTACTACTACTTATACTACGAATACTACCATTACTACTACGAATACTACTATTACTACTAAGAATACTACTACTACTACTACTACAAGGAATACTACAAATACTACTACTACAACTACTACTACTACAAATAATATTACTACGAATACTATTGCTATTAAAAACAATACTACGAATACCACTACTACTGCGAATGCTACTTCTACTACTAGAAATAATACTACGAATAATATCACCACTACTACTGCTACTGCAACAAGTACTACTGCTAGAAATAATACTACGAATAATACCAGTACTTCTACTACTGTTACTACTACTAGAAGTAATAATAATTACGAATAATACCACTACTATTACAAATGTTACTACTACTGCTACAAGTAATACTACGAATGCTACCACTACTACTACGAATACTACTACGATAACTATCACTACTACTACTTTTACTACTACTACTACTACTACTACTACTACTACTACTACTACTTCTACTACTACTATTACTACGAATGCTACCACTACTACTGCGAATACTACTACGATAACTATCACTACTACTACTACTACGAATGGTACCAATACTACTATGAATACTACTACGATACCTATCACTACTACTACTACTACTACTACTACTACTACTACGAATGCTACCACTACTACTACGAATGCTACTACGATAACTATCACTACTACTACTACGAATGCTACCACTACTACTACGAATACTACTACGATAATTATCACTACTACTACTACGAATGGTACCACTACTACTACTACTACGATAACTATCACTACTACTACTACTACTACTACTACGAATGCTACCACTACTACTACGAATACTACTACGATGACTATCACTACTACTACTACGAATGCTACCACTACTACTGCGAATACTACTACGATAACTATCACTAATACTACTACTACTACTACGAATGCTACCACTACTACTGCGAATACTACTACGATAACTATCACTAATACTACTACTACTACTACGAATGCTACCACTACTACTACGAATAATATATGATTACTACGTCGAATATAACCATTACTACGAACACTATCACTACTACTACGAATACTACTATGAACGCTACCTCTACTACGAATACTACTATGAATTAATACTGCTACTACTACTACCACTAGTTGGTGGTGGTGGTGACTTAGAGGATGATGTGGGCGACGACAAGCGGTAACATAGATGATGACGGCGATAATAATAACGTTCGCGCTGATGTGGATGACATTGATTATGACAACGATGATGATGCTGATGCGGCTAATACATATGATGATGTAGTGATGATAGTGATGGTATTGAAGAACACAAACTATCACTTATTCTTGCCAGTCCAAGAGTCACTTTCAGTGTCTATTCAATGCTACCAAATTCTTGAACAGGATGAGATAATAAAATCGTATTGGATTATTTCATTTTTATCTGATTTGATAATAGAAGGGTCCTGCAAGGCTGTGGTATGTGAAGTGTATAAGCTGAACAGACCTCGAAATACAATGGTGACAGACAAAAACATTTCCATACACATAAATCAAGACAGCGCATGTTAGTCAAAGCCTTCACTTGTATGTATAACCATCTGTCAAGATGAAGCGGTAGATAGGAAGGAATAACCTTGTGGACACATTTACGTGAAATGGGATTGGAACCAGACACGCCACCTAAAAAGAGAGAGAGGATAGGAACCAGACACGCAACCGAGAGAGAGAGAGAGAGAGAGAGAGAGAGAGAGAGAGAGAGAGAGAGAGAGAGAGAGAGAGAGAGAGAGAGAGAGAGAGAGAGAGAGACGCACACACATACATACATACATACATACATACATACATACATACATACATACATACATACATACATACATACATACATACATACATACATACATACATACATACATACATACATACATACATATAGCTCCGGTTAGTACCTTGATAACACACTCATGTCGATTTCTCTTTGGTCGGAAATGCAATCTCTTGCCTTCATTTAAAATGTTTAGTGATCGTTCATTAAAGGATGGTACTTCTGGCGTTGGTAAATTTCCTTCACCTACAGGTCTTCTTACACCAACATCAAGAGAGACTGTTTAGAACACTTTAATAAAGTTGTATTCCTCGTAACCGTTGTACAGCTGATATATATATATATATATATATATATATATATATATATATATATATATATATATATATATATATATATATATATATATATATATATATATATATATATATATATAAAGAATACAAATCATATGGCGAATAACAACCCTTTAAAGCGCTTAGGCTAGTTAGTTACTAGTTTCGTACTGTTCGTCGTCAATTTGCATGGACAGGTGTTCGTTGATTCAATTTGTTCAGCATGATAGATACATACACAATAGATATCGAACGCAAATTGTATAATGCATCTTAATGGGAAAATTTATTCTTGTAGTTGAGTTTTAAATTGAACTGATAGGCGAGGGCGTGATTAGTAGACAGGCTCGGTTTCGTTTGCTTGGTTTTGATCTGGCATTTATATAATGAAGACCTTGAAACTGGATTCAAAGATGATATTTAATTACGACAATTACATTTAATTCTATTTAAGTAATGTGAGCCATGAACATATAATGACAGAGCAGTTACGATGGTCGTCTGAAAATAATACACCGCGCATAAAGATCCCATTTCTATGTGATTTTTCGTCCACTTCAATTACCGTATTTACTAGCTTATAAGCCTGGTCCAACTGGCAACGTCACAGACAAGTCTGGTTCAACTGGTAACATTACAGACTTTGATCTGCATAATGCGCTAGCAGATCAGGGTATATGGTGTTTGTTTTCCCGACTAACTGCTGAGACCCACATCTGCAACGGCAGACCTAGATATGTGCAGTTTGGTGTTGGAATCGAGTTGTAGGCGAATATACACAATGTATGACATATTCTGAACTTTTGTATTTGTTAAATTGTTTTTTTCTGCGGGTTTAACGCTATTTCTCAGCACACGATGAGCTATACATGGCTGACAGTATAAATAGTGGATGAAGAAGTCGCCAGGCACCCTGCATATGCGACTATAATGTCCAAATGAATTGAGGAAAACCCCGTGAAGAACAATCGATCCACGGTAAGGTATGGACATGCTTTCTCACATAACCACGTAGGCTCAGCCTAAGACCAGAACCCACCCGGGCAGATGTGAGACGACCGTGGTTGGTAAAGGCGTGCACTTTACCCTACCAGGGGGGGGGGCCGTATTGTTTATGATTCACTCTGGCTTGAAAATACTCGTGACATACCATGTCTAAGAAGTTTTATAATACATAGTGCTATGTATATTTAATTTATATTATTTATTGGCTTTTTCTTAATGATTATATGTTATATACATTTGTATTTTGTACTTGACTTTGTCCAAAATCAAGTTCTAAGGCCATTGGTTTTATAAACAGCATACTACATTTCTAATATTTCTCTGTCTGAATAGATTGAATATTAGGATCGTTATCCATGGGAGTAAACATGTTTATCTTAATCTCAGTTTAGAATATCAGAGTTCCCCCATTGAAAAAAAAAAAGCAAAACAAAACATGTATTTGATGTTTACCATGTTCTTTATTATAATTTTAGTTAAAGACCTTGTCTTGTTAACAACTTAGGATGTTCTATAAACGAACTCTTGATCCACATCGTGGATCTATTTTTTTTTGTGTCTTACCTTTTTATATATGTTGTTTAATTGAGAAATTACTCATTATTGCATTTAGATTATTAGAACAGTCAATGTTATTGTGTTCAGTATTTTCATTTGAGTGGAATTATTTATTTAAAGTATTATTCACTTTAAATTAGAAGTGCTCAGCAATAATATTCTTGGAATGAAACATTAATTTGGAATTTTAGTGAAATCAGACACAACATATTGGATTATAATACTGTGATACATCAAAAGGCTCTTATCACATCACAACAATCCAGCCTACATGATCATTACCACAGACGAAACAACAGGCACATCAACACATTCAATATTGGAATTTAATTTGAATATCACTTGAATTCAGATAGAACTTTATACATTTAAATTTGTCAAATAAAGTTTATGACTGTTTGAGATTTAACTCAAAATAATTAACTTTTCACGTTGTATTTTAGGGAAATAAATTATTTCTTGAATTTTACAAAACGTGCTGGTTTTTGCTTAGTTTAACGTTAAGGCCATAGAGTCGTAAAGAGCAAAATATTCAACAATCGACGGTGTATTATTAGATTAAAGTATACTGCTATCTACTAAGGGTGGTCGGATTAAAAGAAGCAGGGGCGAATACTCTTGTCATAATTTAAATTTTATTTATTCATTTCCTTATGCAAGCGATAAACGCGACATGAAATCCACCAGACTTTAAACATAGAATGAGATATGCTCCATTTATGGAGAATATACTGAGAATGCTAAACAGTCGACCCACCTGCCTTTGCTTCGTGTCTTTATTTTTTTATGTTCACATGGTTTACGTACTGTGCTTTTAGTCAGGTAAGAGAAACTATTTATGCTTCTTTAAATCAGTCACCTTAGTCTCTAACGAAAACACCAATACAAAAATTAAATGCTAATCCATCAAAAAGAACACTCCTGTTATGAGAGGTTTTTTTTTTAGCATGTTCATGTTTTTTTTTTTTTTAATTCCTTATACACTGTGACTGATTTTCATCTACGAGGAACAAGCACTAAAATATGAATGAGCCCAAGTTCATGAAGATGTACATGTTCAATGAATTCTGTTTATTGTTTTTATTTTTGACCTGGTCCATAAAAAATGGAAACTACTTTTTGAGCAAAATCTTATCATATATGAGCAGTAAGCCTACCACCTGGCCAGGCCGTGACCCTATGGACATCAGAAACTTGGTCCACAACTGGCCAGGCTGTGACCCTATGGACATCAGAAACATGGCCCGCAACTGGCCAGGCTGTGACCCCATTGACATCAGATACATGGTCCGCAACTGGCCAGGCCATGACTCTACGGACATCAGAGACATGGTCCGCAACTGGCCAGGCCGTGACTCTACGGACATCAGAAACATGGTCCCTAAATTGACCAGGCTGTGACCCCATGGACATCAGAAACATGGTCCGTACACATTATTATCTATTCTGTATGCCATCACTGTGTCTATGTAGGTATAAAATATTTATTATTAAAACATATGAATCAAGATGTAGAACAGAAACAAGGGCTTCATATAACCATGTCTTTTAATTATTAAATGTCATAATGGTTCAATTTCCTTAATTTTAGCATTAAAAAAATTCTTCCTGCAAACATATCATCAAGAAATGACAGTATCTCTTTAACTAAAAAAGATTTTGGTTTTAAATTTACTCTGTTCTTATCGTTGATACTTTTATGATGACTATTTTGTTGCTGTTGTTTTTCTTGTATCGCCACTAAACCAGTCAGTTGAAGAACTTGATTATAGAGATCAGATATAATTTGTTGATACAGAAAGGATATTTTTGGCCGAATACTCAGTACATTATTGACAGATGAGGCAGGGAACTGATCTGTGACGACCGAGAGATAAAATTCAGCCGATAGCTCGAAGTGAGTAGGCTAAGGGAGGTAATTCAATTTGGACGTATAATAATGATCGACTGGGTTAGCATTTAAACATGCTTTTTAAACTTAGGATCTCTCTCTCTCTCTCTCTCTCTCTCTCTCTCTCTCTCTCTCTCTCTCTCTCTCTCTCTCTCTCTCTCTCTCTCACACACACACACACACACACACACCCTTTATAAATCATTGAAGACATTCTCTTCTCAGGAAGAAATTTCGTTTAGGAAAATCATTTATATCTAGTTATTTAAACAGCATACGGAATAGACGCTTACATTACAAAACACAATTATTGCAACCACTCCAACAATACGGATATAAGGGAAAATACGGGATTCAGATTTATTGTTTGATATACAATACACTGTTCCGTTTCTCTCTAGGATTTTTATATGAAACTCGGCATCATCGGTCAAGAGAAGGAACGTGGTTACAAATAAGAAATAATTTAAGATTTTTGTGTAATATCATCTGTTTGTTAATTCCACTATCCACCAGTTTGTCTTAGTGATATCTCCGATCCTTCTAGTGTCTGTTTGACTGTCTGTGTGGGTGACATACTTAGTAATATCCCGCCATGCACTGGGAAGGTGTTACATTGGGATCAATAAAGTCAAATCTGTGAAATTTCCACTAAAGAAAATTTAAAAATAGCATTTAGCAGACATTTCAATATAAGCACATGAAGAAAGTATAAACTTAAGAAAATATCTACTTTATTTTAGAGACCCGTATTCAACGCTTTATGATGCAGCTGTCTATTAAAAGATAGTCGTTGGGTCATTATTAAACGGTCATTGGATCATCATAAGATAGTCATTGAATCATCATATGATAGTCATTGGATCACCATAACATAGTCATTAGATAATCGTACGATAGTCATTAGATCATCATAAAATAGTAACTAGATCATCGTAGAAAAGGCCATTTGATCATCGTAATAGTCATTATTTTAAGATAATCATTGGATCATCGTATGATAGTAATTTGGTCATCATACATAGTCATTTGATCATCAAGATAGTCATTGGATCATCACGAATAGTCATTATCTTTAGATAATCATTAGATCATCGTAAGACAGTCATTTGATCATCAAAAATAGTCATTAGATCATCAGGTCAGTTATGGGATTGTCAAAGAAAAGTTAACAAGTATGTTTGTCAATCAGCCATACAGTAAAATGACTTCAAAGATGTCCTTTCGGATTTCGTTACACCTCTATTGCGATATCACCAAGAGATTAGTATGTCTTGGCTAAACAGGGTATCTCTTAAGACGGGTGTACTGTCTTTCGAATGCTTGCATATTCTTAGTATAATTTCTTAAGTTACTTGTATAATGTATTATCTTGTCATATTCTAATGGTGAAAGAGACGACTTTAACCTCAAAGATAATCATCTGTTTCGCTGAATGGTGTTAAAAATTACCATAATGCAATCCTTTAACATTTATGCCTGTTTAATATTCTGTAAACAGTTCTTTGAATTTGGTTTCTTTATAAAGAGATTATTTATTCAACGGTGACTAACTTCTTGAATGATAACAATAAACTCATTGAAAATATAACACAGTTTTAGACAATTCACACAATTATAAAATACTACGACTTAAAATGTAAATAATTACTTTAGATCCTCAGCCTTTCATTTACCTGTGAAAAACTTGAGAAAGTACAATAAGGGAAATGACAGGTTATGAGCAGGTTATGTAAATATTGATATATCATACAGACTGTAACCCACGTTTCATCGCTCTTTTTCAGACTTCTCGGAGGTGGCAGTCTAAGCACACTTAAAATAGCAGGCGTAGAAAATAATTTAGGATGAAGGGAAAATAATTGACCTTTTGAGAACCTGCGCTAAGTTTCCCGATTGACAAAAGAAAGGAGTAAATGTATTTTAATCTCAAGATTAGTGACTTGCTTTCAGATAAGAGACACTATTATGTGAATAGTCGTTAAAAGAAAATTTAAAATAGTCGTTAGAAGACACTTTAAATTCAGGCAGACGAGAATTTCGCATGAAAGTTGTATTCATTCCCCATAAGTGAACATTGACTCCAATGTCTCCAGGTATCATGCTTTATTTAAGTAATAGGCAGGTTTATTTTGAGAAAACTACAAATGAAGGCTGAAGTGGAAGGCACATAAAAAATTGTTGGACGTGATCGAGAAAACAATAACAGTGACATGATTTGATGGCACATATGACAGGGTTCGATGATACATATGACACGTTATATGAGAATAATGACAGGGTCTGATGAG
>JAEAOA010000150.1:5000-25000 GCA_016746295.1 Potamilus streckersoni | reverse complement strand
ATTAATAGCAGTGATTATTAATGGACCGGAAGCTCAAGGTGATGCTGTCACGTGGGCAACTTGAGCTCAGTCACTCGATCATATGATGAAATTTGTTGTATCAGTATAACAGAAGGGTTAATTTAATTTTGTATAATTTTGAATCTCCATTTCCGAGAGATAGTAAATCATTTACGTGTCATGTTCGATTTCATTTTGTGTATGCAATTGATTAAATTCTTGTGGTTTTTTTTTTACATACGGGGGCTCCTGTTATTCTATTTTATATCTCTGAACAGATCTCTGTTATTCCATCCTCTAATTTAATTTTATTTTATTGTTTACTCGATCCAAGTAATAACACCATGGTCGATCATCTCAGATAACGATAAACAAAACCAAAAGGTGTGGCGATCACATGTCGTCACTACCTCCAATCAAGATGCAAGACCCGTTCAGATACACAGCACACAACGCCTGACTCCTTAATTGCAAGCTTTTTCACTGCTAAAACCATAATGTTGATTTTTGATTTACATCATGCATATCAGTTGTTTCGTAAATTATTTTCATACTTAACATAAAATTTCAGAATTTTACAATCTTGTATTTTATTTTCGGAACTTTACAATTTTGTATTTTATTTTCGGAACTTTACAATTTTGTATTTTATTTACTATCCTCCCCATGCATACACCACCTCCACCATCAATTTCCCCAGTAACTGCGCATATAAACGTTCTGTGAAAATAAACTTTCTATCGTGTAGGAAATAAACTGAAAACTTTGATAAAATCATTATCACGAAAGCATCTATACTTAGATAGTTCTTTGGTCTTCTACGGAAAGTAATCAATTATTGCGAGTTTTGATATTTATCATTTTATTTGAAATAAACCACACTCATTTTACAAAGCATATAACATCCTATTAAAATCACTTGCAACATATTCTGATAAAGCGAAGTGACAAAATTTGCTAACATGCGTGCTTGTTGAACGTAATTTAAACGGATCTTTGAACTGTTTTTCATCACGAACAGACTGTTTCTTTAAGATGTGGCTATTCTGTCAAAACCGTAACACACCTCTGTCGATCACAAAACTTTCATTTACCTGCATGCTAATTCTTTCATTCCAACCGATTCTGATTGATCCTATAACTTTTATTTACCTGTGAAATAGCTGAGAAAGGAAAGGTATGCAAAGGACAGGTTATAAACTGATTTTGTAAATAAAAATATGCTGATAGAATGTTTCCCACCTTTCATCTGTAATTTTTACACACATGGTTGGCGGCAATCTGGGCACACTCGAAATGTCAGACTGAGGCATCTTGTTACGACCGGGTTTATTAGGTGATCTCTTCAAACTCTGCCCTTAATCTCTACAAAAATATAAAGAAATGTACTTTGCTGGCAGATAAAGTACGTTATGTTAGAATACGGTAAGTACTTTGCAGATAAGAGATTCCATTATGCAAATAATCCTTTTAAAGCAAGGCATGTTAACTTTAAGAATAAATAAAAAGAAAAGTGCTAAGCAAAATTTAACATACGGACTTTTTGTTCATTGCAAGCAAGTGGGCAGTAATTTCACTTTGTCAAAGTTTCATTTCCTATATCACAACATATTTGGTTTAAAACAAAATTTAAATTAATTAAAAGATAAAGAGGTTTAGGAGATAACCTTAAACTCTAATTTGCAATAGATAGTCAGCAATAGATTCTACATTTAAATTCTTCATCCACAAGTTACACTGGCCGCCATGTATAGCCAATCTTGCGCTGCGAAATGGCGTTGAACCCCAAAACAACAACAATTTCTACAATCGTTCGAATACGCCGAATCACTTCCATCAGAAAACAAACGCAAGTTTGAAAATTCAAACGCCGAATTTATCATGAAAATAAGCTGCAGAGATGGGAATATTTCTGCGAGGACGACATGGGCATAGCTGAGATTACGCAATGTTGCTAGTAAGTGACGTAAGGTATTCCATTCCATGACAATATATAATTCTGTTATCAATGATGAAAGTTTTCTTCATATAAAAGTAGATATGCTCAGTATTTGAAATATTTGTTGAAAAAATATAGAACCAATAGTAGCACTTTGATGTACAAGATACTAACATGCTCTCACAATGTCATCGTATCGTCCTTTAGCCGTATTATTCCATCGTATCATCCTTTAGCGTAATAATACATCGTATCATCCTTTAGATGTATCAATTCATCGTATCATCCGTTAGATGTATTAATACATCGTATCATCCTTTACATGTATTGATTCATCGTATTATCCTTTAGATGTATTAATACATCGTATCATCCTTTAAATGTATTGATTCGTCGTATCATCTTTTAGATGTATTATTCCATCGTATCATCCTTTAGCCGTATTAATCAATCGTATCGTCCTTTAGATGTATTACACACCGTTTAAATATCTTACTAATAATTCGTTTTCTTTTGTCATGGTTTTCTTTGTGGCTTTATTTGTTTCTTAAATATTTCCCCTACCTCACCCCAATTCTTAATTGCTTGCGAAAATCTTAATGTCACAAATAATGTAAAATTTTACAGATGTATTGCTTGTATTAACTATAAACTTTCAACACGATCCAGTTGGTGATGCTTACCTTACCAAATCTCGAGGTTTCCATATATATTTCCAAAATTCATAGTCCAGTGTCCTTTATTGTCAGTGTGCGGTTCAACAAGTTAACTGTCAAACGTCCTTTATTATCAGTGTGCGGTTCAACAAGGTAACTAGTATGCATCCATTCCTGAACATTTACCAAACTGCAAAGTTTCTATCACGTTCTCAAAACTCGTATTATCTATTAACGATGTATTATTATCTTACATGATCGCACAAGTAGCAACGACATTACTGACAGGAGAGGAAAAGTAGTAGACGTGTCAACTGTTAATGCAACCCAGTAATCTGCACGGAAATAAACAACTATTAATGTGGTATGATTTAATGGTCATTACGTCCTGTTCATTTTGGCACCGATTTCTGAGGAACTTGACTAAAGAAAGCACTGACAACAGTTTGAAAAAAAAAATTTGCAATTTACAGTTAGAATTCATATCATGTGGTACATACTGCTTTTCTTTGGAACACACTCAAAATCAAATTATTACGACGCATATTCGTTATTTTATCATCTTGAAATTATATCAAACCAAGTCAACTGAAACGAAAAAAAATCTAAACATTTAGCTAATGCAGGTATAGTCCTTATGGTGTTTGTATATTAAACATGCTGTCATGTTTTCTAAGCCAGCAATAAAATAATGTATAAGCTATACTCTGCTTGTCTTGGGAATATTGTCGCTAGCCATGTGTTTGATGTCTAAAGATTTCCGCGGGCAAGGTTACATACCCTCCGGAGACCGGAATCTTGAATCGGCAAAGGCGATAGATCGCACCACCTAAACAAAGGATTGTAGTTATCACACCTATGTGACGAAATTGATGCTGTAGCCGAGACAGTCGAATTCGAAAGAAGAGTGGTAGAGGTACAGAAAGTGCATGAGGAGGAGAACGAGTCGAGAGAAAGTAGAGGAGGTGAAGGAGTCTGGAGAAAAGCGAGGAGGAGGAGGAGAAAAAGAATTCTGGAGAAAAGTCGAGGAGAAAGAGGAATTGGGAGAAATATGAGAGAGAGGGCTATACCAGATGAGTAGGAATGCAAGAACATGTGGAAATCAATCTCACACTGCTAATCAATTGATGCAATATACTTATTAAAAGATCGAGCGGAAGGAGTGTAATTGGGAATTAGAGTGATTTGATTATTGAACTTTTATTATATTGTTATTCATTGAATTTCAACCTATTTTGTATATTAACTATCTAACCGTGGGCATTGCTCTCTGAAGGCTCAGAGCTTTATATCTATATTTCACTAAATTTAACTTCCAACAAAATAGTGTATGTGTGGGACTTCTCTAATAAATTAATAAAAACATTGGGAGCACACCGTCCCTACCATAACAATCATCACACATCGTAGAACACAGTAATTGAAGAAGAGTGTCAATTTTTTTTTACCAAATTGTTCAAAAGCTACCAAGATCTGGTCTTGGTTCGCCAAGTTATCATTGCTCATTATACGTTAGCCAATATTAATATTTTTTATCAAAGATAGAGAGAGTAAATAAAATAAAAACTCACGTGCTTGTATTCTTTTGGAAAAGAGTCGATGAATTCCGTAAATGTGAGAAAGTTGACGAAACATTTTCAAATGTTTAGCGAAAGTGGTATCTGGAAGCTAAATTAACTGATCAATATTAAAAGCATTGACACTAACTAAAATAGTTATTCAATGACAATGCTTTAAGTCATGAAAATTTATAACACAAAATAATTATTTTGTAGGAAAACTTGAATCAGTTGACACATAGATCATTTTAAAAACAGCTGTGCACAATCTTCCTGAGGAAACTTAAAAAGTTTCAACTTTCATTCAAACCATTCACACGTATTCTACTAAAATCTGAGAAAGATCTTTAAGTAAACTTGGATCTAATATTCTAAATTCTGAATTTGATGTTATCGTGGATTTTGCACTAGGCTTTATGCAGCCGAAAACTGAGATAATTAAACATGCCTCGAAAAGTATTTCTAGCGAACGAAGAGAACAGTCCAAAATGAAACTAAAATGTTTTGGTCTGTTTGACAACTCTTTCAGAAAGTCTGCAAATGCATCTCTGTATCATATCAATAAATGGGATGCAATTATTTGGAATATATTGAGTATATTTTTATTTACCTATAATTAACTAGAATTTCACCTGTAATTAGCTGGATTTCATCTGACATAATACTTTGGAAAGTAGAGATCTTCAGCAAAAGCGTTGAAGATATAAAATCTGAATATCAGTTATTTGATCTATGATACACAATGATTTTGACGAACTGGACAATCTAAAAACCAGTATACTTCAATCTATTCAATGCAAAATGTCAGAGTTACTTAAGCATTTCATTCCAGGCCTGGATCAACTTAGTTTTTTGAACATACAAAACTAGGAGTAAGAGCAAAATATACCTATCACAGGTGGAGGGGATTAGCTTGTGAGTTTAAATGCTCAAGACGTTTTATCACACCTTTGGAAATCATTTTATCATTGAACGATAGTCCAAGTATTGATCTCGACTTAAAAGCCTTGTTTAGCTTCTTGTAGTCTCTACTGTGTTTAATATCCTCTTCATTGAAAGGACACGAAAGAGATAACCAGTCCCGGCCTCGTGTTTGGCAGTAAAAGCTTGGTTACCAGTCTGGAGATATTTTATTTTGAGAGCTCTTCACTTTTGAGGTGCAATATGTCTTTAATGGCCATACAATTGTCTGTTTTGATCAGGGTACGTGCAATACGTTCTCCTGCGGAAGCACCCGAAAGTGAGAAATTGATCTATAGAAGTGCCGCATGTTGGATTATTCTCATTTTTGAACATTTTGCTGCAACAAATCAATACAGATAAGACACAAGCTGTAATGCATTTTCCTAAGTACTATAGTACAATAAATTAATATTTACAGTCGTGTTATTTGAGCGTGTTGATTGATTTCATTGTTGACAGAAATAGCTGCTAGTATGAAAAAAAAATTAAAATACATTTTACAAGCGTTTTTTATGCCAGTACGTAAGTGTGGAAAGGTTTTGGTTAGAGGACATGACCTAATGTATAACCTGACCTTTTGAATAACTGGAACATTCTTTTAAAATTGAATTTGATTGGAAAATGTCCCTGATCCCATTTCTTTAAGTGTGGTTTAGGTGTTTATATTAAGGATTAAGGTTGATTATATTAAAATTACTCTCTCTCTCTCTCTCTCTCTCTCTCTCTCTCTCTCTCTCTCTCTCTCTCTCTCTCTCTCTCTCTCTCTCTCTCTCTCTCATACACACACCTGTCTCACACACAGACACAGGCTCTTATATATATATATATATATATATATATATATATATATATATATATATATAGACACAGGCTCTTATATATATATATATATATATATATATATATATATATATATATATATATATATATATATATATATATATATATATATATATATATATATATATATATATATATATATATATATATATATATATAAGGCTGGATCTCCACGGACTTATACACATACATTTTAACTCAGTATGCATATAGATCCCCCACTGATATTTAATTCTAGCAAACTTCTGGTTCCTCTGAAGCCTACATTGACAGATTTAACTGCATTGTTATTCTATCAAACATCTCAACACTTCATTTTAAATGAAATATTTTACCGCCTTTCAAATTACCTTGGTTTTTTTCTCCCTTATGTGATACGTAATCACTGTTACCGTTGTTTTTCAGTAATTAAAACCTTTAAGTCTAACCGTTGCTATTGGACATCATTAAAAAAAATTGTATGTACACACATCAGCGAAATTTTATTACAAAGGATGAATGTTCTCCGACTTAAAACAAATCAATCAAAATTCAATCTACACAAAACTATCCCGTTTTATAGCGATAGGTGATGCTTAGTTTAACACTCACACACACACACACACACACACACGCACACACACACACGTGTTGTGTGACTTTGGTATTACATATATATTATATTTTCTAAATACATAGAAAACGAACACACACGTGAATAATTTTCTTAAGTAATTTGTTTTTAAATATACGTTGAAAGTTTCATATCAAAATAACGAAAACATTTCACATTGGTGTTGGAGAATGTTTCTTATCTTGAATATTATCGTCATTGGGTACTATATACGCACGCGTACTTTAAATAAAAGATAACTTTTTCCTTTGGAAAATATGTATTACATGTTCTTTGTTTCAAATCTGTCGAGTGAGTCATACTGAAATCGCACCCATTGGTGGGGTCAAGAGGTTAACACCATTAATTGAAGATTAGTGTAAGAAAATCTCCGTGTTCCCCCCCCCTAAGTAGTTAACTACCATACAGGTGAGAATCTTTGTCATTTTTGTCACATTCCCATATTATCGAAACGAACTGGTATAAAAACCTATTTAAGCTGAAATTGCAGTACTCAGTCACAATCACAAAAACAGTCAGGCAAAATGCGACTCTGTTAGCTATTTGAACGCACGATTTAAGTTTGTAAAGAAATACCAATTTTAATGATACCACAGACCCCACACATTCAGTGCCGGATTTAGACAAAGCGAGGCCCTAAGCTACGGGAAGCTATAGAGGCCATATCTGGTATAAAATAAATTTGATGGGCTCTTTTAGACGGAGCTCAGACTTTGAAGCCCTAAGCTGTAGCTTGTTTAGATTATGCCTAAATCCGGTACTGCACACCTTGCAGGCAGATATGATTTCCTTGCAGTTAAATCAACAAACGGCCATTGGTCAAAAGGGCAGTTAACAAAGAATGGACATATGGTGTTTTATGAATCGTTTTATTTTAATATTCTGTCTCTAATAAGGCAGCCTCCTCTTCGTTTTTTTCTAACATACATCATCAATCGTGGGTATACCCATGAAAGTAGACAAAACAGAGAATTAGCAAAGAATCCGATGGCCGACACATGCGCAAATGATTGGTACATGTTTGTCTCTTTGCCCTGAATATAATTTGCTAAAACCTGAAGAGTGGAATGGTATCAGCTCCTATTAAATTAGTACTAATTAGGCAATTAAGTACTCTGAATTGAGATTTTTTTCGTAGAAAAAGATGGACATTTTACGGTGCACTACCCTTCTGATATGGGATTTTATTTAAATTCAGAAGAAAAAAGTATTTGTACCCATGATTGATTTAAGACCGGAAAATACATATTTGATTGATCCGATTTCGAAATATGGTTGATGGGAAATAAATGATTCGCCAACTGCCCACGCTTTCTTTATATATCGGCAACCGTGCATTTAATCTGCTTCTGGGCTATTGTCACGCCCAAATAAGTGTCCGATGTAAATTTCCTATAACGTGCTGACGACAAAGGGTGCTGCATATATGAAGATAAATGACGTTTGGATACAGATAATTTTCATCTTTTAATTTTTAATAATGTTTGTTGAACTCTTCAAAACTGGACCCGAATCAGATTTGTCAAGTGTCAATTTGTCAGTGTCAAGAAATTCATTTGTTATGCATAAACTGTGATAATTACCTCTTACTTTCAACACGATGTTTAGTAGAGTAAGCAAAATATATGTGTGGAATGGGTACGCATGACTCTAAGTTATACTAAAATTATAACAAATTAAAGGGACTCAAAGCATACGTTAGTGTGTGTGGGTGTGTATGTGTGTGTGTATGTTTGTATATGTGTGAAAAAGTTTTCAATCATGTATATTTGTGTACACAATGCTCTGTGTGCTGAATCCATATTAGTCTTGTCTGCACTAAGCCATTATTCCTTTTTCGTATGTTTGCCTCTCAGCTGCATTTTATATATTTATGTATGTGCCTGTACATATGTATGTAACTGAGTGCATAAGGAAGATTAGCTATGGTACTTATTGTGTCAGCCTCATAAAATATTTTATTATTATTATTATTATTTTTATTATTATTATTATTATTATTATTATTATTATTATTATTATTATTATTATTATTATTATTATTATTACCATTATTATTATTACCATTATTATTATTATTATTATTATTATTATTATTATTATTATTATTATTATTATTATTATTATTATTATTATTATTATTATTATTATTATTATTATTATTATTATTATTATTATTATTGCATGGTCGCGCTTTGGAGCCTCGTTGGGATACCTCTTTCCTTTCCAGGTTTCTGAGAGAGGGTTAAGATGGAGGAAGAAATTCAAGAGCCATGTTTTGGCAAGATATAAAATCACAATGATTGGAAAATATACATTGATGATAATGCATTTATACTTTTGTTTTATTTCTGTCACTAGATAACAGTTCTTGTTTAAATGAAATGACGTAATTAATTTCTACCTTCGGTACTCGTTTGTTTTCATTTATGTACAGGTGTATCGTTTTGAGTCCTAACGATGGAGTTGTTACTTCCCTGAAAGGCACTCACATTGTAACGTCATTATTTTAATCTAATGATGAATATTATTATTTAATCAATTTGTGATTGAATTTAAGTGTTTGTCAGGCATATATTATTAGCATACTAACACACACACACACACACACACACACACACACACACACACACACTGTCTTTGCAAACTAACAAACGCATACCCTAACAAGCCGTAAAAGTAACTAATTATAAGTAGGCCTACATCAGATATTTAATACACTATTTTATTTTGTCAATATGTGTGTAGATTAGTTTCCAGAAGAATCAGTTTTGGGGGTTGGTTTTATTCATTATCTTTCTTTGAGAAGGAAGAACATAACTACTTTCCCACCGGTTGTGAGTTCTCTTAATAATTTTTTTATCATATATATATATATATATATATATATATATATATATATATATATATATATATATATATATATATATATATATATATATATATATATATATATATATAGTTTCCGTAATAAATTCGTTATCATGTATTTATTATGAATTCCCGTAATAAAATTCATTGTAATGTATATTTTTGTGTGCTCCCGGAATAAATTCATTACCAGATATTTATTATGAATTCCCACAATAAAATTGCTATAATGTATATTTTTGTGCGATCAGTAATAATTGCATTATCAGGTATATTTTGTTGTGATTTTCCGTTATAAATTCATTATCATGTCTATTTGGTGTGAGTTCCAGTAATAAATTTGTTATCAGGTGTATTTGTCGCGCGTTTCTTTCAATAAATTCATTAACATGTATATTATTGTGAGTTTATTTAAATAAATTCATTGTCAGGTATTTTTTATTAATCTCTTTTTGCAGATATGACTAATGAGCAATTTCTCTTTCCTGATTAACACTGCTTTTTATATTTGCAGCCATGCATTGATTTTTTTTTTGATAATTGTCTTATCAATTTTGATTTCCATTGTAGATCCACTTATACGCGCAATCGACATGTGGTCGTCCCATTCGGATCACGTCAACGATTTATTATTGCTTGTTTATAATAATTATATAGGCGATGACTTCATTAGCTTTGATTGATCAATTAACACTCCATAAATTTAATATCTACTTAATATAGACTTAAAAACTATCAACGATTGGTCAGAGTAGTGGTTGGTCTACCTTAATCTTGAACACAGAATGGAATTTGAATGAATTAATTTATTTTCACACAACTAATGCCCGTGTTACACGAAATAAAATTTGAAAACGAGGTTCTTTCGGTCAATGACTACCATAAAAGCCTATTATTAATGTTTAATAGCTAGGAAAACTTATAGATTTAAAAAAAAGATTAATGTCTTAAAAACTTATATATTAGGCAGAAAAAAAAACATTTGAAAGAATTTTATTAACACCTAACCGCACATTACTGTAGCATGCAGATGTTTTCCTGGTTTGTTGCTCAATAAATGATTTTCTCATATAAAAAAATGCAGTTCGAAACAGGTAACATTGTACATGTTCTTACTAGTATTTCTTGCCGTTATTTAAAAAAATAGAATAACACGCAAAAAGTTGGATTGTCTTCGTGTTAGTGACAAAAATTTAGAAACTTAAAAAATATGCTGTTTTTAAAATATAATATTTTTCTTCTTATCTAACAGTCCGTCTTTCATTCACCACAAGCTTTTTTAGACAACGTGATGTGTTCTTAGAAATAGGCAAAGTTTGCTTAGATTAGTGCTAGACATAAAAAAAAATATTACTGCATATTCATTGTTAAACCCTCGGTTTAATATTTGTAATACACCCCCAAATCCAACAAAGGACACAAGCGACTACTCTACATTCAGAACAAAGTTGTGGTCAAAACCACATATTTGCCCGCCTAATTCTCTGTCGGTAACGGGGAATTTTAGGTCCCGCTTGCCAGATCTACCAATTATCGTATCGATCTAACGCTCGATTAATACATCAATTATTCCAGAGATAATCCTTTGGTGGCAACATAGAAAATGCATATCATTATACATTACTATATATTACATTGAACAATGTTTGAAATTAGTCAAGAGACTAATAAACCTTGAAAACTTTGGACAGCTGTAAGGATGAAATACTATGAACAACTCTAGTGATAAAGTACTATAGACAGCTGTAATGATAAAGTACTAAATACAGCTGTAGAAATTAAATACTATAGAGCAGCTGTAGGGATAAATACTATGGCCAGATGTAGGGAAAAATAATATGGGCAGCTGTAGGTATAAAATACTATAGACAGCTGTATGGCTAAAATACTATGGAGCTGTAGGGATGAAATAATATGGACAGTTGTAGATATAAAATATTATGGACTTTTGTAGGGATAAAATACTATGCACAGATGGAAGGATAAAATTCTATTGGATAGCTGTAGGGATAAAATACTATGGAAAGATGGAGTGATAAAATAATATGGACAGCTGTAGGGATAAAATACTATGGACAGATGGAGGAATAAAATACTGTAGACAGCTGTATGGATCAAATAATATGGACAGCTGTAGGGACAAAATGCTATGGACAGATGGAGGGATAAAATACTATGGACAGATGGAGGGATAAAATACTATGGACAGATGTAGGGATAAAATCCTATGGAAAGATGGAGGGATAAAATACTATGGACAGCTGTAGGGATAAAATACTATGGACAGAAGGAGAAATAAAATAATATGGACAGCTTGAGTGATAAAATACTATGGACAGATGTAGGGATAAATACTATAGACAGATGGAGGGATCAAATACTATTGGCCAGCCGTAGGGATAAAATACTATGAACAGATGGAGAAATAAAATACTATAGACAGCTGTAGGGATAAAATAATATGGTCAGCTGGATGGATTAAATACATTGGACGGATGGAGGGATAAATACTATGGACAGATGTAGGGATAAAATGGTATGGACAGATGGAGAGATAAAATACTATGGACAGATGGTGGGATAAAAAACTATGGACAACTGTAGTGATAAAGTACTATAGACAGCTGTTATGATAAAGTACTATAGACAGCTGTAGAGATTAAATACTATAGGGCAGCTGTAGGGATAAATACTATGGCCAGATGTAGGGATAAAATAATATGGACATATGGAGGGATGAAATACTATGGACAGATGGAGGGATAAAATAATATGGCAGGTGGAGGGATAAAATACTATGGACAGCTGTAGGGATAAAACACTATGGTCAGCTGGAGGGATAAAATACTATGGACATATGGAGGGATAAAATACTATGGCAGATGAAGCTATGCAATACTATGGAAAGCTGTTGGGATAAAATACTATGGACATATGGAGGGATGAAAAACTATGGACAGATGGAGGGATAAAATAATATGGCAGATGGAAGGATAAAATACTATGGACAGCTGTAGGGATACAATACTATGGACAGATTGAGGGATAAAATACTATAGACAAATGGAGGGATATAATACTATAAACAGCTGTAGGGATAAAATACTATGGACATCTGTAGGGATACAATACTATGGACAGCTGGAGGGATACAATACTATGGACAGATGGAGGGATAAAATACTATAGACAGATGGAGGGATATAATGCTATTGGCCAGCTGTAGAAATAAAATACTATGGACAGATGGAGGGATATAATACTATGAACAGCTGTAGGGATACAATACTATAGACAGCTGTAGGGATACAATACTATGGACAGCTGTAGGGACAAAATACTATAGACAGATGGAGGGATAAAATACTGTGGACAGATGGAGGGATAAAATACTATGGACAGATGGAGGGATAAAATACTATGGACAGATGGAGGGATAAAATGCTATTGATAGATGGAGGGATAAAGAATATTCCTCTGGAGAATATAAAATTTTTCGATAGAATTTATATTTAAAACCTTTCCCATTTTGGGTTCTCAAGTCAGTATAGCTTCAGATGATCTCAAAACCTTAAAACTATATATGATTCGTTAATTGGGCTGATCAGATTTTACTATATGGGATGAAAGAGTAGCGCTTAAAGTCAACACGCCGAAATAATACAGTAACATACATATGGATGTTCAGCTCATTGGACCTTCAGCCAGGTTAGCTGAGAAAAAAAGGTTGAGAAAACACAATCCCAGTTCAGTTTCATCAAGCGATTGTTATAATTCATCCTTTATTTCTCTTAGGTCAGTCATCCATCCATGTCCAGAAAATATTATACACGGATCTTTTAATTTGTCTGTGTTTGTCGTTCGGCAAGGAGAAATATATCCAGCTGGATGGATTAATTCCGTTGTTAGGGCGAACAATCTTTGAATCAAGCATGCATATATATATATATATATATATATATATATATATATATATATATATATATATATATATATATATATATATATATATATATATATATATAATGAAAACGAATATGCTAAAGTTTGCAAAATATGGAAATTATTTACCATTATTAGTATCATTTCATAAAGGGATTATAGCCTTCATTTAGCAAAGTAATTTCTTCCTTTCATACTCAAAAGCAACTGTAACTCTTTCATGACACAGGTCATTTAGTTCCAAAGCAGTTACTTCCCCTTTCCAGGTTCAAGTATAACTCTTTCAAAAGTGTCAAACGTTCCTTTTTTTTTTTTTTTAGCTCTTTGATATTAATATCATGATGGTGTGCTGATGTTCTGCACTTACTCTGTAAATCCATCCATATTTTAATCTATCTCTCTTATCTGTCATTCCAACCACTTGTCCGTCCATCAATCTCTGTCCAAAATTCAAATTATCTCTTATACTGGCACCGATGATTCTGCCCTCCTTTTTTTCCCTCTGATCATATTGTATTATCTGTAGCAATCTTTCATGTATCAAAAACTTACTGACATCTGTCTTTTTGCAAACAGAGGTTACTTCTCCTAAATCTTTGTAAATCATAAATCGTGTAAGTAGAAAGAGATACAACAGAACCATGTAAAATAAATCAAATAAGTGGATAACACGAACAAATGGACCACTGGTTGCTTTGCTTCTTTAATTACACATATTTCCAAATCAAACATTAATCTCCCACACTTTTGATTATATGTATGCACAGTTACTATTATTAAATTCAATAAACTACATGACTATCCTTAAAACCGCAAAGCAGACGATACATTTACAATCCCATCATTTCCGCGACCTTTGCTAGGGTTAAACACAATGGATCATGTTTTACTCATCGATTCACACAGAACATCTGTTCTCAAAAAGATAAGAGGAGAAGTGCGCGTGATTAGCTGATCGGAAGTGAAACATTCAGCCACATGAAAGGGCTTGCCCTTGCATCAGAATGGTGATGGTGTTATAGTGCGAGGTCAGTTAGTACTTGCTAACCAGAACACATATTTCAGTACCAGTCAACATCACTTGCAGACGGATTACTAACCACATTCCTTAAGCTTCGAATCGGTCCCAAAATTCATTGCGGCTTTAACAATAATTAAACGCACGAACATGCTTATCCTCCCTTCCGCAGTGATACAGTAAAAAATAGTGTATTTTGACATTGTAATTTGATTTCAGATGTCGGTTTTCAATATATATTTGTATGCTTTTATATCGTGTAGCTACGAAATAATCTTAAAGTACCGGAACCTCATCTTTTGTCAACGGCATTGGTTTGTATTCTTCGTTCGTGCTAAATACAAGTTACTAGCCCCAGGCTTATCTGTCGTATATACTTGCTAATAAGATTCCTATTGCGTCGGCAGATCTGGGTCTGTGCAATTTATTTATTATTGATTAGAACTAAAACCATAAACCCTAATCTGACACTTTGTTATGAATCGGAAGATTAGGATGCCATTTTGTTTCCACTTTCCACGTATCGTAAGGTATTCTTTTTCATATTAGCATTTTACGTGAAGACAGACCTATCAATTTTATAAGGGTAATGTACCATAAGCCTTACACTAACCTGAAATTCAATATTTGCTATATAAAGCTGATGCCACCCCGGCCCTCAAGTTCATTTTATCCGTTGATCTGAACATTCTTTTAGACTCGTGCTATTTTTTTGGCTTATTTGGTAAATGCCAATTTTCTTCACATGCATTTTTTAAATTCTTTGCTAAACATCATTTTTACCATCCTCCGTCGCTCTCTTTACAAAAGTTTTGTGAATTCCCTCGCAAAGTTATCGAAATTGTTATGCTACAAAAATGTTTGGAATGTAATGTATTCAATCTACGTTGGAGTGTATTTTTCTTGCATTGATTTGATAAAGGTTCATAAATTTGCACAAAATGGTTCACGTCACTATTGGTTTAATTGACATTTTCAAAATATTTTAATTTTTCTTGTTGCGCTATCACACACACACACACACATACATACATATATATATATATATATATATATATATATATATATATATATATATATATATATATATATATATATATATATATATATATATATATATATATATAACACTACAAAAACAACGATAATAATCCTAATAATAAATTAATAATAATAATAATAATAATAATAATAATAATAATAATAATAATAATAATAATAATAATAATAAGGATTTTATATAGCACCTAATCTTTAGCAGCTCTAAGCGATGAACAACATTTGACGACGCTTAAAAAGAATAAAAACATAATGAAATGATTACAAAAATAAAAACAAACACCACAAGATTAGAAACAGAAAAACATGCTGTAAATTTTTATGGGAAAAATACGTTAAAAGGATACATTATTAGGTCTTTAAGTCTGTTCTTGCAGTTGAAAATGATGAATTTTAAGAGCGCTCTTGAATGAGGTCACTGTGTCTTTGTGTCTAAGTTCAGTTGGCAACTCATTCCACGTTGCTGGGCTCTGGTATGCAAAAGAACCTTGTCCGTATGATTTCATCTTCATTGTGGGAATATTAAGAATGAGAGGGTCGAAAGAGGAGCGTAAGCATCATGCAGGTGTATACACATGGGTGATGTCAGATAGGTATGTTTGACTGCGTGATGTGTCGAATTTTGAAAACTCTTAGAAGCTTTGTTTAAAGGAATTGTATCAAAGTCAATTTAATTGAAGTAGAAAGGGCTAGAGATAGATGATTATTTTTCATTTCATCTCTGAACGTCAAAAGGGAATTCGTTCTAGACGAAGTAATATGACCGAGTCAGATGCTATGGTACAAGAGAATGACATAAGACCTTTCCCCAAAATCGGCAGGGTTAAAGGCGGCATCTGGCTTTAGATGATAGCTCAAAGAAAATGATTAATTACGGCATGATTAGTTGTTTAGTTTTCTGGTCACTCCAAAACTTCTACGAACAGGTTTAGGAAACAGTCTATTCCGATTGGTTAGTATGGATTTATGGGGGTAACTATGTACGAAATTAAAGGTTTTCACTTTAGGCAAATTCTTTAGTCTCTTCGATCTTTCGCAAGGAAAGTTAGTACGACTCCGAAATTCGTAAAAAGTACGTTTTTCGTATTGAGTAAGGGGCCGGATAGTTCTCTCAGGAGACGGCCTATACGTGAGGTTCGTGGAAACAAAGAATCGGCAAAAAGGTACGCAATCTTAGTTTCCCGATTTTAATATGTTATTTCATTTGTTGATCTATTTTGCAAATGTATTCTTGATATGATATATGTATGTATGATTTCATTTTGCAGGATTTTAGTGAAATGCTAGTCATGACATTTTATTCTTTGATTTTCTAATTATCAATTCATTTGGAGAATTGGCAAGAGTGAATGTAATTAAAATTTCATTAGATTAGTTGAAAAGATTGCATGTAATTGAATCTTTAATACATAGGAGTGATTATGAATTTTCATGAATGATTTAAGGAATGATAGGTAATATTTCATAGTTTTATGGATTAACTCTGTTTAGAATGAGTATGACCTAACATTACATGTATACCATATACTAGTTTGTAATATTTAATTGATCACTTAAGTGTATATCTATATGCTAGTTTGTAATATCTAATTGGACGAGTAAACTATTTTAGAATAGTTAGATCTGAGGGTCTAAGCATATGTAACTTAAGACTGCTAGATTGGTAGAGTCAGCAGTCGAGTGGGGGTTACATACGGGTTCATACGGCTGAGTTGAAATTAATTGACCATCCCTAACGTGACCCGAATTAAGGTCAGAACAAGCATCGACCGTTTATGTAAACATAACAGTTAGCTAACAGAAGTTACTGCGGCAGAATTTATGCCTTTTGTTTCTGAGCCGAATTAACGTAAAATACAGATATACTTGGGAATGTGACCTATTGTCTATTGCGAGACATTTTTATTTATTGAAGGAAACAGCTTTCCTGGATTTACATGAGGAATCCCTGAACGATCATAGGACGAAAACACATTCTACGCAGAAATCTAGTCCAGAGACGTTTGTTAAGTCAGAGTTAGACGGACAAGAGTCCAAGACGAAAACTAGACAAAGATCGACAAGCAGGGACGAACGGAAGTCTTGATGTCTGCATAAATTAGGTGATGAAGTCTCTCATCGTTACATTCAAAGGTCACATCTCTTTGGCAATGAGGATAGCAATTTAACGTGAAAGTAATTTTATATTTAAAGAAATTTGCATTGTGTTTTATTTGAGTACATGTTAGTACCATTCTTTCCTTCTTTGTAGCTAAGTCATTGATTTCTTTTCATTTTAAATTCTGTTTATAATCTGATTAAATTTTATATTTGTTCATTGAAAGGGGGCTCGTAATGTTTATTTCCTCAATATACTTGTTCAGTGATCTGCTTCCTTCTTTCTATTTATCCACACTGGGTAAATCACACCGCGGAGGTCATTCCCTAGCAACGAACCGTAGTGAAAGAGGTTGGTGTGTTTTGCACGCCGCCAATCTGCCACATAAGTGGGAGCCTCGTTCCGGGATATTTGAACAGTGGAAAAAAGCAGACCTGAACATATATTGAAAGAAATACAGCACAGTATCAGTGATAGATTTGTATATTTTTAAAAATAAGAAGCCACGAGTGTGAATTGAGTCAACACCTATTCTTATATGTTTGAAATTATGCATAATTTGTGAATTTCTTAAATGTTGCATGACATTGTAAGAAATTAAGATTCCGTACCTGAAATTGCTGAAGCGTGGTTGGTTGTCCGTATCTAAGTAACCCATAAATATTTTGCCTTAGTACTCTTGCGAGAAGAGATCATTAAGGAAGTAATTTGCACATGTGTTGCAGACGATACGAATTTATGGAGAATTTATAGTTTAGTACTGCCTTAAAGCCGTTTAAATTACTGGTGTAATTTTTAAGTAAGTCTGTTGGTAAGACTTTACTGAGTTAGAATATTCGTTGATATTCATAGGGAAGTTGTTTTCTTGAAGGCAGAAAACAGGTTAGGTATAGTTAATCTAGGTAAGGGAGTTAGCGACAAGACAGATAGACAAGAATGGCAACATTACGGCAACTTACGCGAGAATTCAATGCTCTTGGATCCGAAGATCTAGGTTATGAAGGGACCCAATTAGCTGAATTTGTAGAACGAAGTCTCAAAGAGTACAAAGAACAGCAGGCAGCCGAGAAGGAAAGAGAAAAAGAACTTGAGGTAGCCAGACTGCAGGCTGAAAGAGAAAAAGAATTTGAGTTAGCTAGACTGAAGGCCGAGGAAAGGAATAAAGAGAGAGAACATACGTTAGCCAGTGAAAGACTAAGGATCGAAGTGGAGTCTAGGAGGGGAGAAGAACTGAACGTACAGTTAGGACCCTCGAGCAGAAGAACTGAGGATAGACGTACCGTCCAGATAACTATGCCTATGTTCAACGACAAGGACGAAATTATTGATAACTTTTTAGCCCAGTTTGAAAAGTTAGTTTTAATACATCAAATACCCAAAGAACAGTGGGCTATTAATATTTTGGCATTTTTGCAAGGCGCTGCCAAGGAGGTTTATCATAATTTGGCACCCGCTGAAATAGATGATTATTAAGCTCTCAAGAAAGCATTACTACGGCACTATGAGCTGACAGCTGAAAGTTTCCGTAAACTTTTCAGAGAGTCATCTAAGAAAGCCACAGAGCCTCACGCGCAATTTCATAATCGTGTACGCGTACCTTTCGATAAGTGGATTAAAATGTCCGGAGCCGAACTTACATACGAAGGCATACGGGAAGAAATTCTAAAGGAACATGTCCTCAGCACAAACCGTAAAGACCTAATAGTATTTTTAGCGGAGCGTGATTTCGCGACCTTAGAAGATATTAGTGTAATGGCCGAGCGATATGAAGCTGCACACTCTCGTCCAACCACATGGAGTGGCAGGGATCGAACCAGCGTCCCAGAGTTTAGGAGAGGTAATGGTTTAACACCTATCAGTCGGAATGGTCAAACTGGTGGGAAGCCAGGGGCTGACAATCCAAGCCGTGATCAGTCCCGGGGCTCAGGTAAGTCCCAAGGGATGGACAAGATAACCTCTGGTAAGAAAGAGGAAGTTGTGTGTTATGGCTGCAACAAACCCGGCCATATTCTTAAAAACTGTAGAAGATACCGTCCCATTGTAAATGTAGTGACCCCAGATACTAGTAAACAGAGTAATCTATTGGAGTGGTCCAATACAGCAACAGCTACGGTAAATGGCGTAGAGGTTACTGTGTTGTACGACACCGGCTGTAGTTATCCAGCTTTGGTGGATAGCAAGCTTGTTAAACCTGCTGATTATACAGGTGAGATTGTAGAGGTACAATTTGCATATAAGAGTAGAGATTCCCTTCCAGTTGTTTATATCAATCTTGATTCGCCCTATGTGAAAGGACGAATTCAAGCAGCGTGCTTGTCAGGGTTGTCGCACGATGTTATTTTAGGATGTAGGTATGTATTGCCACAACCTAATCCTATGACGTGTACACCTGTACACGTGGGGTCTGTAGAGACTAGGTCTATGAGACGAAGGTCAGGGCCG